>CAXKWD010000010.1:120221405-120821405 GCA_964059195.1 Ectobius pallidus | reverse complement strand
AAAAAAAAGAACAATATTGAATAACTAATCAATGAAATGCAGTAATTCCACCTTTCAATATTAAGGTTTTTTAAAATTATCATAACTTATATTTTTCGACCAGCTTGTGGTCATCTTCAGTGATATAGTACATAATATTATGTTAAACAATATTAAGCCCACACCATATTGTTTAACGTCATACTATGTACTGCATCACTGAAGATGACCACAAGCTGGTCGAAATATATATATGATAATTAGGGGGCGGATTTCAATGACCTAAAAAATAGGATATATGCATGCATTTATGACCTAAAAAACATTAAAATATGACCAATTAAATTTAAAATATGACTTTTTCACTTACACATTGTGTATATTATTTTAAAGTTTTATTACAATAAATTTGATTAAAATATAATGTTAATTATTGAAAAATCTGTAAATTCTCAAGAAGTATCATTATAATGCAAAATTTACAAAATATGATATGAAACTTCAAAATTTCTTTAATATGCACACAAAAATGCCAAAAATATGACCTAAATATGCATATTCACACTAAATAGTTACAATAGTTAAAACTGTCGTAAATATGCAATTATATGCACAATAAGAGCCGTTCCATTTGCACCAGGATGCTTGGAATCGGGTTTAAATTAGTCGGAAACCTGAAATAATGCAAAGGGGAAAAATATGACATGTCATAGAAATCCGCCCCCTAATGATAATTTAAAAACCTTAATATTGAAAGGTGGAATTGCTGCATTTCATCACTTAAAAGTTCCCACGCAATTGAAGTGACTCTTAACTTCTTCACTTGTGTTCATTCTGAAAGAGTTCATGATTGTGCTGCATATTGTCTGAATACTTCAGGGACTTGTGATAACAATGACTTGCATTGCTCAAGTAGGAAGTAGTTGTGAAATGTACCTGCAGATGTCCTTGGTGAGGTGGACCATGCATCATCTGCATATATACCTTGCGAGGAGAAAGTGTCGTCATGGGTTTTATCTGATTTAAGTAAAACCTATACACATTCAGTAGGAAGTTGATGGCACTTTGTAGAGGGAAGGTGACACATCTTTCCTGTAAGAAAGTGTTAACCGAATTTACAACTTACAAGCCTTTATTGGTTTTCCCCACATGCTCATATTTATTATTAAATGAATTATCATAGTTAATCCCACGAGAGATTACTAGTTTATCGATATATTTATCTGATGAAACTCGTAATGTCGAGTAATAATAATAATAATAATAATAATAAATATTTAATCTGGCAGAGTTAAGGCCTTAGGGCCTTCTCTTACAATCAACCAGAGACAGAAAAGAAAAAACAAACAAATACACTAACATAGTTGTATAAGTAATAATAATACACTAGATACATACATATACAGTAGTGAATTTAGTCTAGGTTACATGAAATAAAACTATTTTAGTAAAGTGTGTTATACTAGAGAGAAAAAAAAAGTAACTTATCTTAGATCTACAATATACAAGAAACAATAAAACGCAAATGCTTTATACCTAAAAAAAAAAATAGCGTTTTTAGGAGAGATATTCGTTTAGCCTAGTAGGATTTCTGAAGAAGGATTTCGTAAGACTATTCCGTGAATAAAATGAAGGGCCTAGTTCCATAAGGGCGTAAAGCACATCTTTAATTTTGAGTTTTTAACATTTATGCCTTCTCGTATCTCTTAAATACTCAGTGAACTATTTGTACTTGTGCCTTAAACCTTTGCTCAGTTATAAGAAAAGACCTATGAGACTGCACATTCATTCTGTTTCATAACAGTTCCATACAGGCATAAGGCACAATTCCTATCTGTTATTGAGGTGTTTTTTACCAATTGTTTTTATTTTTCGTAGTGCTACCATCCAAGCAAAGTTCTTCAGTTTTTGTTTAACATGTTTAGGTATCTCTAATTGTAAAAAAAAAACCAATACACTTTACCTATTTGCAGAACACTATCCTTCAAAAATATGTGTTATAAAATTAAACTTTAAACCACCTACTTATGAGCGGTAACATTGTTTAAAAACATCAAGATTTCTCGAAACTATGTCCTTGTGCCTTACGCCCTTATGGAACTAGGCCCTTCAAATGTAACGGATTTTGTAAATAATAATTGTTTTCCTACTCTGCCAGCCATAAGATCACGGTATACTAGATGAATGAACAGTCGCCGAATCGAAAATGTGTTTTTAATCAATGTACATTTATGTTATTTCAATTTCCAAACAAGTTATGTTACATAAAATAATGTGTTTTCATTGTGCTCACTGGCAGCATATGACGTATTAATCACAGCACGTTGATGCTTTACGTGACCAATAACGAGCTGACGTTTTATCAGACAAAATTGCATCGATTTAATTACCCTTCCTATATCCGGTGACGAATACAGGTTATGAATCTCGTCGTTATGTAGTTTTCTGCAATCCCATTTTTCATCTCTCTTAGGCCCAAATATTTTCCTAAGCACCCTGTTTTCGAACTCTCAGATTATGTTCTTCCCGATGAGTAAGGGACCATGTCTCACATCCATATAATAGAATCGGCAGGATAATTGTCCTATAAATTTTTATTTTTAGATTTTTGGATAGAAGACGAGAAGATAAGAGTTTCTGAACTGCATAAAAACAGGCATTTTCTCTTGTCTAAATGTTATCCCCCAAAACTTGTGTGGCACACCAATCAACTGACTAATATTGACTCTTGGTGTTGTAAATCCGTCGTAAAGAGACGCCATTGAGCATAAAACAAGGCCTAAGTCGGTCCCGACCACGAATCTTAACTTACATCTGACCTTAGTTAATAATGCATTAAATTGTAATATATTTGCATAAATATGTAAAAATACCTACACATACCTTCAAGGTCACCACGGCCCCTGCTTCCTTGACCCAACAGTCAATTGTTTTCATCGGCGTGGGCACGTACGAATGCAGATTTTGTGATCAAGGGGCATATTCAATGGAACAATAGTAATCAATGTAATAAGGGGCTAACAAAATCTAAGCGATCGACAAATGGATGCGGTTTGTTGAAAAAATATATATTTTAGCCCTGCTCTTCGTTCCCGGTTGTTGTGGCAGCAGAGCAAGATCGAATGCTATTCATTTTACAATTGAAATATTTGAGTGAAAACTGGTATTTCGACAGCGCGAAAAAGAAAAGTTTTCTGGCACTTTTTCGCTCATAAATCGCGAACAAAAGCGGAAATTTAAAAAAATCCGGCTTCGAGGTGCATTCGGCCACCCTTCAGTCCATCTACGTTTAAAATTTCATATCTCTGCGTTCAGTAGGCCTAGATTTCACTGGGCATCGCGTACAAACAGACGGACAAAACACTTCTTATTAAATAGACTAGCATATTACCGCGGCTTCCCCCGCGATAATTAAAAATTAAGAGCAACATAATTAAAACACTTACGCGCGAATCATTCATAAACTAAACAATTAATAATCATAATGAAACCGCTAAAAATCCGGCTTTGAAATGCATTCCACGATTAGAAAGCGCTGCCTGGGAAAACGGCCTCAGATATGACCTTAGTGTAAAAGTGATATTGAATTTCGATATATATCAATCCTATATCAATATGAATTTCGATATATATAAGAGGAAGTGTTTCGATATATTGATAATGATGCTGCGATAGAAAAAAAATAATAATAATAATAATAATTATAATAATAATAACGTTTTCTGCCACTTTTTCACTCATAATTCGCGAACGAAAGCTAAAATCGAAAATCCGGTTTCGAGGGGCAATCGGCAACCCTTTATTCCATACACATTTAAAATTTAAAATCTCTGCGTTCAGTAGATTTCGCTGGGCATCGCATACAGAGAGACAGACAGACAGACAAACACTTCCTCTTATTATTATAGATTACCCGATGAACCATGTCACTTTTATCTTATTTCAGAGCCAACTGAAGCTAGTTAGAAGATTCTAGCCATTTAAATTAGTCATTTAACATTTCACTTGCAGAACAGCTCTGACGTCACACGTACTGTGGCACACTTCGGGCTTATAACAAAACAAAACCTCACGAGACGGGCAACTCGTGTGAAAATGCGGCAACAGATGACTGCGGGGTGACATTTGAAACGTGTCAGCTGGAACAAGACAATGTAGGACATACACACACAGACATTTCTCCTATTGATCGACCCATCTCATTTTAAACACAAGCCTTTCTCATCTCTGCTTCTTCATTATCTGTATACACGTTCATCCGACGTTTTTGGAGGGATGCCTACATGTTTCTCCTTAGCAACAATCTGTGTTATAGTCATTCACAATAACATAACTTTATTAATCATTGAATAATGTTTTACTTTATTTCAGTAACGAATTTCATTTTCCACTAGTGCTATTAATTCTTTGTAAATAAGAGAAATTTTCCACCTTATGCACTAGTATTAGGGAGGGAGGGAGAGAGAGAGAGAAAGAGAAAGAGAGAGAGAGAGAGAGATGAATGTTGAAAAGGGATCTGTAAAATAATGTTTGATATTCAGTATTTAATTGTTATTATATAAATAATTATATACATATGTATAGAAATTTTATTGTGAAAATTTATTATCTTCTAATGTTGACATCTCTTCTCTATATATATAAAAGGCTTTGTCCTGACTGACAGGAATCAACGTAGAGCCTAAACTATAACAGGTAGAGACTTGGAATTTTGACAGTACCTTCGTTTCATAATGTAGGTGCTCACTAAGAAGGGATTTTGAAAAATTCTGATTCTAAATGCCAAAAATTAAATGTTTTTGAAAATACTTAATCCCTTTTTGCATAGAATTATCGAAACAAATTCACAGAACATATTGTTGCCAATGGTATAGGTGGGTTTGGATTAAATTAAATGGATGTTTGACAAATTAGAGAAGGTATCATTATAATTCATATTATCTATATTAATAAAAGGAACTGTCCTCGATGTCCAGGGAAATCTACTGAACGCAGAGATCTGAAATTTTAAACATAGGTGGGCTGAAGGGTCGGAAAATGCACCGCGAAGCCGGAATTTTAATTTTAGTTTTCGTTCGTGAGTTATGAGTGAAAAACGGGCAAAAAACGTGCATTTTTTGCGTTTTCAAAACATAAGTTTTCAGTTATACATTTCAATGTCAAATCAATTACAGTTGGCTTTGGCTATTTTTGTCATATCTTGAAAATAAAACTTTCGCGATCGCTTGAATGTTGTAAGCCCTAAATATGGTCAAACGTTGTTTTATTTGGACGAATCTCACTATACAGAGGTTTTCTGGGCCAAGAAACTCGAATCTGAGGTCGCTTTTACCAGACGATGCTATCTAATCGTGGTATGTAGTCCACGTGATTTAGGAGTTAATAAATATTATGATTTTACTATTATGCTCTTAATTTTTAATTTTTGAAATAATTATCGCGGGCGAAGCCGCGGGCACATGCTAGTCAAATATAAGCTGTAATAGTCAAAATTAAAAATATATTATGGACACATGAGTTAATTTAAAAAAACTATTTATTAATATTATGTAGGGTCCCTGGTATTATATCGATACGTAATAATGGTAAAACTTATCATATAGTTTTACAAGTTGCGGTCATCTTAATAGCTAAAATTACAATTAAAACCATATATACACTTTAGCTAATAACCAACTTGGAATTATTAGAAGACAAGTCACAATAAAAACATAGCCTATATGCAGGTTGGTCTTCTATTATTATTATTATTACATAAGAAGTTGGTATAGGCCTATTAGTTGAAAGTTTAGAAACTATGTTAAAGACCCTTTAGTTATTTATAATTAGTGTTTCAGTTCATAAAATGTTTATTAACCGGTGTTGATTCCCTTTCCAGCAATCATCCATTCGATCTCTGTATATTACGTGGAAATGCATTTCGATGCTAATGCATCATCTTCAGTCCAGAAATATAAGTTAAAGAGCAAGCAACTATGGCATGAGGAGGTTTACTTTATTGATTTAGATAGCGTTTAAGTACTAAGGTCACCAGCAACCTCAGTAATTATTGAATAATCTGTACAAAATATTAATGTGGTTGTGTGTGTATCCAATGCCAACCCCGTTGCCCTATCGCTTTTGGGGTCCGCACCTCACCAGCTATTCCCAGTAACAAAAGTAATACTATCGATCCTAGGAATCCCAGGTTTTTTTCTGTCTCACGAATTCCGAAGGAGGGATGGGGAGGTTCATGGAACCCAGTAGATGAAATGACTTAATTGAGGAAAATGGACTTTTAGTCATTTGGATATTTATTTTAAAGTGATTTTGTGACTTGTGCAACATGTTACTCAGATTATTGTACTTCTCATTTTAGGTTTTTGCTTCTCTCATTTCGGCTCTGTTGAGCTGGTATTTTAATTTATTACAAATAAATAATGTTAAAGATAATATTATGATGTTATTGTTAGACCTGGGATTTTAGACTCAAAAAATTAGTTTTAGGCACCAAAAATAGGCCTTTAAAACAAGTAAATAGGCTTTTAAAAGAGAAAATAGGCACTTAAAATAAGCTTTAAAAATGTGAAAATAGACAGAAAATAGACTTTAAAATACTACAACATGCTCTTCAACTGTAACGTGATCTTTTTTTTACTGTAAAAAACGTGGTACATCTATTCTTAACAGAAATAAATGCAAAATTGAGACAGAATTAAAAATTCTTTTATCAAAAACAGTTCTGGATTATATGAAAAATTGACACATTATGTCCCTTCTTACTATATATGCCTGTTACTTGTTATTTTGAGCGAATCCTCCCTCGTCAGTCAGCATTCCTTTGACACAGTCGTTTGGGAAAATCAGGTTTTTGTGAAAAACCCACCCTCTGCTGTTCTGCTCTTCATTCAGGGATGTCCATTAAATGAATTTAAAAGTTACAGAAGTTGGATTTTATTTTAAATGTACAAAATAGGCATTTTAGGCACTAAAATAGTAAAACCAGGCTCCAAAGGTCCAAATAGGCATTTTAGGGCACTATAAATCTCTATAAATATAAGTGATATATCATGAAATGTCAACATATTTTTAAAAAATTTCATGTTATTTCATAAGGAACAAAATAGGCATTTGCCTTAAAATCCCAGGTCTAGTTATTGTATACAGTATGAAAAGACAATAACTCAAAAGTAAGTGGTTCTGGAAAATAATCTGAAACAAACAAGAGTAAAATAAAAATTAATGGGTTCAGCACCCCTTCCCCCTAGGAGTCCTAGGGTTAAATAACAAAGTTTTATTTTTGGTTTCCTACTTGGTAATTAATTCAACTGAATTCAGCTCTCACATGGTTGGTTCCCACAAGCGTGTTATTTTTCCTGGTAAGCTTATTGCTAGAGTGTTCATAAGCGAACAAAATTTATCTCCAACTACATTTGCAGGTTATAAACGTTCCGGTTCTGTGTTGTATCGAGAACGGGGAAAAATTCTCGTGGAATATGTATCCCTTTATAAAGGGCTGTGTGCCTTTTCCATGGTATTAGGTCAGTATGAACTCCAGGAGAGTAATAATTCAGTTTTCCAGGAAAACATTCGCGTATGTAACGAGCGAGCATTTGTGCATTCGTGGAGTACCTCTCGTGCTGCCCACTCCATCTGTCGGCGGCGCAGGGAACTAGTGGTTTTGCGCGAAATGTATAATAGGCATAAAGGACAGTCTAATAACTTACATTCACTTTTATTTTTTACGAAAATTTTTCTTATTCTTAATTCTTTATGGTTTCCTCGCTTGTAGATAAACACACTTTCAACTTTTTTTTGCAAAAAGTACTAATTGTTTGTGAATTTAATTTGTTGCTATTTACAACATTATGTTCAAGATAGCCTAGTAACCATACTTTAGACCACATTGCCTGACACTTTTGACAAAACGGTATATACTGTAATATTATGCTATTTTTAAGAAAAGTTAAATAACGCAAGGAACAGTGGAAATAATATGCCTACATTTACAATTCAGAATTTTAATAATAATAATAATTTATTACATCTGGAGCTATACATTGTTTAGATAGTCATTATTTAGGACAAATAAGGTTACAGTGACTGCAATAATCATTTATGTAAAAAATCCTTAAAAGAATAAAATATGTCTTCTCTTACAAATACTCTTACAGTTTAAGTTTAAAATGCCTTAGATTTTCCACATTTAAAATACTAGCTGGTAAGTTATTTATAACTTGACTAAAAATGTAAACTGGTGATTTAGTGCTTTGCTCCTTGTGTTGTGCTCATGCAATTAAAGATGAACATATCTTTGTTGTTAAAATAAAATACGCAGCCTTGTATATTAAAATTCCAGTTACTGTTAAAATCTTGTTATTTTTGAAAAGCAGTCCCTTGGTGCCAAATTAAAAAGAAGTCTTGAGATGTTCTTAAGTAAAATTAATATTAATTATTATATGAAATAAAATATTATATAAATAAATATAAATATGTTAATTTTTATATTAAATAAAATATAAATAGATTAGGCTAATATTTTATATTAAATATAATAATTAAATATTTGGCAAAATGGAGCTTAAATGGCTTAAATAGAATTTTAGTTTTTGATTTCAGGGGGGTGGGGTCCAGACCCCTGGACTACTGCTTAGGGTAGAGAGAATTATATATTGTATTTTATCACAATATCAATTTTTACTTCCTCTGCCCGTACCATAGGTACTATTGGTAGAGGAAGTATTGTTTTCGACCCTAAAATTCGAAGTTGAGTTTTTAGCATATATACACGTTTCAAGGCCCCCTGAATCCAAAAGTACTATTTTTGGAAACATGTCTGTGTGTGTGTCTATGTGTCTGTCTGTGTGGAAGTTTGTGAACAGGCTAGCTCCGAAACGGAGAATCGTATGAAAACAAAATTTCGTATTTGGGTCAGGTACCTTTTGAAGATGTGATTCGAAGATTGGCGACAAATTTCTCTTATTTTTAAGGGGACTTTACATGAAGAAATTTTCGTTTTTCGCGATTCTTTAAAATTTGCACATGTGTTCCTTTTACTGAGAGCTAAAACTTTTATTTGAAACTTTTTTTCGAAAAAATTCTCTGAGGGTAGTTACAAGCCACCCACTGTTCACCCACTGTTCACCCACTGTTTGTAGAAATTTTGTCTTGCGTGATGAACAACTGAATACGCGCTCTTTCACGGCCTCTTATTCTATAGGCCTATAAGAATGTGAAGTGAGAAAGATGTATTGTTGGCCAGGTATAGAGTAAAGAAGTATCTGAGGGAAATATTCGATAAATTTCGGAAATTATTCTTTACGGCGGAAAGTTCAATAAACGTCTGCAGTCACTTGTTCTTTTTTTTTTTTAAGTTTGTTATATAGCCTGCGCTTTTAGTCGCATCATTGAAAGAAGAGGTATTTATAGGATAATTAGCGTAAAATTGTGTCTTGCGATTCTGTAAAAGGATATGTGAATACTGCTAACTTTTATTTGGGCAGAGGAAGTTATGTGACTTTCACATCAGATTTTTTTCAATACACTATAACAAATTTCATATTTCGTTGAATAGAGAAAGCATGGATGCGAAATTGTGAAACTACGTTTTTCCTCTTTAATACAGTAGGCTATGTTTTTACACACATAAATGTTTACATGGATCTATCGGGATATAAGTTTTATTCCCCATGTTGACAGATGGAATTTAAGCGGTATTTATTTTGTTTTCACTGGATAAAGTTATCGTTGCGTTGGTAATGTGAAATTTTATAAATACTAGGACACATATTTGCTTGCAAACACCAAGTCGGAAACGCATGCGTACAATGGAACATGCAAACAAAAGAGAGCTGATTTATTGGTTGTGATGGGATCTCGAACTGAATCTCGGCATTCGTTAAGCTTGGTTTATGAGCCGGTACGTAGCATAGTGGTTAGAGCGTGGCAGGTCGGATGCTATCATCGACTTCCGTTTCTTATTTTTTTGAATGATGGCTTTAAAACGTAAAGATTTCGGGGTTTGCAGAAACCCCACGCAGTAGGCATCCGTATTTCTTTCTAATCGTACAAAAACTGAATTAGAGCTAGTCAGCCATTTCATAAAATATGGGAATTTTTCCCTCAAAGAGAGAAGTTATAAAATTATTGTAATTGGGCGGTCAAAAATAAGTTTAAAACCTCAAATTCTCTGAATATTAAGTACTTTGGTGTTTCTGAAGTGGTTTCATGTGTAAAATCTGTCGATTTACTTATTTATTGCGTTGAGTTACTTTTTTTGTCATTTTTAGCATGATTTTAACACTCTTTAATACCAAGTAGTCAAGAGTAACCAGCTAAGTCCATTTTATTTGAGGAAATATACATCTTCAAGGTACAATTTGGTATAAGATTACCTTCAAAAAATATGTGTGGTTAATTACTATGTAAAATAACAAACAAGTGACTTTTTGTCCCACCCGTAACGGTGATAGTTTTGTTAAATTATTAATGAGTTAAATAAATGTTCTGATAACCTTGAAACAATTTATAATTTGTATTTAATCCCTCATATCTTCATTAATAACAACATTAATACCCTAATAGTAATAGCAGAACAGCAAATTAACTTTTGTTTTGCATCATTAAAATCAGTGTCCAAATTATGTCCCACCCGTAATAGATTTTGAAAAAAAAAACAAATTTAAAATATTTAAAATAAATTTTAAATAATTATTTGCATGTAGTAGGGAGGAGAAGTCAATGTAAATTTTACAGAATGTGAAGAACCAATTCTAGTTTATTATTAATGATAATATGTAATAAACAAAAATAATTTATATAATTTGGTAGAATGTCTTGCCCATAATTATGAAATGGCTGTAGTACGAATTACATAAACATCTATTACACAGACCAACAGCCATTTTGGTTATCAAGTTGTTTTAATTCTAGTAAAATAAAAGTGCACGAACCTGTATTTTCTGATGAAGTATTGCATTGAGTCGTTTCCGAGGAAAATATCGGTAGTCGGAATACACAAAACGAATAATATATTCCCTTTTGCAATTCTGATTAGATTGCAAAAAATGCCTTTTCGCTAAACTAAGCTGATTTTGTTTTTGATCTCCTCTGACGCCTTCAAAGCAGTGTCCCTGTTAGGGATAGGGCTTAGTTGCGTTTGATGATTTAAAGGCGAGCATTTTCACCGCTGTAATGGCAATTTATGTAGTTTCATTTTGCGGTAGTTTAATTAAATAAACAGTGAATAAAGAAGCAAAGGATTGTTTCATGCATGGAAAACATTGTTTACAGATACATACAATCTACAGAAAATGAAAGAGATAAAATAAAGCGTATGGTTTGCAACCTGTCTGTCGCGAAACCTGCCAATCCAGTTCAGCTGAGATGATTACTTGGCTGGATTTCAGGGGATTAGGTCTGCTGAACTTAGGTCTAACAAAGGAAGGCCCAACAGAAAAATAAGTGTACTTTAAAAATAGTTTTGATCCAAGTGGTAAAAACGAGATTGTATTTTGCGAGTAGGTGTGTTTGCGAAACGAGCCCGTGAGGGCGAGTGTAGCAATCCTACGAGCAAAGTAAAGTCATTTTATCACGTGTAACATACAAACATATTTTTCAGAGAACAGTTAATATCTTTGTAATAATAGTTCTATACGTACCGTGCAGCCATTTTAGGAGCCTTCCAGCTGTCCGTGAGCTATCCTGCCACCTAGTACGCTCTTGTGCAGTCAGGGATTTTTTTTTTTTTGCCCTCCACCGCCCCAGAAGCACTCGACCATTCAGCACTAAAAGAACTGTGTAACTATGTTTTTTTTTTTTTTTTTTTTGTCATCTGTCTGTAGAGGTTTCTTTTTATTTGACCTTAGTTGACCCATAGTCCCACAGCAGATAAAATATAAACTAATATTTATATACAATTAGCTATTTTGGTTTCATGACTTCGGTATATATATAATTATAGAAGTAGGCCTAGGCCTATTGATTTTCTGTTGCATGCCTGCCAATATAAGGGATGGAGTGGACAGCGCTCCTCAGTCACCAAGTAGGCCTATGGCTGTTTTTGCGACTGCCGTGAACATTTAAAAAGGCCTAATAAATTTTAACATTTTCAGTTTTTAGCAAACTGAATCTGAATCATATGCAATTATTCTTAACTACAAGAGTATTTTCCATATGAATGAAATCATAGTTAGTGTCAATGGAATGACAAAAAAGATTTATGCGATAATTTACTTCGTTTGTCTTGTATTGGAAGTTCTGTTTTTATTTCAAGCTGTCTAAAAGGTGTATAAATTAAAAATTAAAAAAAATGCATTGGTAATAGTCTAAAGAATAAAGATCTATTCACTCAGGCATGGACCTTTAATTTTCCAGAGTTTGGCTTGATTGCTTTGAACGCATGGCTTTTGCATGGCGTTTTGCTGTTCCTAATTTCTCAGGTTGTTCTTGTCAACTGTATGGCCTATGTTACATTGAATTTTCCATTCCTGTGTCTATGACAATTTGCTTTCGTTTTTCTTCTTAACATCTCCTGGTTTGTAAGTTTATGTGCTTTATTCACTGACATGTATTGTAAGAGGTCTTCATCTTCAGAGTTCCAGCCGCATGAGGGTTTACTAGCTTACACTTGTTCTTTCTTTGCGTTTTGAGCAGACAGTATTAACTGAAATATTTGTCAAGTTCAAGTCCACCTTTAAGGCTTATTTCAGTGTTCTATAAAATAATTAGTTAGGTCGTTCAAAAAATGCATAACTTCGAGAGATGACATCTGGTGTTAACTTGAATGCCACTTCTATTGTTCATAAATGTTTTGAGATGTATTACTTTCCGGAATAAATCCAATCTGCTTATTGCTATTTTCTTATATTCATAATTTGGCATCAATAGCCTTTTTTCCTTGTTCACGTCAATCATAATATTTCTTTTCCGGAAAAGTCCAAGTTTGTTTATTGCACTATTGATGAATTTCATTTTCTGTTTGTGGTAACTAAATGCTTTTTGTATGATGAACGGTCCACCTATACCACAAATAAATAAGAGTTATCCAATTAGTTCCATTTGTACAACGTTTACTACGCTATTATAGACATACAATAATGTAACTTAATCACCATCATGTTATACCCCTTTACAAAATTATCATATATTACATAATCTTCGTCAATACACCAGTTTTAATAATATTCATCAGTATACCAGTTTTCAATTGCGTTGACATATTATTAAAAATATTATCACTGAATAGATAATAATTGTGTTAAATTATCGTATTACAGTGTCGTCATTCATACACTAAATTTAATAAATGCTAACATATAACTGCTTAAAATTGTTAAAATTCAGTTATTCAGTTCTATTTATTTGTGTTATAGGTGAACCGTTCATTATACAAAAAAGATTGTTTATTGCAATTTTCTTAAGTTCATAATCTGGCATCAGCAAAATTCCTTGTTTGTGTTAACCACATGTTTCTTTTCGGGGTAAATCCAGATTTATTTGTAAATTATTCCATAATTTACATTCAGTTCAATTCCACGGTTAAATTATTAGTAAAAATATATTGCTCTATTGGAATCGTTGGTTACAGTACATTCTTTTTCAAATGCCAAAGTCTTTTCTTAAAATAAAAACTTTAATATATCTTGGAATGATAATTCTTTCACACTGGCCGTGTGTAGGCTAAGATGGACAAGTGAAGTCAGAATGAAAAATTCAATGCCATAGCCGGTGTGATAGAATTATCATTCCACTGTGACCTACTAGTGGTTTACCATAAAGCCCGGGTCTTTAAGCACTTACAGCTTCTAAGTCGCCACTGGGTTCGTATCTCATATTGAGAACGCCTGGTGGTATACTGGGATTGTGAGTCAGTTGGAGAATTTAATGTTGTACCGGCACGTTGCCATGGTAGCTCAGTTGGTTAGAGCATCGGCACGGAGAGCCGAAGATCCTGGTTCAAATCCCGGCTAATATATCTTGTTTGTCTGAAGAGAAGTTTCATTAATTTCTTGTTACGTCATATTGAGTAGAAGATACTCCCATGCATCACAATCTATCTTTAGCTTCTCGCTTTGGCTATTTGCATGCAAGTTCTGAGTGAGATGTTGCCTCTTCAGAATGTATGTTGCTGTCATTGTCTTAGTGCCGTTTTCATAATATTTCCCAGTTTCCACAAAGCCTTTCTTCAACAGTATCGCATGTGTGTTGTGTCATCTTGATAATCTCTTTCACAAACAGATTTGCAGAGGACTTTTGGTATAATTAGGGTCTCTTGTATTGGTTGCAGATTGGCCTGTCGCTGATGCCGCGATGCTGCAGGATGACCAACCCCTCGCCACCTCTGTTGCTACTGTTTCTTGTGGCAGCCCTGCTTGCATCGGCAGCGCGGGCCATCGCTTTCTGCCCTACAGGCTGCACATGCGATGACGACACGCTTGTGGTCACATGTGTCGAGGCGAATCTCGACGTCATCCCCATCACGCTAAATCCGTCAATTCAACGGTTGGTTTTGAAGTTCAACCGTATCAAAACGGTGGATGCCGCCTTCCAGTTCTACGGCGAGCTCAAGTACGTTGATCTGTCGTACAATCATCTGGTCAGCATCCCTACCAGGAGCTTTGAGGCGCAGAGGAAGTTGGCAGAACTTCATCTTAACCACAACAAAATCTCTTCAGTCAGTAATAAAACTTTTTTGGGACTGAGAGCGCTTACGGTGCTCAGTTTAAGAGGGAACTACCTTGAGGAACTCCCTGAACGGTTATTTAACTTACTTCCTCAGCTTGAAGAATTAGATCTGGGGCAGAATAGAATCTCTAGGGTGGACCCCGCCGCTTTCGCGGGTCTTGCAGCCCTTAGAGTGCTCTACCTCGATGACAATCAGTTGCGAGCAGTGCCAACCGCCAGTTTTGCAGAGTTGAACAATCTGGCCGAGCTCAAAGTGGGACTGAATGCCTTCACCACGCTCCCTGATGATGCGTTTAGAGGTCTGAACAGGCTTACCACTCTAGATGTTAGTGGTGCAAGTCTCCAGAACATCAGCGAAAACGCTTTCCGGGGATTGTCAGTCCTGCGTAGCCTGGGATTGCACGACAACTGCCTTAAGACTATCCCCACACGACAGTTGGCCACACTGCCTCGTCTGGAAGAGCTCAGTGTAGGGCAGAACGATTTCACGGCCATAGAAGCCCATGCGTTCCAGGGCCTGGAGAAACTTAGGCGCTTGGACGTGTCTGGAGCCCCGCATCTGGAGAGAGTTGAAAAGGGCGCCCTGGCTGACAACCTGAATCTCGAAGCCCTTGTCCTCAGCAGCAATAAGAAGCTGTCCTCGGTGGAGGAGGGAGCACTGGCAGGGTTGCCAAACCTCAGACACCTGGTGCTTAGGGATAACGCTTTCACCACATTCGCAGAGCCTCTAGCTACGTGGCCTGAACTCCGTAAGCTAGACCTTGCTGAGAACCCGCTCGAGTGCAGGTGTTCGTTGCTATGGTTACGGGACTTGCTGGCTCGAAGGAACACGAGTCAAGTGTTGTGTTCGGCACCCAAGCATCTCAAGGATAGGCCGCTCAAGTCTCTGTCTGCAGACGACCTAGGCTGTGCGTTGCACGATACCAGGCAGCAGGCCATCATTGGAGCTCTCTGTGGGACGGGAGCAGCGCTCTTGGGTATACTACTTTACCTCCTATTCCGATTCCGGCGGCGCCTGCAAGACGCCCTCAAAGACTACAAGTGGAACAATAGAGCTATAAGCCGGAAAGAACACGAGTACCAGAAGACGTTTTCTGATGACGACTACATCGTGCGAGCGGCTCAACAGCAGGCACTCAAGCCTATCCCCGTGACGGAACTGTAGCTAGAGCTTCTCGGTCCCAGACAGGGTGTGTTCTTCCTGCCAGGGACCGAGGCAGGCCCCGCACCCCCCAGAAGGGAGGCCTGTCGCACCCGTTGCCACCCCCTGGAAGTGGTGGACCGATACCCTCATAACCACCATCTCGCGAACGGGCATCACCGCAAGTAACCCGAACTTTGCACCAAGTTGTGAAACTAGTCCGAGTGAGTGATCCAGTGTGACGGAAATAACAAGACGCTTTCGTCACCAATGTGATGAGAAATACAGTGAGTCCCACGCAAGAGTTGGCCAATGACGCGGGTTCCTGTGTCGCGGCGGGCACAGCTCCAACTCCTGAGCGATCGGGTGAAATATCTACGCTAATAAAGCCGCGATCGGTGTAATGATTCGGGTTTTCACATTTACAGTTAAAATTACAATGAAAATAACCACGTACCTCATCACAAGAGATGTTAGAAGTGTTCTCCTCTTACATACGCACAACTCTGGCGCCTTAAAAAAACTCTTTCAAGCGCGTAAGTTCAGCTTCCGAGATAGAGTTAATTTCTCTTCTAATGTTCTAATGTATGGGGAATTGACCTATGCACTTTATTTTTCAAGTTCCCCATAAATAACAGTCACATAGACTATTAGAAGAACTTAAAGACAGTACCACAAGAGAAATTAACTCTATCTCTGAAGCTGAACTTAGGCGCGTGAAAGAAAATCCTCTAAAAAGATGCCAGTGTTGTGCTTATTCAAGATGAGAACATTTCTAATCTCTCTCGTGATGAGGTACGTGGTTATTTCCATTGTAATTCCAACTGTAAATGTGAGAACCTGAATCATTACACCTATCGCGGCTTTATTAGCGTAGATATTTCACCCGATCGCCCGGGAGTTGGAGCTGTGCCAGCCGCGACGCAGAAACCCGCGTCATTGGCCAACTCTTGCGTGGGACTCACTGTACAAGTTTCTGAAGTATGATAAACTACAAGTATGAAATTCTTTTTTGACGAAAATGTTGCTGGTGAGACACAAATGAGTCTGTCCCGTGTGACGAAATAACTAGAGCAGCTAGTGTGACAAATGAGTCTCCGGTTTTAGTAGGAACTTGGTGACAAAAAAAAATCTGTCCGGTACGACAAAAGTAAAACAGTATTCTTTCTATTCTACAAGTGTTTTAATATTGGAAAGGATCTCATAGAACGATATTGATGGTTTTTCAGTAGTGATGAGCAAATAAAAATTTGTGGTCCAAATAAAAAAAAATCAATCTCAGTGTACGAAAATGGGTATAGTCAAGTTTTTAAAAATATATTATATATAAAAACGGTTCAGAATAATTTATTGTGGCAATTAAAAAAATAAAATAAAATATACAAGTGATAGATTTTCTCCGAACAGTGAATTCTAAAAGACTTGGAAAAATGTTTACATGCAATAGGTTGTTTGCATCTTCCATCCCACTCTTTTCTTCTTCAGGGGTGTACATAAATGGTGAAAAAATTACGAAGAAAGTGGGTGTTTAAGAAATATAAATAAATTCTATATTTAGCAAATTAAAAAAAAAAAGAAAAACAATCCTGTCCTTTGTATGTGTTTAAGTAATGATATTCAAAATATGTATAACTACGTTGTACGAAATCCAGCATCGAACAACAACTGGCTAAGTGACAGCCAGTTTGTTTTTATTTAATTCAAGAGTGGAACAAGAAAACATGTTCATTTTTATACTGTTGTGAGCGAGCTGAGTGTGTATAACATGTAATTTCCAAGCTTCCCTTTGTTTTTATTTCACTGTGTAAAATATGTATTGGTATCTGCGGCGAGGTGCTGAACTATTCAGAAATGACAGAAATAGTTATTCTTCTTTTTTGAGTGAGAAAACTTTATTTTGTATTGTCTTGTAGTGGGTGAAAACTGTCGTATTTGTTTTAAAGTATAGCTTTGTTTTAAGTTGTGGTACATCTGCAGGTGAAGTTGTTAAGTTCCAGACCTTTGGTAGGCTATAGTACAGTAGTTATTCATTTCAAATCCATGCGGCTTATTTTGTTAGGAGGAGAAATTTGATGCTAACAAAAGCCATGTTATCTCAGTTACTTCAATCAAAATCTAAGAATGTCTTGTGACAGCTACCCATATACTCCGCGTGGAGTGAAACACGGGGTTGCAAGATTTAGTTACAGTAAACAATAACACGTGTGAATTGAGTAAACCAAGGGAAGAACCGAGGTCAGTAGGCCTAATAACTATGAGAGAACATTGCAGGTTGCTTTTGTTTTGGAAAGCAAAGACAAAGACCGACTTGGTCAGATCAACAAACAAAAATAAACACCAACTTACTGGTTTAATGCTTTTTTGCACGACTTAACTAATTAGTGGTACTTACGAATGTTGTTTCTGTGGATCGTAAGTTGAATTCCCACACGCAATCTTGTTGCTATGTGCGGTAAGAGTTTCCGTGCGGTAAGAATTTACTTACGGCACATCATCATATAATCCTTTATGGACAAGACCCCCCCCCCCCAGCACAAATATTCGGTTCCCATAACAACAAACACATGCGAATCACTTTCTGAAATAAACATCTATCTTCAATAATGTATGTACATAATCAGGTAATCTCTCAATTAATATAATTAAATTGATATAAATAATCATCGTGCAAAAAAATAGCATGCAATACTCGTGCCGTAAGCGCATAACGGATCTCGGAAAATTGAAAAAACTCTCGTTTTTTCAAACTCTTTCCTCGATCCGAATGCATCGCTTACGGCACTTGTATCGCAATATACTATAAAGCAGGTGGGAGTGCAATGAAAAATCTACTATACAGTTGGAACGACCCCGAGAGTGAATTTTGAAAATTAATTTTTCTAGATTATTATTTGTATCTATTTTCTACGTAGGACCTATATTCAAACTATGAAGGACCTTATAATTAATAGTTAGTTAATATACGAGACTCAATTTCTCACACTATATACAAACCACTGTCGGACTGCAGAGAAAACAGTTAACGTAATGTTTAGCCTATTGTTTATTTCTTGTACCTTATTATGTAGGTTTACATCAAATTTAAATGTTTCATCCAACTTCTTTTTATTACAGATTTAGGACGAATACTATATCCCTTAGGATACATTGTCAGTTTAAAGGCTAATAAAATTAGGTTTCAACATATTTCAGATAGTTTCTTAAATTTAAAAAAAATTGCATTCAGTAGGTACCAAAAATCTTAAGATCAAGTTTTCAAAGAACTGTTTTTCATTAGGCTTATCATCAGGGCACATATTTAAAAGACCCGGCGTCGCCCGGGTTTTGTATTTTGTAATTGGAAATTAACTTATGAAGGATTTTCAATTTTAAATTCTAGGTCCTTATATAGGCATTTATAATTTGAAATAGGAAGAACGACTTATCACACTCAAACTATTCCCTCATAAAACGCTTGATATAGTTTTTTATGGCTCATAGAGGATCTAGAATTTTGCATCCCATCGCTTGTACAGTGCACAGCAAGCCTGGTAGAGGTTTAAATAAGAAGAAATAGAAATTCCTGTAACATAAAATTGTAATATCGAGGCGGGAAATTTCCCACTCTTATGTTACCATAAAGCCGTTTTGGGGATGAAATTAAACAGAAAGCATTATCACTTTCATACTTTTCTCTCCAAAAACCTGCGATATAATATAATAATATACACATTACCATACCTCGTTTTGTTTTCTCTATGTCCAGGGTAGAGAAAGTTATGTGATTCCATTATTTTAGTGGATTTCATTCTGTAATATTTATTTATAACATGAATTATTTTGATAACTTCTCTTATTTGTCAAAAGTGCATTTCAATTGTTTTTTCCAAGCCCATCATATAAAATTTGGCAACAATATATTCTGTGATTTGGAATTGATAATTCTATGTAAAAAGGGATTAAGTATTTTCAAAAACATTTAATTTTTGGCATTTAGAATCAGAATTTTTCAAAATCCTTTCTTAGTGAGCACCTACATTATGAAACGAAGGTACTGTCAAAATTCCAAGTCTCTACCTGTTATAGTTTAGGCTGTACGTTAATTCCTGTCATTCAGTCAGTCATTCATTCAGTCAGTCAGGACAAAGCCTTTTATATATATAGAGATGTCTCAACCTTTTTGTAGATAGAGAGAAGGCTGGCTTGTGCTTAAATACCAGGCCACATATGTATTTATAGTTTTCAGAGGTGTTAAATCAGTTATTTTTTCATCAGAAGTACCGGTATGTATTTTTTTTTATACAGAATACAATAAACCCTTTGTATATTTTAAGTAGACGTCATGAAAGTAGTAACTAAACAATAAATTCTTAGCCAATAGTTCCTATGATACGAATTCTCCTACATATAGCTCATCATTCATATCTGGGGCGCTGATATGGTCATTTTTGCGAATATTAAAATTAAGCTGTCATTTAAGATTATTAAAACAGGTTTTCCAGCTGCTAAAGGTGTACAATAACTGTCAGTAATTGTAGTACGTTTAAGAAATTTGCTTGGTCCTATAGTGCTTCTTAGTTTAAAAGGCATCCGAATTCAGGGAGATAGTTTTCGTAAGCGTTGTTTAACTGATTCCAGATCTTGTTTTGAACATGAAGGCCTTGATTTCTTTGCATCTTCATTTGTTTTATCTAATTTAAATGGTATGTTATTTACATCCGGTAACACAGAGATTCGTAAGAAAGATTACACATAGGGACTTGTCCTTCTCAGTCCATGAACTCTGCAGTGGTGGCTTTGAACTTTATTCCGCCACTGGCATGATGACGTAATCAGAAGTTGGTTACAGTATATCACAATTACCACATCCCGCCAGGCTCGGCTGTAAATGGAATTTTTAAAACACATTCATATCTGCGTGCATCAAGAATACAACACAGAATTGAAAATTATTTCTGGTTCATTCGGAGGAGGTGGAGTATACATCAATGGTAAAACTCGCAAACTATCGAATGATGAGATTTATTAGGTTATGGGCACATATGTCTTGTTTAAAATATGGGTCAAAAGGCGATTTGAATACAGAGTACAACATATTATAGACTACATAAATAATATAGAAATAGGGTATAATGATTACTTTACTAGATCTTCATTGTTAGCCTATATATTTGACACATGGCCAACTATGATTTTCAGAAATAACGATTCCAGTTTTCATTGTTGGAGACTTTGTCTTGAAAGAACAAAAACTTTTAAGAAGAAAAATTAGATTTCATAAAACTAAAAAGTGAAACAGACGAAAAGGATTTGCAATGTTATTGATTACTCTGCCGGAAGAAAAGATTCATATTCAGAAGTAAAGTTTTCGTTTCGCGAAATAAGAAGACCTGGTTTCATCAGGAAATAAAAAAACTTTCCGGTAAAGGATTTAGCTGAATTGTACACGAAGGAGAAGAATAAGATTATAATAAGAGCTTATGCTAATGCAAGAACCAGCCAAGTTTCAAATGACTTCCCTCGCATCTGTTCCTGCGCGCGCACGTGCGTCGTGGCGTGTGAAAAAATGCATTCCACTTTTTTATATTCACATTTATCACTGCGGCACAATAAATTTCCCACGCATGAGAATTTTCCCCCATAAACTAGTTCACAATGAAAAGATACTCAAACCGTGAAGGAAATTAGATTTCAAATTTTTAAGTATATTCTCCTTTGATATAAAACAATAATAGACTATATTTTCCAGCTTGTTATTGAATGAATGACGCTATACTGGGATGCGGAAATGGGTTTTTTATATGCCACACTAGGAACTATATGATCAACTCGTAGTGATTCGTTAACGATATGACCAAGTAGTTGAACCGGCATTAAATAACGAAGAAATAGAAAAAGAACTGAAAATTTCAACAGCCATCATATAATATTATAATATTATTTACATCCTGAACGTTTACTAACGGAAGTCATGTTTTGCAGAGGTAATTTTTTTAGTCAAAACTTTTTTATTTTAGAAACTGTTTTGGCAGTTGATTTTTTTCTGAAATTGCTGCAATTAAAAAACAGTAATTAAGAACCAAGTCACACAGGTCGAAATTACATGCATTCATGTTTTCATTTATAAGGCATATATTAAAAATGAAGTAATAATATATGCAGCCTTTACATAACTTGTAGTTGCGAACAGTAAAACTTGAGCCATGACCATCTGTTATTGAGGACAATGTTTGAGGTTTTTATTTATTGGAAACAAAAACACATCAGCTGCCAGCTCCGCCCTGGCGGCTAAACATAGAACTGATTGTCACAGGTCGGTTTGGACTCTGTCCATCAAAACATTCCCAGTCGATTGATGACGAAATGCAGTTCATCTGTCATCTGTTACAGACTTCGCCCGTCACTTGTTTTCTTTTTTGCTCCTTGTTCAATATTTATCTCGGCCTTCTGTATTCCTCATTTCAACATCTTGCTTTGAGTTCTATCTGCGTGATAAAGTGAATGATTCGTGAGAAATTATCTAATGTTGACTTTAAAGTAGAACATATAAAATAAAACAGTTTTAATGTCGAATGCTTAATAGTCTAACTTTCGGAGCAATGAACCCTTGAAATAATAAGATATCCGACTATATTTGTTTGTCTTATGCCCGGTTTCTACAAACTTGTGAATTACCTATGGGTAAATTATCCATGGACAAATTAGTTCCATTTCACCTACAATGATATAATGAGCAAGGCCTTGGAGTTGTACAGTTAATTGAATTCAGAAGGCTTTGATTCTCATTGTTTAAATTATTATTGATCCTATGAGAGGTTAAATTTTATCCAGTCATCCATGAAAGGATAAATTAACCAGACGATTTACCCTTGAAAAGATTTATCCCGAGTTTGTAGAAACATTTTTTTGTCATTTTCATATTTACCCAGAGGACATTTATCTAGAAACTCGTCACAAATGTAAGTGATTGTTACTTTTAAATTATTTGAGATTGTGAAAGTTATTCTTGTGTAAATTCTGTCCATTGGATAATTTACCCATAGGTATTTTGCGAGTTTATAGAAACCGGGCACTAAGGAACTTGTAGTAAAATAAGGGCAAGAAATTACTGGAGAAATTTATTTATTCTTTTTAGGGCTGTAATAAAATCTTTAATCCTTATACTCCATAGAATTTAAATATTATGTAAAGACAATCACAAAATAATCAAAAGAAAATATACTGTTTGTAGGTATATCTAGCCCTATTATTATTTTCTTCAAACCTTTTTATAAATTGTATGATAAAGTGACTCGCGAATTTATGACTTTTTGGAATTAAATTTTAATAAACAACATTTCGGTTTAAAATGCATTAGGAGCTTTAAAAATTACAGAAAAAAGAGCATATATTTATATACTAGAGAGATTCCTCACCTGAGAGATGTCTAGCGTCAATTAAGGCATTTAATTTAATATTTAAAATAAAATTCGAAAAACGAGCATAAAATGCCAGCTGTTGGCAGCATTGTGGGGTGAAATAACTGATCAAGCCTTAATAAAGTAAGAGAGAAACTTGCTGAAAATGGAATTTAAGTTTTAAATAAATTAAATCTAAACTTCTAAAAATTACAAAAGAAAGATTAATCTATTTTTACTTCCCCCCTCCCATACAATAGACAGGAGAGCCATTGTGTTCAACCTTCGGTATATTATGTATTATAATTAGGGGGCGGATTTCTATGATATTTCATATTTTTCTCCTTTGCATTATTTCAGGTTTCCGACTAATTTAAACCCGATTCCAAGCATCCTGGTGAAAATGGAACGGCTTTTATTGTGCATATAACTGCATATTTAGGAAATTTTCAACTATTGTAGCATATTTAGTATGAATATGCATATTTAGGTCATATTTTTGGCATATTTATGTGCATATAAAATAAATTTTTGAAGTTTCATATATTTTGTAAATTTTGAATTAGAATGATACTTTTCAGAATTTACAGATATTTTAAATAATTAACACTATATTCTAATAAAATGTATTGTAATGAAACTTAAAAAAAGATATATACACAATGTGTAAGTGGTAAAGTCATATTTTAAATTTTATTGGTCATATTTTAATGTTTTTTAGGTCATAAATGCATGCATATATCCTATTTTTTAGCTCACAGAAATCCGCCCCTAATTATAATATATAGTACTAACAGGTAAGAACCAAACTTGTAATTGGGTACAAGAAGTAACATCAGATTTTCCCTCTCCAAAACCTGTCATATCTGATAGTTTCTCAGAAAAAGCTACACAAATTATAACCAGTCACAAACGCAATGGCCGCTACTGAAACACTGTGTTTTAACAGATACGTATCAGTCTTTGATCAAAATGACAAGAAATTGGTGATATTATTCCACAATGATAGATAGTATAGTTCAGTTAATTTTTCTTTAATACTCAAGTTATTTTCAATTATAAAAATCGTTTCTTGAGCCATTTAGTGACTGCTGTCCCCAGTTTACACCCGCACTGTGATTGCAGTGGTTATTGGTATCAGCTATGAGAATTTGAGCTGTCAGATTGATACTGTAAATCATGCTCTTGTGAATGTTTACAACAGCCCTCGAATTCATTTTGATTTATCCCCCACCCTCGCGAAGAAGAGCAGCTTTGCCTCCCATTATCTGGCGTTATAAATTGATATCAAAACTCGTTGTGATGGATTTTTCAACCCTTCGGAATGAAAAGCCTTTAAATCGACACTAACACCCTCTGTACATGGCACGGGGATTATTTGTTAATCTAGACTGAGCGCTGGTTTCCAATAGGGAGACACCAGTTCGCATCCCACTATAGCAATTTTATCTGTGATTATACAGCAGGCATGTAGGGTGACTTTTGTTAGTTTTAAAGTTACTATGGAAAGTGCGTGTATTGAAAATATCAGGGATGCCAAAATAATATAGTAATAGGTTTAGTAACCAATCAACAACACAGTATTGTAATAGGTTTCGTCACTTAATAATTTTCCTACATTTACATATTTGAAGCTCATTTTCTCAATAAGTTATTAATAATTCATATTTAAATATTTCCCTCTGTTAAAAAGTTAAAAGTTTCATAAGAGAAGGATTCACGAATTATTACCATTAATAAAGTGACTTTAAACCCTTCTAGGCTCGCGAAAAATCACGATTTTTTTTATTGTTGAGGAAGTTTTGTTTTTAATGTTTTTGAACAAAATTGTATTTTTCTCTATTTTTTTATTTTTGAGAAATTTTAGTTTTTAATGTTTTTGAACAAAATTGTATTTTTCTCGATTTTTTTATTTTTGAGAAATTTTCGTTTTTAATTTTTCTTGAACAAAATTGTATTTTTCAAAGGAAATCTCTAATTTAGAAAGGTAGGCCTATCTTTTTATAAAACAACTTAGTGTATATGTTTATTGAAAGTCAGATAAATATAATATGAGTACATACAGTAGTATAAAATATAGGCTATATTCAATAAACCACTTAAATGTTGAGCTAGGAGGCATACCAATGGTATAATATAAATGTTAAGAACTATAAAAACTACTTAGGTTTAATTCAATGTAAAATTTCAAAAAAATATGTGTGGACTGATTTTGATGGAAATTTATTTTTTCTGTAATATTACATTACTTTAGCTCTAAACTCCATTCCTTGTGGGTGTATTTTTATATTTAATTTCGGTACATAAAAATGGCTGAATATTTGTTATATCCTCGATACACCCTCGATTTGTAGATCGAGAGACTGTGTTAACCAGATTATCTGCACTACAAGGGTTAACAGTAAGCTAGTAAGAATTGTGAAGATCAACAAATTGAAAGGCCTAAAATACCTTAGATGGTTTTTTCCAAAACGTGCATTTATTTTGTGCCACATTTCTATTTGGTTTTACTACAAAATAAGACATAAATTATATTTTATGCAAAATAACACCAAAACTAACCCAAAATTTAACTTTTTCATTCATAGCCAAATTATGATTCCTATTAAAAGAGTATAAGTTACACGTTTAAGAATTCATCTAGGCCTAGATAGGCCTACTTTAATAAGTTATTTCATAGAGTAAAATGTATCCCTCATCTACTGGGTTCAATGAACCCTTTCCTCATCTACTGGGTTCGATGAACCCTTTTCCCATCTACTGGGTTCGATGAACCCTTTTCTCATCTACTGGGTTCGATGAACCCTTTTCTCATCTACTGGGTTCGATGAACCCTTTTCTCATCTACTGGGTTCGATGAACCCTTTTCTCATCTACTGGGTTCGATGAACCCTTTTCTCATCTACTGGGTTCAATGAATCCTTTCCTCATCTACTGGGTTCGACGAACTCTTTTCCCCCTTCTAAGTCCGTGGCAGTTCTAGAGTTAATATTTAAACTGATGATTTTTTTTTTAAATATTGGAAAGTGTTAAGGGTCATATTCAGACATAATATAATGTTAGAGGGCTCCAGAGTGCTACAGTTTTGAAGCAGTTCCATTGTCACAAGAAATGAAGTTGATGCCTAAAGTAAATTCTGTTATCAGACACACGCCAGACTGCCAGCTGGCTCCCAACTTTTTTTTTTTTTTTTTTGAGCAATTTAGTTCAGATAGATTGTCTCCGCCTCATGTACACCTCATTGCACTGTTGCCATGTTTCACATCCTTCAGAAGAAAAACTAACACTATGTACTTACAATTCGTCCAACTCTCCAAGGGAAACTCCACCATATTTTCCAGCACATCATGCAGTTTTCCTGTTGCTTTAATTCTCTGCTCTGTTTGTCTTGAAAGTTCAATAGTATTTTGTTCAGTAGTTTGTTCTCACTTTGTTCAGGATAAGGTACTATTTTCGTTTTCTTTAGTCATTTGGTTTTATTCAGATGTGAATAAGGATATGCCATTTCTGGTATGAAAATTTGAATGTGTGAATGGCTCCTGGAAAATCAGTTTTTTAATACATGAATTTGTGCACTTCAGAAGTGTAGCAGTTCTAAATATATGTTAAATTAGGATCACTGAATGCATTGAAGACAAGTATCCCATTAATTTACGCCTTTATATAGAGGGTCAGATGTAGAGAACTGTAATTTCTTCTTGAAATCGAGTCCAATGCAATAAAACAAAATTTTGAATATTTTTTTAAGACTATTAAGTGTAAATAAATCTAAAACTTCAGACTCTCTGCCAATCAAAGATCGCATATGAGTGGTTACTCATTGAGAAGAAAATTAGGAATGCAATGTGCCACACAGATCACATGTGGTCTGAACTAGCTGGTGTTTTGTAGCTTAAGGATGTCCAGAAAACATCAGGTAGTGAAATTCATTATCAATTTATGAAAATATACCCAGAGAAAAAGTAAAACAGACAATCTTTAATTATAATTTTATCTAAGTAAGATAATAATAATCACACTTGTACATCCTGTTTAACTGACTTAATTCATGCAACTGTACATACATTTATGACATTTAAGAAATTATCAAAAGGTGTTTTTTTCTTTCTACTATGGATATAATTAAGGGGTATAGACTATATATAGTCCTATTGTTTTTCTGATTTCATGAATGAGTACTTTAAGTTAAAACTGAATAGTTGAGGCAGCACCTTGCCAAAGAACAGAGAAACGCTTGTAAAAAAGAAAAGGTTTAAGCAGCCGTCTTTTTTGTCTCTTTCCTATCAGTGCGCCGCGCATGCGCTCTGCCTTGCCTTAATTGAAAAGCAATACACAAGAGAAAAGTTATTCCAGATGTTAATCTTTTTTCTATAAATCCAAAATGTATAAAACATTGTATAATATTTTATGTGTTCCTGTGTCTTGAGAGAAAATGTAACTTTCAGTAGCAGCTTGTTAGATTCCACAAAAGTATTTTTTTTAAATTAAAAACTATTAACTTATATGGGTTTATAATGCCTTTCTAGTTGATAGGCATAAAGTTTTCCTAATTGTTCATTGACACTTAATTGTTATCTTTAATTAATGTAAATAGATTATACAGTAGAATCCCGATAATTCGAGCTAATTGGGGCTGAGGCTAACTCGAATTACAAAAAACTCGGATTATACGGAAATATCACTAAATCAATGGGTAAATCGCAAATAAATGTTTAATGAGCGCAATAATGGTTTAAATAATAAATAAATAATCAATATAGTAGGCCTACATACCTGTGTTACGCCTGTATGTATATATTGTCAAACATTTCCAATTTGCTACATCGACATCCTTTAAGGATTAAGTCATTGTCTGACCCTTAATGGAGTGGAACGGGAAAGCGGCACTACTAGGAAAACACTTTTAATTACCATTGTCGCTGAGTAGGGATTACTGTAACAATACAGTATTCTTTTCTGAAAGGATGGTATGCACTGTACAATTGATTGACACGAGGTCCCGACAAAGAAAGATCGAACCTAACGATTTCTGTCAATCTGTAATAGAAATGCATTAACAGTTTGAAGCCAAGGTTATTTCTGTGTAGGCCTATTATGAACAGAAACCCTAAGTGGGACAGTTTTACCTGCATTTTTGTACATGGAAAAATTGAATGAAAGCTCAAAATATAACACATTCGTAAAACTTACATGCGGACACCGTATAAAAACGGTATTTTACGGAAAATTTTGATTTTCTTAAGACCAGCTCGAATTACACGGATCCTCGAAATACCGGGGCTCGAATTACCGAGGCTCTACTGTACTTGTATAACTGTAATTATGTAAAATTTAGCAAAAACTGCCTTTGTAAGATCACTTTTCATTACAGTGAAAAAGTCTGGTTGCTGCAGGCAGATTGATTAATTCGGGGGTGCGTGGGCAAAGAGAGTTAAGTCCACTTTTTAGTTACTGAGAATTGGAGTGACTTAACATGCTTTACCCTCTCAACATCGCTTTAGGGATGGATAAACCCATGAGGCACACATCCATAACTACCGTACAATTTTGAATATGACTTACTGGACTTAACACAAATGTAAAGAACATTTTTATCTATAACTCTATGGACATATCTCAATTTTTGAGGATGGTGGACTTAAATCTCTTTGCCCATGCACCCGCGAATTGCCTTCAAGCCAGGTTCAGGAAAAACTTGTATAATTAACCTACGATTCGCACAGACAAATGTCAACCATCCTGAGAATACAAAGAGTAACCAAAGTTAATTTTTTACTAGCTAGAGCAACGATTGGCTGAAACACAGAGAACAAAAGGCAATCAAAATAGTGTGGAAAATGAGCCCCTTCACAAGAGACCATCATGGTCACGCCACCAGAAGTTTTCAGTTACTGCAAATTTTGTGTCCTGGCATAATACAAAGTAGAAAGTTCTCGGTAATAAAATATGCCTTGTTTGAATATTAAGACCAAACATATTTCCCTAAAATAAAAATTCTTGTAAACTGAACTAGAACTATTTTCTGTAGTAGAAAACTACCGGCGGAGAATGTTTTTGCAGAAATTGACACCAACAGCAACTTGCAGGGACAGAAGTAGTTTACAAAATTATTATTAGAAAAAACCGAAAATTAAGGTAATAGAATCAAATTATCAGAATATTTGCATTTATAATTTACATGTTTCCAAGTAAGTTACTGCTTTCATTTTTTATTGATTTTTTTTAATTTACTGGGAGCATCGTAGAATGTAGCTTTACTGGAACAAGTCAAATGGACAGCTCTGTTGGTAAGCAAGAAGGCTAATGACAATTATTCAAAAGCCTGAGCAATAAATTAAATTAAATAAATAATTAATTTAAAATTTTTACATTTTGTTTGACGAGTTAATGGACTATATTATGAATTTGTAATTATTTTACATGCTTTTTTTAAATTCATTATTTATTTATCATATTTTTTAGTTTTTGTTTAATGAAGCTATTATAAAATCTCAGGTCAGAATTAAGAGCTATTTCAGTACTACATTTAGTTCAAAAAGTGGTCAAAAAATTATGTTTCTTAGTGTAGCAAAACCATGACCATTGATTTCATAGTTTCTTTTTAATTTGTGATAAAATTTGATAAAATGTATTAATAAATTTGTTTTATTTCCAATACGTTAACTTCCTTGTCAGGAAATTAAATTCTTCCTTTACTTAAAATCTCTTACCTTGCTCTGCAAGTTGTTATATTCTGTTGTTCCTCTGAACCAAACATTTTGTTTCTTTCATTATGTTGCAGTGTCTTTTGTGACTAAAGAAGGTAAATAATAAAAAATATATTTGAAATATTCTCAACAAGCCGCTACTGAAATTTCAATGATTTTTAAAAATAATTTTGTTGTGGACAACTGAAGGCTGCAAGTGTATAAGAAATGCCACGGTTACCTATCTAGTGCTAAACAGTGCCATCTATTGAATCAAACAGTGCCATCTCTTGGGTGAGTGACACAGCACTTAAAAACAAATTTCACTGCCATTATTGACATGGCTGATACAATTTCTTCGGTACATTGTTTATGGAGATTCAAAGGCATTACGAAGTGAATAAGTGGCATTAAGCACATTCTAAATAAGAGTCAAGGGCAGTTAATATCAGAAGTTGTGAGGTAAAGTGACTTTAGTCCAACATTTACTGTTATTAATTTAGTTTTTGTGTATATACGACCTAATTGAAAATGAAAGGTTGTTGACCTCTAGAGTTCTTAGAGTGATTGTATAAATATTGTAGTGTAAACTACAAAAACATTGCAAAAAAGTTATTTTGAACTATGCAGAAACAGCAGACACTAAATCCAGTTTGTTTTGAGAGAAAAAAAGTTCCTCAGTATTCAATGCAGTCTGAACTTTTATAAGTTTGTTTGCAATAAGCTGTTTTATTCTGAGTTTGGTATCACACTGCCATGATTATGGAATAATTTTGGGTTAGAAAATTATCACATAAGGAATAATTTCTAATAGCATTAGTGAAAAGGAGGGATGTCATGTTTTAGATCTGTGTTTTTTAGTGATATGACTTAATTACCAAGCAAAAATAATTGAAAACTACCCTTTCATTAAAAAAATTTGCATTTTTAAGTTAAAAATTTGTTAATTCCATAGAATTTTATAGTACTTAAGCAATGCAATGAAACTTAAAAAAACATTGTTAGAAATGCAACATTCAGTACTACCCGCGTGCGATTTCTTGGGCGCTCGGCTCTTTAATCTCATTCAGTAGGTTTCATTCAATTCCGTAGACAGAGCTGACAACATTGAAACACGAAGTACGCTATACACCCTGACAAATAGTGGCTTCAATACTAAGCTTTCATTCTGTCTCAGGATCCTTATTTATTTATGGACATTATCTTTTCTGATGTATGGAGTTGTTATGGGCAAAAAATACAATTTTTCGAATTGATGATTTCACAAACACGCCACATTGCACTGCAATAAAATCGTATATTCAATTTCAATTTATTGTTTGTACACACTTTTGCTGTTGATGTGCTTACTATACAACACTGAAGAAATACAGGCGGTCTAGCTATGTTTTCTTCCCTCTGACCTTCACTTCCCTGTAAAACCAGTGCCCAAGAAATTGCACGCGGGTAGTAAGTCCATTTGAACAACTGCACAGCATTGCAAAATTAAGATTGCATGACAGTAAAATACTGGAGATCTAGACTGCTAATGACTTTGGTTTTATTCATTCCAGATTATTTTTTAAATTAATGTTTTCATTGATAATATTCTTCATGAATTACATGTAGATTTTTAGGTTCTAAATTATTTTATGAACAACTTATTTTTTCTTTTAATGTTTGTAAAATGGCAGTTCCCTGTTCTGTATCTCACAGCCTTTTCTTGGTCAAACAAGAGATTGTCAAATGTTTTAGTTTCAAAGTTGAAACAACAACAAAAAAACCAGCATGGCGTGTGATACCAGATTCTACTTCACGCACATTGAGTATCCAATTATTATACCAGTATCAGTACCAGTGGTTTGATTTTGTATGTATGCAAGTAAAAAAATAAACAAAACTGTAAATATATTGGCTCTGGAATTGTAAAAAGTGAGCTCCAAGGTCAAAACTTATGAGTGCGGATAGGCAAAATTACCTCATGCTGTTGGGCTACTGATTAATTTAGTTGTGTATCATATATTAAATTCAATTTTCAAGTTATGTGCAGGAATGATTAAAATATAAGTTAACAACTAGGTTTTTCTATGTTTATTCCTTGGGGGCAACACATAGGATTGCCGCATAAAAGTCCTATGTAATTTTCTTGAGTTCCATAGGACTGTATTGAAACATCAGATTAATAGGACATAGGTTTAAAAAGTGAGATACCATATTTTGAACCTGAATATTGCTTTTCAAAATGTTACAAGATTCTTCAAATTATTATTATTATTATTATTATTATTATTATTATTATTATTATTATTATTATTATTATTATTATTATTATTATTATTATCATCATCATTATCATTATTATTATTATTATTATTATCATCATTATCATTATTATTATTATTATTATTATTATTATTATTATTATTATTATTATTATTATTATTATTATTATTATTCCATATGGCTCATGTTATATAAATGCTTGTGCTAATTCCTGCCAACTGTGTGCAGTGCTGCCACATTTGTCGGAAGACAAAATAGGGTGTAGATTTCTCCTGGGGAGGAGCACTCAAAACCTAATAGCTAAACAGCCACATGTAAAAAACATTGTTTTTGTACCGCTGACTTCAGAAACGTATTTTCTGCTTTCTCATGGTGTACTTGAAAGTTTTGGTTTGTGTATAGTTTCTTAGCATGCAATTGAAATTGCAGAATGTGATGCTTCTGTTAGGCATGGAGTTACCTCAACTTGGCAACGTTGGTTTGCTGTCATTCACTACTTGCACATGCAGATCCTGCAAAAGCTTTACTCTATTTTCCTTCATACAACATGAGCCATATAGCAATATTACATTTTTTGCACACTTTGACGAGGGTCGCCCAGAAAGTAGTGCACCACATTTTTTTTCCTTCAACAATTATTTATTGGACACAATGAAACTTACACACAAGAAAGAATTATGTTTTTTCTACACTGCCTATTTTTCCTTATAATCTCCGTCCCGTTCTGTGGCCTTCCTCCAGCGAGATGCAAGGGCATGTATGCCCTGTCGGTACCACTCCTTGTTCTGGTCATGAAGCCATTTCTGCACTGTGCGAATCGCCTCTTCATCATCTTCAAAATGTCTTGTCATTTTGTTTCGGGCTGTCTTACGGTGGACCACAAATCTGTCAGAAAAAAACATTCCTTCTGTGTTGCGGAAATGTTTTGAAGCTGAGGGGGAAGCGTTCTTGTCCAGGATTGTGATAGGTGATGAAACCTGGGTTCACCATTTTGAGCCTGAAACAAAACGACAAGACATTTTGAGAATGATGAAGATGTAATTCGCACAGTGCAGAAATGTCTTTGTGACCAGAACAAGGAGTGATACCGACAGGGCATACACACCCTTGTGTCTCGCTGGAGAAAGGCAATAGAACGGAACGGAGACTACGTGGAAAAAGAGGGAGTTTAAAAGAAACATCATTCTTTCTTGTGTGTAACTTTCATTTTGTTCAATAAATAATTGTCGAAGGGAAAAAAAAATGTGTTCCATTACTTTCTGGGCGACCCTCATACTTATTTCGAAATAGACCTTACTTTAATGATAGACATGGTGATTTTAATAAGAACTCTGTTTAATTTGTGTCAGTGTAATAAAGTCTTATGGGATATCAGGACTTGAATCCTTTTGGAGATAATTTGAAATCTCCAATCATGTTAGCAATAATATTAAAAATATGATACGGCACTGTGACAAAGACCTTGGAGTAAATTCTATTGAAACATTTTTGGAGGATTAGAGCTGTTTTTATAATTCCAGCGATTGCTTTAGAAGAGACCTAGATGTTGTGACGTGGCGAGTGAGAACAAAATGTATATAAGTACACTTTCTTTTGTATATAACTCTCTTTAAAAGTTGAAAAATCCTGAATAAAAGAAAATAATAAGGTATTTACAAAAAGTGCATTGATAAATGATTTAATCAAACAGAAACTGTAATAGTTTTAAGGGGAGAAGGTACCGGTATGTTAAATTTGTCAATTTCAATCTATCTTTTCTCAAATGACAAATGAATTTTTTTTCCTGTTAAATTCACTCCTTAGCAAAAAGTGACAATTTTTGGAGGACTATAAAAAAAATGTAGTATTTAGAATTTCTAAAGTAATTACCATTATTTTTGCAAATTTTGGAAATGAAAAATCTTGTCATTAGTTTTAATATTGGAACAAGGAAGTTGAATAATGTCAAATCCTGCTGATATAATATATAAGTAGATTAAAAATTTCAGCGTTCTGGGATGAATAGTTTCAGAGAAAAGGTACATAAGACTAGAAAAAATAAAAGTTATGTGAAAAGATTTTAAAATCATATGTTACTGTTTGTTGATAAACCACTCAGTACGGGGCTTGCATTATCCAACCTAAATTCAGTCCAGTAATTCAATGTTTGTTTGTTGTGAGCTAGATAGGAAATAAAAGAAGATTACAATCAACACAGAATAGAACAAAGTAAGGCCTGTAATACAATATAAAATAGAATTAGGTTGTGACCTATAAAAGGTCTGTCTTAAGGCCTGTCAATTAGGATTTCTAAATAGGCTTGTAATTCAAAATACATTTATATTTCCATAAAGCACAAATAAAACTATGAAATTAAACAATAAAACAAAACTTGGTAGTTTGACCTATTTCAAGGTACCTTCTCCCCTTGACTCACATGTATGCGTATCACCCACCAGCAGAGAAAAATTAATACGAGGGTGAGTTCAAAAATAAGTTTCCCCTTGCGACTGTGTACAGTGGTGTGTATGAAAGACAAAAAATATGAGACATTAAAGATAAGGCGTACCTTTATTTTTCCACATAATTACCACTACATCGAGACATTTGTCATATGGTACCGCTTTAGAAGCTTCAAAAAGCCCTCCAGGAAAAAAAATCAGGGCTCTTCAGAGTTTTAAAAATGAAATTATGGATAGTTAAGTAACATATGAATTGTTAGATTGGAGAAGGCCAGGCCATTTTTTCTGAATCACCTCCAGTTTCGACAGGGTGTGACAGTACTATGTAGCAGTGATGGTTCCATCCTCCAAAAAGTGCAGCAACAAAACCCCTTGTGCGTCCCAGAACACTGTGAAGAGCACTTTTCTTGTAGAGGGCATTGTTTTGAACTTCTTTCAAACAGGTGATGACTGATGTTTCCACTCTATAGATGCAAGCCTTCGATTTGAGCGTGAAATGGTGGAGCCCTGATTTTTTCCTAGAGGGCTTTTTGAAGCTTCTAGACACAATCTTCAAATAACAGCAATGAGTCCCATTGCTATGGGAATCAAAATATTCAATAAGCTTCCCCATGAGGTGAAGAATTTGTCCGAAAACAAATTCTGTAGAACTATACGACATGTACTAGTAACTAATGCATATTATTCCTTGAATGAATTTAATCCAAATAACTTCATACTTCAATAATAATATTTATTTTTTTATTTTTAACCCTGATAATAGTTTTTAATAGATAAACTTGACATACATTTCTTCTTGTTAGAACAAGGGATCAACTTGAACTTAATCTCTCCAAACAACTATTTGTAACTTCCCTGAAGCGAAGCATTTTGTTTGGAAATTTATGACAATGTTCAATAGGAACTCAATGTAGAACCTCAATGAACAATAAAGATTATTATTATTATTATTATTATTATTATTATTATTATTATTATTATTATTATGACAGATGTCTCAATGTACGTGGTAAGTGTGTGGAAAAATAAAGGTATGTCTCATATTTTTTGTCTTTCATCGACACCTCTGTACACAGTTGCAGGGGAAACTTATTTTCGGACTCCCCCTCGTACAATGAAGAACATTTGCTGAGTACCTTCCCTGCTCTCATTCTTTGGAGAAAAAAACAGTTTCTCGTAGATTTAAGAGTACAGCACCACAGGGGGGAAATCATAGTGGAGAAAAAAGTTTCTCATAGATTTAAGATTACAGCCCCACAGGGGGGAATCATAGCGGGAGTTCCACCATTTTTTTGTTGGGGGGGGGGGAATTCATTATTTGGGGAATACAAAAATACTGAAGTTCCAAAAATTAAAATTCACTGTGCATTTTGAAATATTTGAGTTTATAAAGGAAGATTATATAATTATATTGTAAAATAAAAGTTATATATTTGGCAAAGAATTATTAAGGATTCATTACTAATGGACATCATCATTTTGACTCAAATCTAATGTCAAAGAAAAATTTTAGGATCAGTGGGTTAAAAAAGATTTCACTAGATCTTACAAGTGTTGGAAAGGTGAAGTCAGACAGAAAAATTCAATGCCATAGTCGGGATTATAATTATATTATAGCAGGCTTCTCAAACCTAATAATGATATACCAGCACACCCATGAAAACTTTTTGCACATTTATTTTAACCTACCTTACCTTTCCCCCACAAAAACTGATTTAGTATTTTCTCAACTAATTCAAAACCTATGCCTGCAGCAGTAAAAAGCATTCAGTGGAAAGGATTTTTACCAACTTCTGATATCGCTTACTCAGATTATGTTAAAATGCATTTTTTGATTAAAATTTTCATATATATGTATATCGTACGATCTGAACCAACATAAGTTTCTGGTGCTCAAAAACAAGGGCTGACCTTTTAAGGTCGAAATGCATTCCCATGACACTCTAAAGAAGAAAAACAGCTGCCAATAAATGTTAAAAAAGTTACATGTACGTTCCGAACGCTCGGCTTTCTACAAAAAGAAAACTCACCAACGAAACTACAGACAATGAAATACACGGTGGTGTGGGTGAACTGTGAGTAACATTAACATTTTAACAATATTTTTTATTTTTTACCACAATGACAAGCTGTTTTTTAGGGAATGTGTTTGAACAAAACTCTTGACATTATATATATGTCAAGAGTTTTGTATATATATATATATATATATATATACATAATACAAGATACATTATAAATTTTAAAAAAGGGGATATGACATATGAACTAGCAGAACTTTTAAGGCTGTTTTTTAAAGTTAGTAAATAATTTGTGTATATAGATACATTAACAACAGTGTTTTTTAAACTTTTAAACTATCTTCAAAGTTTTATACTCGGCTATAAAAACACACATAGAGGCCTATTACCAAATAATAACATATATTGTAAAACTTTAAGCTGTATCTCTCTACAAAAAGAAAATATAACCTGTAATATTGGCAGCTACTAGTTTTTTTTCTTTAAGAGTGTCAAAGTAAAAGAAAAATATAATATATTGAGGGCATAAGGTTTTGTTTTTATCTAGTAAAAATACATTGAGTTAGGTAGTTGATAGCGATGTGACACGAAGATTGGAGACGACTTTCTCTTATTTTTAAGGGGACTTTACATGAAGAAAATTTCGTTTGACGTGATTTTCCCTAAAACGTCTCCCTACTAAGAGGCTAATTAATTAATAATAATAATGATAATAATAATAATAATAATAATAATAATAATAATAATAATAATAATTGTAAACTATAATTAATACTAAATGATTTAAATCAATCTTCAAGAAAACAAATCCTGGAAATCTACATAGTGATAAAAATATCTGAAATCACCTGGATGATCGTAAATAATAATTCATCTGTATTAATCTATAATTCAGCATTCATTACATTCGCTGTCTGCATGTTGTAAAAATTTGCAAACATTTTGGGATATTTAAGGCAATTTTACCTAGCTTAGGTAATTTATTTTGTAACTGGTGGTCACACTGTAATGTTCCTATCGTTCAGCCATCTTGTTGCGAAATTAATGTGCTTTCTTATCATTGTGGATTTATCTTGAACTACATTAAAATGTGTGTGTGTTGATATTATATTTTGTGTCAAAGAGAAACTAGAGAAACTGAAGTTCTGGTGGTTCAGGTAAGTAAGATTCTAATTATTTCCCCAACAGTCACTTCCAATTTATCATGTTTTATTTTGCCCGGAAATCCAGGGTTCTATAGGGAAAGCAGAGTACCCTATGGCGAAATTATCCCGCAATTAATTCCATCAAATTAAATTAGTCTTGAAAATTAAGAGGATACAACATAAATACCTGATGACAAAATAAGCGATTTTTCTAACCTAATTTGAGGTTAGTTTCTCCATATGATTTTTACACTGACCATAATACTGTAGTGATTCTTTAATATTATTAATAACATTTATTTCCACATTAAGTATTATATTGAATACACGGCTTCGCCAGTCTTATATCTAAGCCTAAAATCTGGGTGCTATATTTATTTGAAATCAATCATTCGGGGAAAAAATAACTTTATGCTGCGCACTAGGCTCCTCCCACCAACTCTCTAATGGGACCCGCATCGGAAGGTTTAGGCTTTCATCATAGAATAGAATCAATGTGAGACATAATAAACCTCGCGCTATTCAGTATATTGCTCCTAAACTAACATAACGTTGCTAACCTAACAAAACCTGTCACTTACCTAGAATTTACCTATCATTATTTAACTAAATGCAGAAGCTTTTTACCCTTCCACACCCTTCATAAAACATCGTTACAACTGTCAAGGAAGCCATGTACAATAGTGAGGTGCGTGCTCATTGGCTCGGAAGCGAGGGTCAGCAGGGGAAACGAGCGGGCGGAGCTTCGCCGGTGCATGGCATAAATCTATCTTTTGCCAAGCATTCAGAGCTCACTCTCAAACTGAAAGCATGGACAACGTCACAGACAGAGACGGTGGGAATTCGATTGCAAGCGAAACATGCTGAGATAAAAACATTAACGGTATCACGTTAGTCTCCACTTGGGTAACTAAAGCGCGTGGAGTCGAGGGATATATTTTCACTGTGGACTACGCATGCACACTGCCAACGCCATGTTCAAATTTTAACGGTCGCGAAGCTTTCAGATTCCAGGCGATCTCTGTACATTTAACTTACATTCATCTTAATATACATTGCGTACATATATCTTCATCAAAACTGTCTTAATCTAATTTTAAAACACAATAAACAGTAAATGTTATAATACAAGATTATACTTATTACAGTAACTTAGCCCTATTCTGTTATAATTAAGCACACACATAGGCTATATACATAGGCCTATATTGCATTAAAAAAAAAAGGAGTAGGCCCTACCTTAGCTTCTGACTTGACGGAATATTGCCAGACGTACCCACTTGCCAGACTTTAGTATGAAAATGGAATTGCACACATTGTGTAAGGTTATAAGAATTTAAGTCAGCTGAGGTGGAATCAGTTTGTACACATCAATATTCTACCCATAAATTGATCCCTATACAGGCCATGGAGGCCCAGAGGGTTCCAGGAGGTTGAGGCTCCCAGATTTTGGACATCCGGCACATGAAGGTGGTAAGGTTGTCAGCCTTACGCACCAGCTGCCTTTACCCCCAGGATTGATCCTGGTACCGTACTCATTTCTGTTAGAGGCTGAGTCGACCCCAGGGCCATAGTGCCACCAGAAGGATTAGGTCAATTGAAAAATCTCAACGACCTCCTTGGGAATCGAATCCGCGACCTTCCGGTTTGTAGCGCAGCGCCTCAACCACTATGCTATGGCTTACCCCATTCTACCCATAAGCTGAAGTTTATTCTATTATATGCTCACAGGGTTTCTTGCACCTTTCATTGGAAGACGTTAAATTTAAATTTTTTGAGAGTTGGGGGCCTGAAACAACTGCAGAATAGCCAGAGACAGTATGACATGTGCAGTCAGTATTAATGCAAATAAATGCAATTTTAAGCAGTGGAAAGGAAAACAACCACGTGGTAATGTTGAGTCAATAACATTGGCAGCTTAGTCGTGGTGTCTATTACAATGGTAGAGGAAACCAACCATGTGGTAATGTTGAATCAATAACATTGGTAGTATAGTCATGGTTCTTATTACAGTGGTCCTACAGTGCTCACTTGTTTTCCCAATCACAGTGCTAATCTCAGGCCCCGCTTTTCGGAAATCATAGTATAGATAATGAACATAACACTGAAAATGGGTACTTTAATGAGAACAATGAGTATAATCACTCTCGTTATTTTGTTTGGTACAAATTTCTCCATATTTCAAAATTATGGAAATTAATAATTTTCATTATAAGAAACTAGAAAAAATCTTTAAGGGGTATGCGTACCCCCAGAAAAAAAGTACTGTATGTGTGTATTTTTTTTTTAATGTTATCAACACATGCCCCATTACTTTATGTAATATTACATGCCGATTCAATTAACTTATCACTGTGTATTCTAAATTTTATCGATCGCCTAACTTACCTGATTCTTATGTGGGTTAATTATAACTATCTTTACCTTCTAAATGCTTAAAATCTATATCATATCCAAATCTATTGCTCTTATAAATCTAATCAAACTATTGAAATGTTTTTTGACTAGTTCATTGTTTGTAATTGGCCACTTTCCACCACTTATTACTACGGTACATCCAATCTCAAAATCCGTCTTTTTTCTTCTAATAATTCACAATCCCATATAAGATGATTTACTGTCTGTATGTCTTTGTTGCAGGAACAGTTCGGGTTATTTGATATTTTAAATCTGAGAAAATATTTATTTAGCTTTCCATGCCCCATAAGGAATGTTGTATAGCACCAGTAAGTTTGATGTCTAATGATAACCTATCTTTTACTATGGGGAAAATGTATGTGTGTATATATACCTATGTATATAGGCCTATATATATATATATTTTTTTTTTTGTGGTAACATTACTAGACAGAAGTAGAAGCATTCATCAAAACAAAAAATCTCCAGGCGTTGACGAAATTCCAGCAGAATTAAGTAAGACAGGTGGGAATAGATTAAACTCAAAGATCCATAAACTCATTCTTATGCTTTGGAGAAAGGAAGAATTGTCAAAGGAATGGAAAGAATTATTATACTGATCATATAAAGGAAGTTAGGGCCAGGACCAGCCATAACTTAACCAACCTAACCGCTACTAAAGTAGAATCTACCTGCCACTGTACTTACCTTAATGCAGAGGTGGATAAGAAATGATGTGCAAGAAGGACAGTTGGTAATCCTGCCTCGCTCAGAAACATAATGCGGCTGGTGTGTTTTAAGCATAATAAAAAATGGATTGAAATGGGTAAACATACAAGATAAAGTTTTAAATACAACTGGTTTCACCTCTTAGGGCTGTGTTCACCAACACAGATAAAATTTCTCGCTATCATGGATAATAAAAACTACGATTAATCCATTATCTCAAATAGTAAACTTTTCGGGTTTCACCACATAGTTTGTCACCTTGGTTTTCAAAAGCTTGGTTTTTGTCTGCTACTTGTCTGACCCTTAAATTTTTCATAAAAGAATGAATGTCATCTGGCAGCGGTCGTGTGAAACAGCAGAGAAAAGACTGTCTATTGGCTACGTCCGGACGTGAAATGTAAACGTTGCCATAGCAACAGAAAGTTTCCTCTCATGCTGTCTCTAGCTAGTAGTTCTACAAATGGTCACTAGATGTCTCACTGTTTTGGGGGCGTGGCGTGTAGCTGATAATTTCATTTTTCCCTTGAATCTTGTGCAGAAATTGTCATCGTAATGTCCAAGTATGGCATACGTTCCTTTATCTATTAGGGTGCCTTAATCTGTGTTCTGCTTGATATTCCTCGTCGCTGTGATCAGGTGTTCCAATGGCCTACGCGCCATATTGATGTCGCAATTATCTTGGTTTATCCTGTTTTGCCGGCCGATATTTCACTGGTAAAGCATTAGCTTGGATATTATCGATAAACCAAGTTACTGTAGGTGGTGAAACGCAAAATGGACAATATCGCAGCTTTTCAATCTAAAAACCAGGATCAGACAGATTATCGGCATTGGTGAACATAGCCCTTATTCAAAACTTGAACAAAAGTAAGTACATTTATTCAAATGTTCAGTTCCAGGAAGCAAAATTGCTTGGCTAAGACATTGGTGCTCTACCCCTCCAGCAACAAGTGACAAGAATATGTAATACCAGTAGGCCTACGGTAGGTTATCCTGTAATTAATTCCATCAAATTAAAAAATTTATTATCTAAGATGTATTAATCAGAAAATTACAAGAAGATGCAACATAAATACACTGACTTTGAAAATAATAACCTCAAAAATATAAATGGCAGTGCACAATCACTAGAGAAATAAAAAAAATAGGTTAGGTTAGGATTAATTCGGTTTATAACCCACAGGGAAGCGAAAGAAGCTAGGTAAATATGAATGTCTTGTTGGTGATACCAATCTCACGATCACGTGACAGGGAAGGAACTACAGCAATTACAGTATGGCCGCTTCAATAGATTTATTATGGAGTTGCATGGCGGCGTCTTTTTATATTTATGGGTTTGGGATTTATTCCCTAGATAGGCTATATTATGTTGTACAGTGCTGCAGCAGCTTTTATATCTCTTTCTGTTTCTGCTCTAGTCCATCTTAGAAAGAATACCTCGACCAGATCCGGCAGTAGTGGAAGAAGTAGGCCTACTTGGGTTGGATCCTCTGCTCATGGAGCGCAATGACAACAAAAAGATTGTAAAGATGCAGCCTACATGATGTAAAGCATTAGACCACAGAGGAGCTGCATTATACACACCAGAAAACAGCATAAGTTTGTTTCTAATGGTATGTACATATTTGTATTTCCTAGACATGCTGTTGGAGAGAGGTTATTTTCAAAAAGTCTCTGGCTTTCAGAACTTCTGTTTAGTATAGCACTCTACTGTAATTCCACACGAGGTGTTCAGAGTGGTTACGCAATCCAAAGGTTGAACACCATCACTCCCATTGGCTAGCCAATGATCTTGCATCTCATTGGCCAATCCCACAAAGACTTAAGCTTATTCGGAGCTACCAATAGTTCTATTTACTCATGCTCGCCAGTGATGGGAAGTATTTGAGTAAAAGTAATCGGATTACAGTAACAATTCCTTTTTTGGTCCCATTTACTTGTAATCAATACTTTAAAAAAAAATGTAATTTCTACTTGTAATTTACTTCTGGAAGTAAAATTGTAATTGTTACAGTTTAGTAGTAGTTGTAAGTATCAGCATCATTCTCGCTTGCTATATCATCATCTTTACTGTTTTTGCAACTAATATCCAAATTAGAGTTAATATTAAAAAATGTTACTCAATGTTTCCGAAAATATTCTCATTGGTATGTTTTTTTGTTGTTTGTTCATGTAATAATTTGGGCTTGTGCCCAAAACAAACCAAAAACAAGAAATTTTTAGGTACTGCCATGTTGTAAAGTAATTGTAAATGTAATTGTAATTTTACTGATTACTTTTTTAAAAAGTAATTTGTAATTGTAATTAAGTAAAATGTCTCTCAGGTAATTGTAATTCAGCCCAATTACTTTCTTTTTGTACTTTTCCCATCACTGATGCTTGGCATCTAGTTATGTGGCAAGGCTTCCGGTCTAAATGGGGTCTGCTGGAAGCTTGGAAGGGTGGTCCAGGGTCTGTGGCTTGGGGACAAAGCCCCCAAAAAAAGAAAAACAGGAAAGGGATCCGGGGCTGATACAAAATTACCAAAGTTCTCGGTGAAGGGGGTCTGGTGGAAAGCAGGAAAGGGATCCAGGGGCGCAGTTCCTGGTGCGAAGCCCCAGGCGCATAATAGGCAATTTTTGTAGTGTTTTTATCTGTGATGTTTCTGATTTTCCTAAGGGCATATAAGGCTGTAAATAGGTTTTTTTTTTTTTTTTTTTTTTTTTTTTTTTTTTTTTTTTTTTTTTTTTTTTTTTGGGTAGATTTTCTATGTGGAGTTTCCAGTTTAAGTGTTGGTCATTTATTACACCCAGAAATTTTGTAGATGGTGAGGTTGAGAAGAATGTCTGTCTCTGCCTTGTGTAGTAATGTTTGTTGTTTACTTTCCAGGCTACGTCATCTAACGTGACAGCAGTGGAATTCGATGAAGTACCAATAGTAGAAGCTTCTGGCAAAATCAGCGATATGTCATGGGAAGAGCTGAAACAACTAGACATACGCGAGAAGAACCCACTGGGGTATGTAACACTAGACTGTATTATCTTTGACATATTAAAATGTTTATTGTCATGCATCCTGTACCAGGGTGTCTACAGGTCAAGACAGTCAAGAAAGTCAAGAAAAAGTCCAGAAATCGAACACTAGGCCAAGAAAAGTCAAGAAATGGCACAGTAGGTCAAGAATTTGTAAAGAAGTAAAGTAAAGAAGAGAAACATTTTTGCAGTCTCCTTTCATGAGAGCTTAAATAAAGTGGCTCAAAGATGTCAGATGGATTTTTGTGATTACATTTTGGGATGAACAATCAAACACAGTGTCAACTAGGTACTTGATGTCAGAATTTCCTTGTCGTGCTACAGCAAATGACTGGTGGATACTTTTACCAGGGGTATTTCAAGACTGGGGTTGTCACTTGAGAGTGTTAAGCAAGTTGCAATGGACGGTTCCAATGTGAACCTAAAATTTTTGCTTGATTTGAAGGAACGCCTCAAAATTGAAGCAGATGACCCAGACCAGCCAGAAATTTTTAACGTGGGAACATGTTCTTTGCATATTGTACATGGAGCCTACAAAATTGCTCATAACAAGATTGGGTGGTCAGTTCAAGAGTTTCTTCATTCTCTTTTTTATCCTTCCAGACAAGCAGATTACAAACACTTTTCTGGTTCCATAAGATTTCCTTTCAAGTTTTGTGCAATCAGGTGGCTGGAAAACTCAAAAGCCATTCCTAGGAAGTATGTGAGTGTTGTCCGAAAAAAGCCTCCTCAAACTAAGAACTTAGAAAAGGTACAAGAGTTTCTGCAGGATCAGCTATTTTTTACCCTAAAATGCTGTAGTACTTGGTCAAGAAAATTTGTAAAATAGTCAAGAAAAGTGAAGAAAAGGGCAAGAAATTTGGATTCTCAAAACTTGTAGACACCCTGTGTACGTATACGATTGTCTTGTATAAAGGTTGTACAGAATGCACACAGGGTTGCCAGATTTTGGAGATACCAAAGAGGAACACCCCTTTTCCCAGGATTATGCATTTACAGTACAGCCTCGGAATTTGAGCCCTGGTATTTCGAGGTTCCGTGTAATTCGAGCTGGTCATAAGAAAATAAAATTTTCCATAAAACTAGAATAAAATCCTGTTTTTATACAGTATCCGCATGTAAGTTTTACGCACTTCCGAATGTGTTACATTTTGAGCTTTCTTTCAATTTTTCCATGTACAAAAATGCAGGTAAAACTGTCCCACTTAGGGTTTTCATTCATAATACACAGAAATACCTTGGCTTCAGACTGCTAATGCATTTTTATTACAGATTGACAAAAATCATTAGGTTTGATCTTTCTTTGTCGGGACCTTGTGTCTATCAATTGTACAGTGCATACCATCCTTTCAGAAAAGAATACTGTATTGTTATAGTAATCCCTACTCAGCGACAATGGTAATTAAAAGTGTTTTCCTAGTAGCACCGCTGTCCCATTCCACTCCATTAAGGGTCAGACAATGACTTAATCCTTAAAGGATGCCGATATAGCAAATTGGAAATGTTTGCCAATATACATACAGGCGTAACACAGGTATGTAAGCCTACTATATTGTTTATGTATTTATTTTTCAAACCATTATTGTGCTCATTAAACATTTTTTTTATGATTTACCCATTCATTTGGTGATATTTCCATATAATCCAATTTTTTTGTAATTCGAGGTAGCCTCAGCCCCAATTAGCTTGAATTATTGGGGTTCTACTGTATAGGGAATGTATTTTTTAGTAACAGCAATAAGCACAAAATTTTACAAAACTGCTTTCCTTAACTATATGTAGCTTTGTAGATGCGTAAAACACTAATAGTAAGCAAATTGAATCCATAAAATATGACAAGATCTGTTTGATTGTGCGAAATATATAAATAAGCATGAAATACATAATTTGAAAAATGTGTTACCTATACTTGGGATCTATTACAACAAAGACAAGAATGTACGGTATTCAGTGATCACGATACACCCCTTTTCTGCTATCTCTGTGCCAAGTTTGGGGTGCCTATGTTAGATTGCAGCAAAGAGTGTAGAATCAACAGATTTCTTATTTTATCCACAGTAGCTCGCACTTTTGTGGTTATTTGATTGATTGTGGAAATTTGGAATGGTTTAATAAATGAAATGATTGTATAGGTTAATAGAATGCAAATAGCAAAATATAATCATCAATAATTATTTTAACGGACATTGCAGTTAAGATTCAACCAATATGGTTGATAGATGAATAAGTGAGAATTTTTCAAATGGAAATTTAATTATATCGATAGGTTACATATGGTTTATGTTTTTTCTTTCATTTTCCATATTTTTTGACAACAGACTGAGTTTATATATAGGCTATTTGAATTCTACAGGTTTTAAAGAACATTGAATCTCAAATATGTTTTTTTTTTTTTGTGTGGTTCTAAAACAGAACAGCGTGCAGAGTGTCGTAGCATTCCCATAAGGATACTAATACCCACAAAATAGAAGGAAGTTAACACAAAATCAGCCAATTTATTTTACCAAAAATTATGGTCGTTATATATTTAGGGACTATTAGGAGTGACACAATCAATATTACTCGTTTATACAAATTTTAAAACATTTAATGAATCCTCTAGATTCAAAATTTAAAAAGAGCCCACCCAATGTTTTTCAAAAATTGACGCCACTGCATATTCAACAAATCGAAAATCCAAACCCCCCTCAGTCCAAGTTATTTTGGATAACTGATGTTGATTCCACTGTAGCGATAGGTACTATCCACATATCGTTATGCAAGCCCGTAAGCTATCGAACGTCATTTTTCACAGTCACATACATGCAATAACTCGTCTTGTCTTGTCTATTTGTACGTTTCTAGACCTCATTTAAATATGCACATAAGTGCATAGCTGCAATGGACATTTTTTACCACCTTGAAGCCATTGTTTCATATTGACCAATAACATTTATTAATTCCTCGGATATAGACCAATCACGATGCTTGCTATTAATATGAGGAAACCGAACCCGGAATGCGTGTGTGAATTGTGCAACAAACCATGTGGTCGGTACCATGTTGAAAAGTGTATAGAAAGACATTTATCACTTCATAAGTTTTGTTCAGAATAACTCACCTTATGCACATTTGTGCGCATTTAATCTCATTAATATGAGGAAGGGATTTTACCTGATAAAATGATCAGCTCATTACTGGACTCGCAAGCGTCAATGTGCCGTGATTAATATGTCACAAGTTGCCATTAAGCAGCATGAAAACAGATTATTTTATACAATATACTGGGTAGCTTGTTTGGAAATTGAAATAATGTACAAAGTGTACATTTGTTAGAACACAATTTTGATCTGATGCAAGCCAGTTCGTGTGCTTTTATTCTGTTCTGCTGTTAGCTTACCTGAATTAAGTTAACTATGTCTTACATGCACAATTGGTAAGCTCTGGTCACAACATGGTAACTCGAATCGATTCATGGATGGTTGTTTCATAGAATGCTGTGATCTTGCAGCTGTTAGTTTTGCATGGAAGTAATTATTATTTGTAGAATCCATTACATTTTTATTCATGGAATAGTCTTAATAAATCCAACTCTAGTTGACGAGTTTCATCAGAAACGCATTCGCAAATCTATGGATAAACTCGTCAACTCTCGTGGGATTACCTATGATAATTCTGCTTTTGTTTTCTACAGGTACAAGTTTTGTGGTTAGAGGATTCCTCGGTTTGAAGAAGTTGTGAAGGAATGTTTGCATCTGGGTCTCCGCATTTTCATTGATCTCAAGGGGGACGATATGATGGTATGTACCGATCCAATCAGATGAACATAAATTTACAGTTGTGGTTAGAGAGCAGTTGGGCATGTCCATGGTAACTCACATTACAAACTGACTTATTCTTACTTGTTAAACTTTTATTAAATAATTTCCAGAAAATATATAAGCAGCCAGAAATGCATGAGCAAAACCTCTAATAAATGGAGTACATGTTGTATGCTTTGAGTAAATTCTGGATCACAAATGCAAAGATTATTGCAATTCAAAATTTGGTAACTCACGTTACAAAAATTGGACATGGTATTTGAAACTCAGATTTCAGTAAACATTTTCTGCTCTTTTAATGGCTTAATAAATACCGTATTGCTTGTAGTGGTAGGTTATCATGTTTGAAATATGAATATTAAAACAATTTGTAATAAAAAAAATCTGATGTGAAAGTCACATAACTTCTTCTGCCCAAATAAAAGTTAGCAGTATTCACATATCCTTGTACAGAATCGCAAGACACAATTTTACGCTAATTATGCTGTAAATACATTATAGCCCCTCATTTGAATCCTGCAACTAAAAACACAGGCTATGGACAAACTAAAAAAAGAAGAAAAAACAAGTGACTGCAAACGTTTATTGAACTTTCCGCCAATCAGAATAATTTCCGAAATTTATCGAATATTCCCCTCAGATATTTCTTCACTGTAAGCATGGCCAACAATACATTTTCTCACTTCACATACTTATCTATATTAATAAAAGGAAGTGTCTGTCCTCCGTCTGTCCTTCTGTCTGTCCGCGATGCCCAGCGAAATCTACTGAACGCAGAGATCTGAAATTTTAAACATAGATGGACTAAAGGGTCGAAAAGTGCACCTCGAAGCCGGAATTTTTATTTTAGCTTTCCTTCGAGAGTTATGAGTGAAAAACGGGCAGAAAACGTGTATTTTTTGCGATTTCGAAGGATCAGTTTCAGTAATATATTTCAATGTTAAATCAATTACAGCTGGCTTTGGCTATTTTTGTCATCATACCTCGTAGCCTACCTTGGAAATAAAAGCATCGCGATTGCTTGAATTTGTAAGTCCATCGTGGACGATTCATTTGTTTAGAGTGTCAAGGCCCGCAGATATATGAAATTCTCAACCTACACGTAAGAAGGATATCAACATAGGCTTAATTATGGTCAAACATTGTTCGATTTGAACAAAACTCACTATACAGAGGTTTTCTGAGCCAAGGAACTGGAACCTGAGGTCGCTTTTCCTACCAGGGGACGCTACCTAATCGTGGAATACACTCCACGTGATTTAGGTGTTAATAAATATAATGATTTAACTATTATGCACTTAAGTTTTGAAATAATTATCGCGGGGGAAGCCGCGGGCACATGTTATCTTATAATAATAAAAGGACGTGATTGTCTGTCTGTCCGCGATGCCCAGCGAAATCTACTGAACGCAGAGATCTGAAATTTTAAACATAGATGGACTGAAAGGTGGGCGAATGCACCTCGAAGCCGGATTTTTAATTTTAGCTTTCGTTCGCGAGTTATGAGTGAAAAACTGGCAGAAAACGTGATTTTAGCGCTGTTGAAGCATCAGATTTCAGTAATACATTTCAATGTCAAATCAATTGCATTTGGCTTTGGCTATTTTTGTCATACCGTGGAAATAAAAGCATCGCGATCGCTTGAATGTTGTAAGCCCACGCTGGACGATTCATTTGTTTAGAATGTCAAGGCCCGTAGACATATGAAATTTTCAACCTACACGGAAGAGGGACAATCAACATAGACCTAAATATGGTCAAACATTGTTTTATTTGGACGAAACTCACTATACAGGGGTTTTCTGGACCAAGGAACTCGAATCTGAGATCGCTTTTGCCAGGCGACGCTATCTAATCGTGGTATGTAGTCCACGTGGTTTAGGTGTTAATAAATATAATGTTTTAACTATTATGCTCTTAATTTTTTATTTTTGAAATAATTTTCGCGGGCGAAGCCGCGGGCACATGCTATCTTAAAGTAATAAAAGGACGTGTTTTTCTGTCTGTCCACGATGCCCAGCGAAATCTCCTGAACGCAGAGATCTGAAATTTTAAACATAGGTGGGCTGAAAGGTGGGCGAATGCGCATCGAAGCCGGATTTTTAATTTTAGCTTTCGTTCGCGAGTTGTGAGTGAAAAACTGGCAGAAAATGTGATTTTAGTGCTGTCGAAGCATCAGATTTCAGTAATACATTTCAATGTCAAATCAATTGCAGTTGGCTTTGGCTATTTTTGTCATACCGTGGTAATAAAAACATCGCGATCGCTAGAATGTTGTAAGCCCACGCTGGTCGATTCATTTGTTTAGAATGTCAAGGCCCGTAGACATATGAAATTTTCAAGAGGGATAATCAACATAGACCTAAATATGGTTAAACATTGTTCGATTTGGACGAACCTCACTATACAGGGATTTTCTGGGCCAAGGAACTCGAATCTGAGATCGCTTTTACCAGGCGACGATATCTAACCGTGACATGTAGTCCACGTGATTTAGGTGTTAATAAATATAATGATTTAACTATTATGCTCTAACTTTATGCTTTTTTTTTTATCGCGGGCGAAGCCGCAGGCACATGCTAGTATAGAATAAGAGGCCGTGAATGTCCGCTTGTTCACCAGGCAAGACAGAGTATCTACAAACAGTGGGTAATTTACAACCACCCTTCAGAGATTTTTTTTTAAAAAGTTTCAAATAAAAGTTTTAGCTCTTGGTATAAGCACTCCATGTACAAAATTTAAAGGAAATCGTTCGAGCCGTTTTTGAGAAAATCGTGACAAACGAAAACTTATTCGTGTAAAAGTCCCCTTAAAGTAAGGGAAACTTGTCACCACTCTTCGTGTCACAGCCTCAGAAGGTACCTAACCCAAATACAACATTTTGTTTTCGTACGACTTTCCCTTACATGAGGCCGTATTGCAAAGAGCGTGTATTCACAGTGGGTGGCTTATAACTACCCTTCAGAGAATTTTTTCGAAAAAAGTTTCAAATAAAAGTTTTAGCTCTTGATATAAGCAACTCATGTGCAATATTTAAAGAAAATCGTTAGAGCAGTTTTCGAGAAAATCGCGAAAAACGAAAAATTCTTCATGTAAAGTCCCCTTAAAAATAAGAGAAACTTGTCGCCAATCTTCAGCTGGCATCTTCAGAAGGTACCTGACTCAAATACAAAATTTTGTTTTCATACGATTTTCCGTTTTGGAGCTAGCTTGTTCACAGACATACACACAGACACACACACACACTGACACACAGACATGTTTCCAAGGGGGCCTTGAAACGTGTATATATGTTAAAAACTCAACTTCGAATTTGGGGGTCGAAAACAATACTTCCTCTACCTATAGTACCTATGGTACGGGCAGAGGAAGTAAAAATATTAACTACAATTTATCTGACATAAAACAATTGCCTGTTGGTAACTTACATTACTATTTGTCATTTATACACTAAATCAGAACTGTTTGCTTGTAAAATAATCAAATATTCTTAAACATCTAACCTACATTTTTCTAGGAGTAAATAACAACAAAACAATAATTTTTTTTTATAGAAACATGTTTAATTTAAACACTGAGCATTGAACTAAGACAGTGTACTACATCCGTATATTAAATAGTGTACCGGCAACCTTAAGTGCAGTAAAGATAATACTAACGATACTGTAGGCACAGTGTACCATACAGAATTAGTTTACTGACCATACTGTACTATTTCCTACAATTCTAAAAATGCCAGTTCCCTTACTGAATTTGTAATACATTCGATTTCCTTTCATTTCAACTTCAGGAACAAGCAAAATCTAAATTATCTGTTTGAAATTAATGAAAGCTATTTTGAACAGAACATTGCTTTCAACACTTCTCAGACACGCATCCCGAAACTTAACTATACCTTTTTTTTCTGTTCTGATGGAACTCTGCAAGGACAAAACCATTTTTAATGGCCCCTTTTGTTTGACATATAATAGAAAATAACTTTCAGCTTCAGAGCTTGAGGTGTAGACCTGACAATAAATAGAAATACTGTGTGATATTCCAGCACTACTAGAACTTGAAGATACAGCTTCATCAGGCCTATCTATCTTTTGTCTTTCTTCTTTCTTCCTATTTGATTGCATTTCTTATCCTTTCCCTCATTGTAGCTAGTTCTTGCTTTTGTTTTTCTCTTAGTTTCTTCATAAATTGTTTTTGACTTTCCTTATATTCTTCACTAGCAGGTGCCCACAGCTTCGGCCATTGTAATTGATTCAAAAATTAAAAATTAAGAGCTAAATAATTAAAATATTATATTTATTAACACCTACATGCAAATAATTCATAAACTAAACGATTAATAATTATAATAAAACAGCTAAAAATCTGGCTTCGAGGTGCATTCAGTCCATCTGTACATTTAAAATTTCAAATCTCTGCAGTAGATTATGCTGTGCATCGTGCAAAGACACATACACAAACAAACTTTTCCTCTCATTATTATAGATAATTTTCCTCATCCTTTAACTTCTGCCTCTGCCTTTTAATTTTCTCTGCTGCAGACAAAGGCATGGCTGAAAAATAATCCAAAAGTCCCAAATTAAAAATTTTAATGAAAAGTTTTATGGGGACAATGTTACCCATAAATTAGGTATCAGCCTGCCTGCTGCATTTATGAAAGGCTGGTTGTATTTTCTACTTTTGAGTTAAAATTTTTTTTTGACTGTGTTTGAAATACATCAATGGTAACTCACGTTACACCAATTGAAAATATTAATTTTTATTTTACTTTTCTTCCTTTCCTACCTATTATTATTATTATTATTATTATTATTATTATTATTATTATTATTATTATTATTATTATTATTATTATTATTTTTATTTTTATCACTAATTTGTTCTACTTACAATGTTGAATTTTCATTATTAGGCTATAGTTTAAAATAGTCTTAATTATAGTTTTCACCAACATAATCTACATCTATATAATATAATCATGTTTCTCTTTTTATTATTATTATTATTATTATTATTTTATTCTTAATTAGATTATTTGGTAAGGTTTGAATGTATCCACTTCTGGTTAGTGGAAGAGAAGGCCTTAAGGCCTTAACTACACCAGAGGGAAATATAAATAAATAAACATAGCTTTAGAGATGGATAAACCCATGAGGCACACATCCATAACTACCGTACAATTTTGATTATGACTTACTGGACTTAACAGAAATGTAGAGAACATTTTTATCTATAACTCTATGGACACATCTCAATTTTTTAGGATGGTGGACTTAACTCTCTTTGCTCGCGCACCCCGGGTATTATAACCAATTCTGAGTTGTGGATCATACTAAAAATACACATGCTAAAAATTACACATATTTACATAATCAATAAAAATACCTATTTACATTGTCATAAAATCAAGTATTTTACAAATTCATTAAAATGTCTATTTACATTCAAAACATACATTTTTTAAAATGTAAATTGACATTGTAATGTTAATTTTAAAAAGTGTGTGTTTTGGATGTAAATAGACATTTTAATGAATTTGTAAAATACTTGATTTTATGACAATGTAAATATGTGTAATTTTTAGCATGTGTATTTTTTAGTATGATCCACAACTCAGAATTGGTTATAATATATTAACAATAAATATCTGAGGCTACTGCTGATCTTAGTTTATCGATATCATTTTGAGGGTATAAGGCGAAATATTACCCACTAACTCCTTAATTACTACATCCCTCAAAGAAGAAAAATTAAATTTATTAATTTTACACCATTTAGTTTATGGCAGAATTACTGTATTGTGCTTTAATTTATTTAAAATTTACAGGTAGCTGCCATCAAAATCACTGCAGCTGTCAAAGGATATCTGACTAGAAGGTTATTTCGAACAGCTCGAGTTCAAGACTTAATTCAGACTATCCGAGATGTACTGCTATGTGCCTTCCAGATCCACATTCAACTGTCACACCTGAAGATGTGGAACTCCATCGATGGTTAATTAACCAGGTATGTGCTTATCAAAATTGGTGGATGTTAGGCAAAATGCCCGTACAGCTTAGTGAGCATTCACACCGAAATAGCATAGCATGTGAATCGAACTACGTGGATGCAGGCTGCACATCGAGTAGCATGGTTCATAATTTTGCATTCATACCGAAGTAGCGAATGCGATCTGCAGTTTAACGTACAGTACATATTTTCACTTGAACATTTGAGAAACCCATTTAAAGTAATGTAATTTACCTAAAGAGGATATAATTTCAGCTATTTTAATCCAGGCTTTTTTCCTACTAGTTTCGATTGCTATATCGTATAGTCTATGCATGTACAAATTATATGTTAAATAGCTCTCTTTCTAGCAGTTTTCATGACATCTTTGCCATAATCTACCGCTACACAAGAGAATATGTGTTGAATTTTCTTAACAATTAGAACACAGCTGAAAAGGCAACTGTACGTATGAGTCATCCCGAGTAGCATCGCATGAAGTAAGTCCAGATCTATCTAAAGAAATGAATGTCGCACTTTGCGAGCTGGACTATTGCCACGCTATTTTGGTGTGAAGACTTGAACTTGCTTATTTGGGATTTAAAAGGAGTAACGTGCAGCGTGCATCCAGGTAGCACGTCGCAAGTGGCATGCTACTTCGGTGTGAATGCTCCCTAAGATTTTACAGCCATTTCATAATTACGGGTGGGACATTCTAGCAAATTATAAAAACTATTTTTGTTTATTACACATCATAAATAATAAACTAGAATTGGTTCTTCACATTCTGTAAAATTTGTAATGCCTTCTCCTCCACTACATGCAAAGCATTATTTAAAATTTATTTTAAATATTTAAAATTTGTTTTTCAAAATCTATTACGGGTGAGACATAATTTGGACACTGATTTTAATGATGCAAAACAAAAGTTCATTTGCTGTTCTGCTATCACTGTTAGGGTCTTGATGTTGTTATTAATGAAGGAATGAGGGATTAAATACAAATTATAAACTGTTTCCAGGTTGTCAGAACATTTATTTAACTCATCAATAATAATTTAACAAAACTGTTAACATTACGGGTGGGACAGAAAGTCACTTGTTTGTTATTTTACATAGTAATTAACCACATATATTTTTTGAAGTTAATCTTATACAAAATTGTACCTTAAGATGTATATTTTGTCCAATAAAAATGGACATAGCAGACTACTCTTGACTACTTGGTATTAAAGAGTGTTAAAATCATGCTAAAAATGGCAAAAAAAAAAGTAACTCAACGCAATAAATTAAGTAAATCGACAGATTTTACACATGAAACCACTTCAGATACACCTAAGTCCTTAATGTTCAGAGAATTTGAGGTTTTAAACTTATTTTTGACCACTCAATTACAATAATTTTGTAACTTCTCTTTTTGAGGGAAAAATTCCCATATTTTATGAAATGGCTTCAGCTTTTTCCTTATGTGCGACCTGAAGTATCCATTGTTGAGAATGCACTATGTATAATCGCTGGACAACATGTTTTGCAGCATCTAATTCTAATCTCTGTTTCTGGGCTTGTAATTTTCATTGGGGTACTTAGGTACCCAACCGAAAAAATTTCAGTCTCCATTATTGACTTATGGAAATTATTTCTATTGCTAACTTGTCTAATTATTTGTCTAAGTCCAGTGGCATGCATTTTCCAAAACCTTCTGTGAATAGGCCTACTGCAAACAATTTTGTTGTCATGACAACTGACAATGTGGCAAATTCAGTATAATAATTTTAGAAATCATATAATACTAGCTGAAAAGGCCCGGCATCGCCCGGGCTTTGTATTTTTTAATTTGAAATTAACTTATGGAGGACTTTATGTATGTAGAACTTGAAATGAAGAAAAAGATTTATCATAGGTAATCCCACGAGAGTTGACGAGTTTATCGATAGATTCGCGACTGCGCAGGAGGAGCGAATTTATCTGATGCAACTCGTCAACTCGAGTTGGATTTATTAAGACTATTCAATGAATAAAAATCCACCAGATTATACAAATAATAATAACTTTCGTGCTTTGTTCTACAAAAACAAAACTAACAGCTGCGAGATCACGGCATACTATGAATCAACCGTCCATGAATCGATTCGAGCTGTTTTGGTGTAATCAGTGCTACCACCAGAGCATATAAGACATAGTTAACTTCATTCAATTAAGCTAAAAGCAGAACAGAATAAACGCACGCGAACTGGCTTGCACAGAATCGAAATTGTGTTCTTAATCAATGTACATTTCTATTATTTCAATTTCCAAACAAATTATGTTGTATGAAATAATCTGTTTTCGTGCCGCTTAGTGGCACCATTTGACTATTAATCACTGCACACTGATACTTGCGTCTCCAGTAACGACCAGACCATTTTACCCGATAAAATGCCATCCTCGCGATTCCTACAAGAATATTGTAAGATAAACGGCCGTGATTGGTCTATATCCGAGGAATTGCTAAACGTTATTGGTCAATATCAAACACGCGGCGTATGAGTTGAATAGTCACACTGAAACTATTCCATCAGAAAATGCTAGATATAGCTTTTTATGGCTCATAGAGGATGTCGAATGCTGCATTCCGTTGCTTCTACACATCATGCTTGGGAGGGGTTGAAATAAGAAGAAACATAAATTACATAAGAATGTATTGACTTGACGGAAAATTTTATTTCTCATTCTCTTGTTACCATACAACCGGTTCGGGGCTGAAATAAAAGAGAAATGCAGTATCACTTTCATACTTTCCTCCCCTAAAACCCGGGACATAATATACTGCGAGCATAGGACTCAAAATGTTCCATCGCATGCTTAGGGCCTATGATAAACATCCCTATTTCTCAACCAATACAAAGCCTACAGGTATGGATAACGTATCAGCGGAAAGGATTATTTACAGACTTCTGATATAGCATACTCACACACTTAAGTTGTCCCTGCAATACGACCTCTTCTTCTACATCAAAATGTGAAGTGAGAAAATATTTCTTATGTCGAGGGTAGAGAAAGTTATGTGACTACATCATTCTGTGCTTTATTTTCGTGGATTTAATTTTCAGTGATTATTTTCGCCAATATATTACATCGATGGAATCATAATTCGTTCAAGTCCAGCATTATATAGTCGCCAAGGCCCTATGTGATCACAGTAAACAATACACTGTTGTCATGTGAACTGAACAGCATTTCTTTTTTTTCAGTATAATATTCACGGAAATTATATAATTTTCAAGGGAAGGACTGATTTGTTTCAATTTTAATGTTGACAGCGTTACTTCCCGGGCTTAAATGGGTATGTGTGCAAAATTTCGTGTAAATTGGTAAAGAAAGTAGATTTGTATAGGGAACAAACATACATAGGCCTACATACATCCATACATACACACTTTCAATTTTATATATTAGACTCGCTTCGCTCATTGGGGGCTCCGCCCCCAAACCCCCGCTGACGTTCTCGGGAAAGGTTTTTTAAAAGATCTATGGGAGATAGTATTTAGTCTGCTGTATTGGCTACTACCTTTTTTGCCACATTAAACCTGAAAAAATAAACGTGGGATTTTGGGATTTTTTCGGAATTTTCCTGTCGGTTGCAAGCTAATATGTATCAGTTTGCGAAGTCTAAGTTTTCTAGATCAACTGGAAGTGTACGTACATTTATGGTGTATTTTATGGAGTAAATTTCAACTGATATTAATTTAAATGGACATGATACAAGATGAAATTGTGAGTAAGAATCATGGTATGTAAATATTCAATTTGGCTTTTGCCTTTATGACCACGGAAATCATAGAAAAGTACAAGTAAAATTGGTTGTAATATGTTGTAAAAAATGCGGGACTTCATCTCCGAGATATTATTAAAGAACATAAATTATGAATTTTCTTTAACAGATAGAAGAAAATTTTGTTAGTTCTGGACAAAAATATGTTAATTGGATTTAATTATGATGAACCTGAGACTTCAGAACGCAAGTCCAAGACGTTACTATCTCGACCACCCCGTTAGGTTTACGGAAATAATTATTTCTAAACTTTCAGAGCCATACGTGAATACAGTTTGATAATACCGTTGCCATGGAAACCGAGCCCTTTTCGGGGGTTTTTAGGGCTAAAAATTTAAAAAACTTTATTTTTTGGAATTTTCCTGTGGTTTACAGCCTAAAAGCTACGTGTGTACCAAATTTCAAGTTTCTGGCTTATCTGGAAGTGGACAAACATTAATGTCAGTGAGCCGAACCGAGCCCTTTTTGGGAGTGTTTAGGGCTAAAAATTAAAAAAAATAAACTTTTTGGAGTTTTCCTATGGTTTACAGCCTAAAATCTATATGTGTACCAAATTTCAAGTTTCTAGCTCATCTGGAAGTGGGCAAACATTAATGTCGGTGAGCGGAGCTGAGCCCTTTTTCGGAGGTTTTTAGGGCTAAAAATTGGAAAAAATAAACTTTTTGGAATTTTCCTGTGGTTTACAGCCTAAAAGCTGTCAGTGTGCCGAACCAAGCCCTTTTTCGGGAGTGTTTAGGGCTAAAAATAAAAATAAAATAAACTTTTTGGAATTTCCCTGTGGTTTACAGCCTGAAAGCTATATGTGTACCAAATTTCAAGTTTGTAGGTCATCTGGAAGTGGGCAAACATTAATGTCGGTGAGCCGAGCCGAGCCCTTTCTCGGGGGGTTTTTAGGGCTAAAAATTAAAAAAATAAACTTTTTGGAACTTTCCTGTGGTTTGCAGCCTATAACCTATATCTGTACAAAATTTCAAGTTTCTAGCTCATCTGGAAGTGGGCAAACATTTTTGTCGGTGATCCGAGCCGAGCCCTTTTTCGGGGGGTTTTTGGGGCTAATAATTGAAAACATAAACTTTTTGGAATTTTCCTGTGATTCACAGCCTAAGAGCTATAAGTGTACCAAATTTCAAGTTTGTGGCTCATCTGGAAGTGGACAAACATTAATGTCTGTGAGCCAAGCCGAACCCTTTTTCGGGGGGTTTTTAGGGCTAAAAAATAAAAAAATAATTTTTTTGGAATTTTCCTGTGGTTTACAGCCTAAAAGCTATAAGTGTACCAAATTTCAAGTTTCTAGCTCATCTGGAAGTGGGCAAACATTAATGTCAGTGAGTGAGTGAGTGAGTCAGCCATGTGGCTTTATATTATAGGGATTACAGTGGACAGGGTGGTTTGTTTGATTTTAGTGTTGCCTATGTTGCCAAAATTTCGTGCAAATCGCTCAAAGCATCTAGATTTGTTTAAGGAACAAACAAACACATATACCTTAAAATTTTACATGCATTTGTTTAATCAATGACAATTGCAATAATGATATGCAGTTAATAACATTTAATAAGAGACTGGCGAAATCACTATTTATTTTTAAAATGTAGAAATTATATGTTAATTATTGATAAATCACTTATTTTATAAAATCACATGGCTAACTGACTGACTCACTTGACATTCATACCCCTGTTTCCAGATGAGCTAGAAACTTGAAATTTGCCAGCTTATAGTTTTAGCTTGTAACCATCAGGAAAATTCGAAACAGTTAAAAACATAAGTTTTTTACCCACAAAAATCTTCAAAATGGTTGGTAGCTTTAAAATTGCTGCAGACTTTTTTTTCCGATGCACCTGCAGCAACGGATTTTAGCGTATCTTCATAGGTTATGCCATAGATAGAGAAAGATTTTGATTTATTTTAAATAAATTTCATACATTTTCCACACATTATGTAATTCATAATGCATTTATACGACAGTTAAAATCAGAAAATATGACAGGAACATTAACACATTTAATTGCCACAAGCTGGCCAAATTTAGCTATTCTATCTGCCTTATAAATGTGGAAAAGTGGACAGCCGTGATGTTTATCATATCTACAACAATCTAAATTATCCACTCACTGACATAATGTTTACCCATTTCCACATGAGCTAGAAACTCAAATTTGGCAGCCTTAGAACTTTTAGTCTGTAATCAGTGGAAAAATTCCAAAAAGTTGAAATTTTTTAAATATTTTACACAAGAAAAATTTACTCACACACTGACAGTAATGTTTACCCACTTCCAGATGAGCTAGAAACTTGAAATTTGGCAGACTTATTGCTTTTAGACTGTAACTGAGAGGAAATTCCAAAAAGATAATACAGTAGAGCCTCGGTAATTCGAGCCCCGGTATTTCGAGGTTCCGTGTAATTCGAGCTGGTCATAAGAAAATAAAATTTTCCATAAAACTAGAATAAAATCCCGTTTTTATACAGTATCCGCATGTAAGTTTTACGCACTTCTGAATGTGTTACATTTTGAGCTTTCTTTCAAATTTTCCATGTACAAAAATGCAGGTATAACAATCCCAATAAGGGTTTTCCTTCATAATACACAGAAATAACCTTGGCTTCAAACTGCTAATGCATTTCTATCACAGATTCACAGAAACCGTTAGGTTCGATCTTTCTTTGTCTGGACCTCGTGTCAATCAATTGTACAGTGCATTTATACCATCCTTTCAGAAAATAGCACTGTATTGTTACAGTAATCCCTACTCAGTGACTATGGTAATTGAAAGTGTTTTCCTAGGAGCGTCGCTTTCCCGTTCCACTCCATTAAGGGTCAGACAAGACTTAATCCTTAAAGGATGCCGATGAAGCAAATTGGAAATGTTTGCCAATATACATACAGGCGTAACACAGGTATGCAGGCCTACTATATTGTTTATTTATTTATTTATTTTTAACCATTATTGTGCTCATTAAACATTTATATGATTTACTGATTGATTTAGTGATATTTCCGTATAATCCGAGTTTTTTGTAATTCGACGTAGCCTCCAATTACCTCAAATTTTTTACCCTAGAAAAGCTTAAAGTGGTTCCGCACTTTTGTAGGTTTAGTATGACTAAACGGTAATGTATGGCAGTCTAAATTCACGGACTCATTGCCGATACAGTGTCAGTTTGTTAAAAAATCTCATTGTGGGGTTTGGGGGCAGAGCCCCCAACAAGCCAAGCAAGTCACAATCTCATATATTGAGTAACATGTATTTTTATTGTTCTAGGTGACAGCTGCCTGCTACAGTTTCCATGTTGTGTTCTTCAGCCTTATTACTACAGAACAAATGGCAATCTTTGCTGCCGACAGGGTTAGAATTCGTAACCCAACCATACGACCTCCAGCACCACACCCACTGTCAGCTCCTACAAGAAGAGCTTTGGAACGGAAAATGTTGTGAGTTCATCACAATAATTATACTTGTCTCCCATCCATTTGCAACCATGTCACTCCCCACTGTACAGCTGTTTTCTAATCTAGGTTCATCTCAGTTTGCTGCATATTTTGAAATGAATCTTGTGAAACAAGTTTTCAGTAAAATTAATTTTCACTTCCTCTGCCCGTACCATAGGTAGAGGAAGTATTATTTTCTAACCCAAAATTCGAAGTTGAGTTTTTAGCATATGTACTTGTTTCAAGGCCCCCTGAATCCAAAAATACTATTTTTGGAAACATGTCTGTGTGTCTGTCTGTCAGTCTTCTGTGTGTGAATAGGCTAGCTCCAAAACGGAAAGTCGTGTGAAAACAAAATTTCGTATTTGGGTCAAGTACCTTCTGAAGATGTGTGCCTAAGATTGGCGACTAGTTTCTCTTATTTTTAAGGGGACTTTACATGAAGAAATTTTTGTTTTTTGCGATTTTCTCAAAAATGGCTGTAAGGATTTTCTTTAAATTTTGCTCATATGTAGCTTATAGTGAGAGCTAAAACTTTCATTTGAAACTTCTTTTGAAAAAATTCTCTGAAGAATAGTTACAAGCCACTCACTGTTCACCCACTGTAGAAAGTTTGTCTTGCGTGGTGAACAATTGAATACACGCTCTTTCACGGCCTCTTATTCTATATAAGAATGAAGTGAGAAAGATTTATTTCAACATACTAGGTAATTCAAACCCAGGTCCAACTCTTTCCACCGGTTATGAATATAAGTTGATTAAAAACTGTTATTAAAACTTAGTACAGTGGATAAAATTACCTATGAACAGTCACTACGTTTCAGCCTGACCTCCAGGCCTTCCTCAGGTGAAATGAAGTCTACTCGTTGTCCATACAGGAAGGGGTCTGCCGTGCTCCCGTACCCGTTCGGAAAACCACCCTTTGCACAGCAGAGACCCCTTCCGGCATGGACAATGTACCAACATGCGAGTAGACTTCATTTCACCTGAGGAAGGCCTGGAGGTCAGGCTGAAACATAGTGACTGTTCAAAGGTAATTTTATCCACTGTACTAAAGTTTTAATAACAGTTTTTAATCAACTTATAAAGATGTATTAGCGTAAAATTGTGTCTTGCAATTCTGTACAAGGATATACGAATATTGCTAACTTTTATTTGGGCAGAGGAAGTTATGTGACTTTCAAATCAGATTTTTTTTAGTGTTCCAGTTTTTACTACAGTTGGAGGAAAATGAATATTCAATACATGTTTCAAATTTAAGGAAAAAATTCATAGTCATCACACATTTTATTACTTCCTCTGCCCGTACCGAAGGTAATATAGGTATTATGGTGCATTGATAGTAGCAGTAGTGCTTGAATAAACAGTGACTCACAATCGGCTTTACAAGCTGTAGATCTATGATAAATATATTAAGGAAGCACTAACCACTGACATTAGACCAGCACTAAATACGAGCACAATTCATATTTGTTTAACCTGGTTCCGAGGTCACATGGGAAATGTAAGAAATAGAAAGCAGATGAATTGGCTAAGAGGGTGCTTCTCCAAATGTTAAAATTTCCTATAGTTGATGCGCCCCTATCCTTAATTCAGAAAACATTATGTATTATGGGATCGGATTTGGCAAGAAACCAATAACAGGACCACAAAGAAAGATTTTTTTTTCCCCCAAGAGTGCAAGGTAGAATAGCTTGTACCCTTTTGATTCCAAACTATATTATGACTCCATTGTTAAATTATTGTTAAATTTGGTGAATACTACATAGATTTAAAATTTCTACCTCTGCAAATGTAAAGATGAAAGCCAGTCTGTTAGGCATCTCTTATTACATTGTCCATTATTTACACATGAATGGTATCAGTTAATATTATATTTAAATTTTTTTAAATTTTGTCTTTACACCAATCTATTGTCTTTTCTTAAATAAGCAAAGTTATACACTGTTCATGAAACTTGAAAAACTTTTTATTTTATTTTATTTTTTTTTATTTATTTATTTATTTATTTATTTAAGGTTGCTTTTTAACTGGTGACCCTGGCAGTTAAAAAGCGACCTTAAATAAATAAATTAAAAAAAAAAAAAAGTTTTTCAAGTTTCATGAACAGTGTATATGCAAAAGTGTAATATGTATATGTGTATTCTGTATATATGTTTAAACTGTAACCCTAATATGCCAGCTGGTAAAATAAGGTTCTGTACTTTTGGAAATTCAATAATAATAATAATGTAGGTAGAGGAAGTATTGTGTTTGACCCTGAAATTCAAAATTGAATTTTCATAGGTAATCCCACGAGAGGTTACGAGTTTATAGATAGATTCGCGACTGCGCAGCAGGAGCGAATTTATCTTATGAAACTCGTAACCTCGAGTTGGATTTATTAAGACTATTTCACAAATAAAATGTAATAGATTACATGAATAATAATTACTTTCTTCTTGTTAGTTTAAAATGAAATAATTAATACTGTCAGTTGTCAGATCACGGCATACTAAATAAATGAACAGTCTCCATAATGGATTACTAATCAATGCTACCAACGTATATTGACAAAATACCGTAGTGAACCACTACCAACGTATATTGATAAAATGCCGTAGTTAACCTAAAAATCAAGATACGAAATAAAGACACATTTTAATTCAAGAACGTAATTTTAATATATGAGCAATCTGTTGCATTTCAGTTTCTTTAGTCAATTTGTACTTACGTTCCTCACAAAACTATTGGAACTGGATCCATATGCATTTTCTATTTCTTTCGGTATTTTGTGGCCTAGCTTCCTTTATAATAATGTCAATTTCGTCAACAGATGCATTACCAAACTTGAGGCTGCCATTTCTGTTTTCAATTTAGCGCCGACAATGGATGACGTAATTTAGTATCACTGCATACCGATACTGTTACAGTTCAGTAATGAACAGCGTGTTTTACCCGATAAAATGCCATCCTCGCGATTCCTACAAGAATATTGTAAGATAAACGGCAGTGATTGGTCTATATCCGAGGATTTGCTAAACGTTATTGGTCAATATCAAACACGCGGCATATGAGTGGAATAGTCAATACAAATACATGTTTTAAAGTCCCCTGAATCCAAAAATGCCATTTTGAGAAACATATCTGTGAACGTCTGTTAAAGAAGAATCATATAAAAACAAGTCTAAGTGGAATATTTCCAATAAGACTAAAGCATGCTATTGTTAAGCCCCTCTTTAAGAAAGGTGACAAAAATGTTCCATCAAATTATAGACCTATATCACTCCTAACCTTATTTTCAAAAGTTTTTGAAAAAGTTATGTACAACCGCTTAATACACTATCTTAATTTGAATAACATTCTTACACCATCTCAGTTTGGATTTAGAAGTGGCATGTCCACTGATAATGCTACATTTCAACTCACTACAGAAATATTGGAAGCGTTAGATAAAAAGAAACATGCCCTAGGAATTTTTTGTGACCTAGCTAAGGCGTTTGACTGTATAAATCATGAAATTCTACTTCAAAAACTGAAACACTATAGGTTGGATAATATAACACTAAAGTGGTTCAAATCATACCTGTCTGATAGAACTCAAAAGGTAATAATAAATGGAAATGAATCAAAATTAGGGACTGTTAAAAATGGAGTACCTCAGGGATCGATACTGGGACCTTTGCTCTTTTTAATTTTCATCAATGACTTACCAGATAACTTAAGTGACGAATCAAAGGCATTGCTTTTTGCAGATGATACTAGTGTACTCGTAACAGGAAAGTCACAAGAAGATTTAGCAAGACTAGCTACAAAGACTTTTCACGAATTAAATACTTGGTTTCAAGCTAATAAAATGTCACTTAATATTGATAAGACCCACTTTATTCAATTTAGAACAAAAAATAGATATATCTCAAACATTGTAATCAATTATCAAACACAAATCATAGAGGAAATTAGCAACATAAAATTCTTAGGACTACAAATTGACCAAAATCTTGACTGGAAGAAACACATTGTAATGATAAGTTCTAAGCTAAGTTCAGCATGTTTTGCGCTACGAACTTTGAATGATATATTACAACAGGACGCATTACTCACGGTATATTTTGCATATTTTCACTCTGTTATGAGGTACGGAATCATTTTTTGGGGTAACTCAGCACATAGGGAAAAAATATTTAGATTACAGAAGCGAGCAATAAGAATAATATGTGGAAAGAAAAAACGAGAATCTTGTAAACCGCTGTTTGAAAAATTAAAAGTCCTCACTCTCACCGGAGAGTATATATACTCTGTTATGTGTTACATGGTAGATAATATTGATAAATTTCAAAGTAATCACAGTATACACGGGCGTACTACTAGAAACATGAATGATTTACATAGACCAGCTAACTCATTAAAACTTTTTCAGAAAGGTGCTTATTATTCCGCAATACAAATATACAATAACCTTCCAAAAGAGATTAAATCACTATGTATTAAAAGCAAATGCAAATCTTTCAAAAGAGCTCTGAAGCAATATTTAGTAACTCACACCTTCTACAATATGGATGATTTCTTTTCAGCTTGAGTAAGTGTGACATAACAATTCTTGTATCATGTTTTTTTTTATAACATGCATGTATGTTTTTATCTGACGTGTTCTATATCCTTGAGCCCTGCTCAACACAGGATCTACAGAACGAGACATCTACATCTACATCTACATCAAAATTTTGTATTTGAGCTGGGTACTTTCTGGGGATGTGACACAAAGATTGACGACTTTCTCTTATTTTAATGAAGAAAAATTTTTTCCCCCCTTTCGATTTTCGAAAACGACTCTAACAATTTTGTTTAAGTTTTGTACCCATAAAGGTGCTTATACTAAGAGCTAAGATTTTTGTTTGTAACATTTATTCCAAAAAGTAAGGATTTAACATTTTAAAAATAAAATTTAGCATTCTATAACAGTTTTAACTTTAAAACTTAGCATTTTTTGGGATGGAACAATTTTATTATTGGAAAATTATAGGTTTTAAAAGTTCAGTGCAGTGTATTATTTTCCAGTTACAGTAATTTCAAGTATGTAAGTAGGCAAAAGCACCACGCAATTCTATTTAAGACCTTCAAATGTAATGTAACCCCCTCCCAACCCTTACGGTCACCTAGACAACCACATTCTTCTTTACTCTGCTGGGCACCATCTTCTTCCTTCCAGAGGCTCTGAAAATGTGACCGAGGGAAGGGGAAACAAAGAAAATACGAAGAGCTTGGAAGTGCCTTCCAGCCTCTTCGCCTAAAAGAAAAACTATTATTTAAAAAGGGAAGCTAAATTAAAATATATTCAAATCTTTTCCTACTACAATATAAAAATCTTGCTATTTCATAAGTTTACATATGTCTGACAGTGGAATATATATATGTATATATAAGTGTGTACATATATCTGAAATGAATCAAATGGTATTTTACAATGAAGACTAGAGTTAATATGGACTGAAGGTCCCATAGCAAACATTTTAGGGTGAATCCCTTTTTCATTTACAATAAGTAAATCCTGAAAGAGAAGAAAATTATTATACATGTAAAATATTTTCATGACAATCAAAAGCATACTTCGGTGTGAAGCACCACAATAAATGTTAATAGTTAAGACCTGAAAGAGAAATACATTAATTGACATATTTTGTGTGTGAAGCACTGATTACAATATCTTTTGTAAATAATTTAAATATCGTAGCATTATTCTACCATGAAATTACATGCATTCCGTGATCTAGATAAAATAAATTCATAACCCATGCTCATTACAAATGGCCGACCTTTACATTACAATAATTTTAAAATTATAAACAATTTTACATAATATTCATGCACTTAAATTTCATAATAACGTACCTTTAAAATCATTCATCCAATACTCTGGCCAGAAACATCACACATGCCCATCTTCACATCATGCACCAACCAACATGCCTAAAGAAAACTGCTTTCACCTAGGCTAGGGGTGAAAGTAGGCTCAGATGCCGGGAAGAAATCAAACAGGGAACACAAATACAAGAGAAAACAATTTAGAAAAGACCCATGCTTCAGGTATGAGGAAGAAAAGTAGGAACTGCAAGCACAAATTAAAGAAAAGACCCCATCAAGAAATATCCCAGCATGCCCCAAATAAACAAACTAATTATATTTACATTTAACCGAATGGTGGCCAAACAATTATCTATTTAAATCACAAGCATCTTCCATGCTAACTCCTTTTACAAGACTATAATTAAAATACAGAACGCCACCATTCCCAAATTAAATACACATTCACAACGCATGCTTGGGAAAAGAAGAATATACAAAATAATTACGTTACACAAACATGCAGTTCCCACATCATAATAATTATTTAAATGAATCTATAAAACATCTTCCACATACCTTAGACATGAAGGACAGAGGAAAGCCTAAATGCAGCTCACATGTTGCCGCCAAAATTTCATTACACTACGACATGATGTTATTGTTCCCCGGAATCTTCATAGGCAAATGAGGGCGAAATAAGGGTGCTATCCCCTTTTATAGGCTTTTATCCATGACGTCAAACTGCGCAATCTCAATGCTAATTTATTTCCAAAGACCCCTATTATACTTTAAAACCACACCATCTCAAACACACAATGCATGGCTAACTGAATCTATGGCTGAAACGCACATACTGACAAGGATAACAGCGTTGCAATTCGGTGCAGGTTATGATATCTTAGCGGAGAAGGGGAAAGGAGTAACAGTTGAATAACTTGCCTGCGCTCAGCTGATGACCTAGCGAGACATTAATTCTTCCATCTTCCTACCTTACGTCATCCATTATTGCGACAACATTCTCAGCTTGACAAATTTTCCATTATTGCGTAGAATAACTATTAACCATGTAGCAATATTGCTACAGTAACCAACGTGTAATTTACATTGTTCTCTCTTTTTCATACTTGTAGACCATGATATACATTTTTTTTTTGTACCTTGAATGCTTTTTTTTAATAATGTATTCAATTTGTCTATCAAGAGGACATTAAAAAACAAGCTTTTTTCTTTTCTTTAACATGTCTAAACACAGATTTAAGCTGAAAACATGCAGAGTTTTGTATTTTTTATGTTATTGTATAATGTGTACAATCAATTATAAATGTAGAAAATAAACTTATAAAAATAAAAAATAAAGAATTAAAACTGTGGAAAGAACGGAATGGCTGTGAGGGGTGAAGATGAGGCCATTTTGAAAAAAAGAATTATTTCCTTTATTTAATAGATAATACGTTAAAAAACTTAAATTTAAGCTGAACTTTTCCTCCTAAGAACTTTGCAGGTTTTCAGATTGTTCAGACTCTTATTCAAGGTCCGTTTTCAGTTGCTACAGATGAAAGCAGTGATAAAAACGAACTCCAAACTGTACCATATTGTTTTTAACTGTGTATTAGTATAATGTTTTGTATTTAGCTTCGCCCCCCCTCCTTTTCACTCGGTATGTCTGTCCTTTGTTTCAAAACTTTTCAGGTGGACACACTGATTTTGCATTTTATCGCAGATTGAGAAAATACAATAATATACTTTGTATGCTTCAAAACAAACAAAAAAACTTATTTTGACTGCATTTGGGACATTTAGCATTTATTGCAATTGCAAAAATCTACCATCCCTAACCATATGTTGTCAGTTATAAATCTCAAAATAATTGTTGACAAAATGTGGATTATGCCTTCCAACGTGAACCTTACGTGCTTACTAACCTTAAGCCACATTAGGTAATATGGATGAGTCCATTTCCATTGCTTCCATTTCTCCTTAAAAGTTGCCAAATAATATGTCTGATGACAAATCTGTTTAATTTTTGGGGATTAATCTAGATTATCAGTTGAGATGGGATCTTCTCATCAAAAAGCGTACAAGAAGGCTGTCTTCTATTGGTTTTTTTAATGAAACGCTTAAATAATTGTATATCGGATGTCTTATTTGAGATGTGTTTATTTTACTTTTCTTCAATCATTTTTAGATATGAGGTAATAATTAGAGACTGAAATTACCTGATGGAGCTTTGTAAATGGTTAGTATTATAAATATATCGTAGATTATTTTATGTATCAGTTAGAAAGGGTTCTTTATTCACTATATACAGTAAAACCTCGTTAAGAAGAACTCGCTTACGACGAACACACTGTTAACAAGAACAAAGATTTGGTCCCGGCAAAGATGTATTGTTTCTTATGAAAGTTTTGTCGGTTAACACAAATTTCGGTTACCACGAACTGCGAACTGTTTTTCTGTCCCTTGAATCTTGAAAGGTCATTTAACACAAACTTCCAAAGCTTTTCAAATTGTTATTTCCTGTTCATCCTTCGCTAGGTATGCAAGAAATGAAATTAAAAGTAAACCTTTATTAAATTCCCGGTTACTTATGTGAATGGCTACGAGTAATTGGATTAACATCAACGCTGGCTGGTGCAATCGCTCGACAATCGGGAGTTATTGTTATTCTTATCCTATGCCAGTACTGCTGGTCTACAGGATTGCTAAATAAATAAATAAAGCATCGTGCCACCAAAATCGGGTTATAACATTTCTTATTTTATTTTTCTGTTTATTCAAACATAACCAGTACGATTTCATCATACGTTGCATAAAACTTGTAATCCACCCGCCAGGAAGTGTTTGCCGCCATAGCCACTTTAGAACGTTTTGCTGCAACCTCTGAATCATCTGCTGAGTTTACTGAAGCTGTGAATACAGTTGGCCATGAAGTTTCCAGGCACTTTCATTCCCATCAGCGACAGCACAACTTACTTGAATAATTTTTCAACAGGAAATTATCTTTTTTTAAAAGGTAGGCCTAATTACATAGCCTACTTTTGCATGTAACAGTATTTTCTATGATAGTGTATACCGTAATTAGTTCATTAAAAGAAAGAAGAAAGAAAAAAAAGATTAGTCCCTTGGAATTCGTGTTAACGAGGTTTTACTGTAGTAATAAAGTATCAAGTTACTTTGATGTTACTGTGAAGAGTAACTTTGATGTATCTGATGTTACTTTGATTTTACTTTGAAGTTACTTCGAAGTAAATTTGATATTAATTACAAGTTACTTTCTAAGATACTTTGACATTTCTTTTATGTTAGGTTGAAGTTAATTTAAAGTTACTTACAAATTGCTTTCAAGTTAATTTCAAGTTACTGTGATGTTACTCTGAAGTAACTTTGATGTTACTTTGAAGTAACTATAGTAACTTCAAAGTTACTTTGGAAGCTGCTTTGGATGTTTCTTCGATGTTACTTTCAAGTTACTTTTAAGTTACTTTGGAGTTACTTTTAAGTTACTTTGGAGTTACTTTTAAGTTACTTTGGAGTTACTTTTAAGTTACTTTCAAGTATCTTATGTTAATTTCTAAGCTAATTTCAAATTACTTTGATGTTACTTTAGAGTTACTTTGATGATACTGTTACTTTGAAGATGCTATGAAATTCCTTTGAGGTTACTTTCAAGTTAATTTGAAGTTACTTTCGAGTTACTTTCAAGTATCTTATGTTAATTTCTAAGCTAATTTCAAAATACTTTGATGTTACTTTAGAGTTACTTAGAAGTTAATTTGAAGTTACTTTCGAGTTACTTTCTAGTTACTTTCAAGTATCTTATGTTAATTTCTAAGCTAATTTCAAAATACTTTGATATTACTTTAGAGTTACTTAGATGATACTGTTACTTTCGTGTTACTTTTAAGATGCTATGAAGTTCCTTTGAGATTACTTTGAAGTTTCTTTGTAGTTACTTTGAAGTTACTTTGAAGTTACTTTCGAGTTACATTCAAGTTACTTTCAAGTTCCTTTCAAGTTACTTTCTGATTACCTTCACGTTACTTTCAGTTTACCTTGATGTTACTTTCAGATTGTTACTTTGAAGTTTCTTTGTAGTTACTTTCAAGTTACTGTCAAGCTACTTTCAAATTACTTTCAGATTACCTTGATGTTACATTCAGATTACCTTGATGTTACTTTCAAGTTACTTTGTAGTTACTTTGAAGTTAGTTTGAAGTTACTTTGAAGTTAGTTTGAAGTTACTTTCAAGTTACTTTGAGGTTACTTTAATTTTACTTTCAAGTTACTTTCATTTTACTTTCTGCTTACCTTGATGTTACTTTCAGTTTACCTTGATGTTACTTTCAGATTGTTACTTTGAAGTTACTTTGAAGTTTCTTTGAAGTTACTTTGTAGTTACTTTCAAGATACTTTCAAGTTCCTGTCAAGTTACTGTCAAATTACTTTCAAGTTACTTTCAGATTACCTTGATGTTTCAAGTTACTTTGAAGTTACTTTAATTTTACTTTCAAGTTACTTTAATTTACTTTCAAGTTACTTTCAGATTACCTTGATGTTACTTTCAGTTTCCATTGATGTTACTTTCAGATTACCTTGATGTTACTGTTCTTTGAAGTTACTTTGAAGTCACTCTGGTCACTTTGATGATACTGTTATTTTGAAGTCACTCTGAAGTCACTTGGATGATACTGTTACTTTGATGTTACTTTGAAGTTCCTTTGAAGATGGTATGAAGATACTTTGAAGTCACTATGAGGTTACTTTGAATTTACTTTGTGGTTACTTTGAAGTTACTTTCAAGTTACATTCAAGTAACTTTGATGTTACTTTGAAGTTACTATGAAGTTACTTTTAGATTACCTTGATGTTACTTTCAGATTACCTTGATGTTACTTTGTAGTTACTTTCAAGTTACTTTATGGTTACTTTCGAGTTACTATCGAGTTACTTTGAAGTTACTTTAGAGTTACATTCAAGTTCCTTTCAAGTTACATTCTGATTACCTTGATGTTACTTTCAGTTTACCTTAATGTTACATTGAAGTTACTTTGAAGTTACTTTCAAGTTACTTTCAGATTATTACTTTGAAGTTACTTAGTAGTTGCTTTGAAGTTACTATGAAGTTACTTTCAAGTTACTTTCAGATTGTTACTTTGAAGTTACTTTCAGATTACCTTGATGTTACTTTCAGATTGTTACTTTGTAGTTTCTTTGAAGTTACTTTCAAATTACTTTCAAGTTACTTTCAAGTGACTTTCAGATTACTTTCAAGTAACTTTGAACTTACTTAGAAGTTACTTTCAAATTACTTTGAAGTTACTTTCAAGTTACTTTGAAGTTACTTTCAGATTGTTACTTTGTAGTTACTTTCAAGTTACTTTCAGATTACATTCTAGTTACTTTCAGATTACCTTGAAGTTACTTTCAGATTACCTTGAAGCTACTTTCAAGTTACTTTGAAGTTACTTTGACGTTACTTACTTTCAAGTTATTTTGATGTTACTTTGACGTTACTTACTTTCAAGTTGCTTTGGAGTTACTTTCGAGTTACTTTCAAGTATCTTATGTTAATTTCTAAGCTAATTTAAAAATACTTTGACGTTACTTAGAAGTTAATTTGAAGTTACTTTCGAGTTACTTTCTAGTATTTTATGTTAATTTCTAATCTAATTTCAAAATACTATGATGTTACTTTAGAGTTACTTAGATGATACTGTTACTTTCGTGTTACTTTGAAGATGCTATGAAGTTCCTTTGAAATTTCTTTGAAGTTACTTTCAAGTTACTTTGAAATTACTTTCGAGTTACATTCAAGTTACTTTCTGATTACCTTGATGTTACTTTCAGTTTACCTTGATGTTACTATCAGTTTACCTTGATGTTACTTTCAGATTGTTACTTTGAAGTTTCTTTGAAGTTACTTTCAAATTACTTTCAAGTTACTTTCAGATTACCTTGATGTTACATTCAGATTACCTTGATGTTACTTTGAAGTTACTTTGTAGTTACTTTGGAGTTACATTGTAGTTACTTTGAAATTAGTTTAAAGTTACTTTGAAGTTAGTTTGAAGTTACTTTCAGTTTACCTTGATGTTACTTTCAGATTACCTTGATGTTACTGTTCTTTGAAACTTCAGTTACTTTGAAGTTACTTTCAAGTCACTCTGGTCACTTTGATGATACTGTTACTTTGAAGTTCCTTTGAAGATGCTATGAAGATACTTTGAAGTTACTTTGTAGTCACTATGAGGTTACTTTGAAGTTACTTTCAAGTTGCAGTCAAATTATTTTCAAGTTACTTTCAAATTTCTTTCAGATTACCTTGATGTTACTTTGTAGTTACTTTGAAGATACTTTGTGGTTACTTTGAAGTTAGTTTCAAGTTACTTTGAAGTTACTTTCAAGTTAGTTTCAAGTTACTTTGAAGTTACTTTAATTTTACTTTCAAGTTACTTTAATTTACTTTCAAGTTACTTTCAGATTACCTTGAAGTTACTTTCAGATTACCTTGAAGTTACTTTGAAGTTACTTTGAAGTTACTTTGAAGTTACTTTGAAGTTACTTTGAAGTTACTTTGAAGTTACTTTGAAGTTACTTTGAAGTTACTTTGAAGAAACTTTGAAGTTACTTTGTAGTCACTATGAGGTTACTTTGAAGTTACTTTGTAGTTACTTTCAAGTTACTTTCAAGTTGCAGTCAAATTATTTTCAAGTTACTTTCAAATTTCTTTCAGATTACCTTGATGTTACTTTGTAGTTACTTTGAAGATACTTTGTGGTTACTTTGAAGTTAGTTTCAAGTTACTTTCAAGTTACTTTCAAGTTACTTTCAAGTTACTTTCAAGTTACTTTCAAGTTACTTTCAAGTTACTTTCAAGTTACTTTCAAGTTACTTTCAAGTTACTTTCAAGTTACTTTCAAGTTACTTTCAAGTTACTTTGAAGTTACTTTGAAGTTACTTTGAAGTTACTTTGAAGTTACTTTGAAGTTACTTTGAAGTTACTTTGAAGTTACTTTGAAGTTACTTTGAAGTTACTTTGAAGTTACTTTGAAGTTACTTTGAAGTTACTTTGAAGTTACTTTGAAGTTACTTTGAAGTTACTTTGAAGTTACTTTGAAGTTACTTTGAAGTTACTTTGAAGTTACTTTGAAGTTACTTTGAAGTTACTTTGAAGTTACTTTGAAGTTACTTTGAAGTTACTTTGAAGTTACTTTGAAGTTACTTTGAAGTTACTTTGAAGTTACTTTGAAGTTACTTTGAAGTTACTTTGAAGTTACTTTGAAGTTACTTTGAAGTTACTTTGAAGTTACTTTGAAGTTACTTTGAAGTTACTTTGAAGTTACTTTGAAGTTACTTTGAAGTTACTTTGAAGTTACTTTGAAGTTACTTTGAAGTTACTTTGAAGTTACTTTGAAGTTACTTTGAAGTTACTTTGAAGTTACTTTCAAGTTACTTTCAAGTTACTTTCAAGTTACTTTCAAGTTACTTTCAAGTTACTTTGAAGTTACTTTGAAGTTACTTTGAAGTTACTTTGAAGTTACTTTGAAGTTACTTTGAAGTTACTTTGAAGTTACTTTGAAGTTACTTTGAAGTTACTTTGAAGTTACTTTGAAGTTACTTTGAAGTTACTTTGAAGTTACTTTGAAGTTACTTTGAAGTTACTTTGAAGTTACTTTGAAGTTACTTTGAAGTTACTTTGAAGTTACTTTGAAGTTACTTTGAAGTTACTTTGAAGTTACTTTGAAGTTACTTTGAAGTTACTTTGAAGTTACTTTGAAGTTACTTTGAAGTTACTTTGAAGTTACTTTGAAGTTACTTTGAAGTTACTTTGAAGTTACTTTGAAGTTACTTTGAAGTTACTTTGAAGTTACTTTGAAGTTACTTTGAAGTTACTTTGAAGTTACTTTGAAGTTACTTTGAAGTTACTTTGAAGTTACTTTGAAGTTACTTTGAAGTTACTTTGAAGTTACTTTGAAGTTACTTTGAAGTTACTTTGAAGTTACTTTGAAGTTACTTTGAAGTTACTTTGAAGTTACTTTGAAGTTACTTTGAAGTTACTTTGAAGTTACTTTGAAGTTACTTTGAAGTTACTTTGAAGTTACTTTGAAGTTACTTTGAAGTTACTTTGAAGTTACTTTGAAGTTACTTTGAAGTTACTTTGAAGTTACTTTGAAGTTACATACTTTTTTAAACGCAATTTTATAAAACCCAATTTTTTAAAACCCAATTTTTTAAAACCCACTTTTTTAAAACCCAATTTTTTAAAACCCACTTTTTTAAAACCCAATTTTTTAAAACCCAATTTTTTAAAACCCACTTTTTTAAAACCCACTTTTTTAAAACCCAATTTTTTAAAACCCAATTTTTTAAAACCCACTTTTTTAAAACCCACTTTTTTAAAACCCAATTTTTAAAACCCACTTTTTTAAAACCCAATTTTTTAAAACCCACTTTTTTAAAACCCACTTTTTTAAAACCCACTTTTTTAAAACCCACTTTTTTAAAACCCACTTTTTTAAAACCCACTTTTTTAAAACCCAATTTTTTAAAACCCAATTTTTTAAAACCCAATTTTTTAAAACCCAATTTTTTAAAACCCAATTTTTTAAAACCCACTTTTTTAAAACCCAATTTTTTAAAACCCAATTTTTTAAAACCCACTTTTTTAAAACCCACTTTTTTAAAACCCACTTTTTTAAAACCCACTTTTTTAAAACCCACTTTTTTAAAACCCACTTTTTTAAAACCCAATTTTTTAAAACCCAATTTTTTAAAACCCACTTTTTTAAAACCCACTTTTTTAAAACCCACTTTTTTAAAACCCACTTTTTTAAAACCCACTTTTTTAAAACCCACTTTTTTAAAACCCACTTTTTTAAAACCCACTTTTTTAAAACCCACTTTTTTAAAACCCACTTTTTTAAAACCCACTTTTTTAAAACCCACTTTTTTAAAACCCACTTTTTTAAAACCCACTTTTTTAAAACCCACTTTTTTAAAACCCACTTTTTTAAAACCCACTTTTTTAAAACCCACTTTTTTAAAACCCACTTTTTTAAAACCCACTTTTTTAAAACCCACTTTTTTAAAACCCACTTTTTTAAAACCCAATTTTTTAAAACCCAATTTTTTAAAACCCAATTTTTTAAAACCCACTTTTTTAAAACCCACTTTTTTAAAACTTGAAAGTAACTTGAAAGTAACTTGAAAGTAACTTGAAAGTAACTTGAAAGTAACTTGAAAGTAACTTGAAAGTAACTTGAAAGTAACTTGAAAGTAACTTGAAAGTAACTTGAAAGTAACTTGAAAGTAACTTGAAAGTAACTTGAAAGTAACTTGAAAGTAACTTGAAAGTAACTTGAAAGTAACTTGAAAGTAACTTGAAAGTAACTTGAAAGTAACTTGAAAGTAACTTGAAAGTAACTTGAAAGTAACTTGAAAGTAACTTGAAAGTAACTTGAAAGTAACTTGAAAGTAACTTGAAAGTAACTTGAAAGTAACTTGAAAGTAACTTGAAAGTAACTTGAAAGTAACTTGAAAGTAACTTGAAAGTAACTTGAAAGTAACTTGAAAGTAACTTGAAAGTAACTTGAAAGTAACTTGAAAGTAACTTGAAAGTAACTTGAAAGTAACTTGAAAGTAACTTGAAAGTAACTTGAAAGTAACTTGAAAGTAACTTGAAAGTAACTTGAAAGTAACTTGAAAGTAACTTGAAAGTAACTTGAAAGTAACTTGAAAGTAACTTGAAAGTAACTTGAAAGTAACTTGAAAGTAACTTGAAAGTAACTTGAAAGTAACTTGAAAGTAACTTGAAAGTAACTTGAAAGTAACTTGAAAGTAACTTGAAAGTAACTTGAAAGTAACTTGAAAGTAACTTGAAAGTAACTTGAAAGTAACTTGAAAGTAACTTGAAAGTAACTTGAAAGTAACTTGAAAGTAACTTGAAAGTAACTTGAAAGTAACTTGAAAGTAACTTGAAAGTAACTTGAAAGTAACTTGAAAGTAACTTGAAAGTAACTTGAAAGTAACTTGAAAGTAACTTGAAAGTAACTTGAAAGTAACTTGAAAGTAACTTGAAAGTAACTTGAAAGTAACTTGAAAGTAACTTGAAAGTAACTTGAAAGTAACTTGAAAGTAACTTGAAAGTAACTTGAAAGTAACTTGAAAGTAACTTGAAAGTAACTTGAAAGTAACTTGAAAGTAACTTGAAAGTAACTTGAAAGTAACTTGAAAGTAACTTGAAAGTAACTTGAAAGTAACTTGAAAGTAACTTGAAAGTAACTTGAAAGTAACTTGAAAGTAACTTGAAAGTAACTTGAAAGTAACTTGAAAGTAACTTGAAAGTAACTTGAAAGTAACTTGAAAGTAACTTGAAAGTAACTTGAAAGTAACTTGAAAGTAACTTGAAAGTAACTTGAAAGTAACTTGAAAGTAACTTGAAAGTAACTTGAAAGTAACTTGAAAGTAACTTGAAAGTAACTTGAAAGTAACTTGAAAGTAACTTGAAAGTAACTTGAAAGTAACTTGAAAGTAACTTGAAAGTAACTTGAAAGTAACTTGAAAGTAACTTGAAAGTAACTTGAAAGTAACTTGAAAGTAACTTGAAAGTAACTTGAAAGTAACTTGAAAGTAACTTGAAAGTAACTTGAAAGTAACTTGAAAGTAACTTGAAAGTAACTTGAAAGTAACTTGAAAGTAACTTGAAAGTAACTTGAAAGTAACTTGAAAGTAACTTGAAAGTAACTTGAAAGTAACTTGAAAGTAACTTGAAAGTAACTTGAAAGTAACTTGAAAGTAACTTGAAAGTAACTTGAAAGTAACTTGAAAGTAACTTGAAAGTAACTTGAAAGTAACTTGAAAGTAACTTGAAAGTAACTTGAAAGTAACTTGAAAGTAACTTGAAAGTAACTTGAAAGTAACTTGAAAGTAACTTGAAAGTAACTTGAAAGTAACTTGAAAGTAACTTGAAAGTAACTTGAAAGTAACTTGAAAGTAACTTGAAAGTAACTTGAAAGTAACTTGAAAGTAACTTGAAAGTAACCTGAAAGTAACCTGAAAGTAACCTGAAAGTAACCTGAAAGTAACCTGAAAGTAACCTGAAAGTAACCTGAAAGTAACCTGAAAGTAACCTGAAAGTAACCTGAAAGTAACCTGAAAGTAACCTGAAAGTAACCTGAAAGTAACCTGAAAGTAACCTGAAAGTAACCTGAAAGTAACCTGAAAGTAACCTGAAAGTAACCTGAAAGTAACCTGAAAGTAACCTGAAAGTAACCTCAAAGTAACCTCAAAGTAACCTCAAAGTAACCTCAAAGTAACCTCAAAGTAACCTCAAAGTAACCTCAAAGTAACCTCAAAGTAACCTCAAAGTAACCTCAAAGTAACCTCAAAGTAACCTCAAAGTAACCTCAAAGTAACCTCAAAGTAACCTCAAAGTAACCTCAAAGTAACCTCAAAGTAACCTCAAAGTAACCTCAAAGTAACCTCAAAGTAACCTCAAAGTAACCTCAAAGTAACCTCAAAGTAACCTCAAAGTAACCTCAAAGTAACCTCAAAGTAACCTCAAAGTAACTTCAAAGTAACTTCAAAGTAACTTCAAAGTAACTTCAAAGTAACTTCAAAGTAACTTCAAAGTAACTTCAAAGTAACTTCAAAGTAACTTCAAAGTAACTTCAAAGTAACTTCAAAGTAACTTCAAAGTAACTTCAAAGTAACTTCAAAGTAACTTCAAAGTAACTTCAAAGTAACTTCAAAGTAACTTCAAAGTAACTTCAAAGTAACTTCAAAGTAACTTCAAAGTAACTTCAAAGTAACTTCAAAGTAACTTCAAAGTAACTTCAAAGTAACTTCAAAGTAACTTCAAAGTAACTTCAAAGTAACTTCAAAGTAACTTCAAAGTAACTTCAAAGTAACTTCAAAGTAACTTCAAAGTAACTTCAAAGTAACTTCAAAGTAACTTGAAAGTAACTTGAAAGTAACTTGAAAGTAACTTCAAAGTAACTTCAAAGTAACTTCAAAGTAACTTCAAAGTAACTTCAAAGTAACTTCAAAGTAACTTCAAAGTAACTTCAAAGTAACTTCAAAGTAACTTCAAAGTAACTTCAAAGTAACTTCAAAGTAACCTCAAAGTAACCTCAAAGTAACCTCAAAGTAACCTCAAAGTAACCTCAAAGTAACTTGAAAGTAACTTGAAAGTAACTTCAAAGTAACTTCAAAGTAACTTCAAAGTAACTTCAAAGTACCTTCAAAGTAACTTCAAAGTAACTTCAAAGTAACTTCAAAGTAACTTCAAAGTAACTTCATATCATTTTCAAAGGAACTTCAAAGTAACAGTATTATCAAAGTATCTCTAAAGTAACATCAAAGTAATTTGAAATTTGCTTAGAAATTAACATAAGATGCTTGAAAGTAGCATCAAGGTAACTAGAAAGTAACTTGGAATTAACTTGAAAGTAATTTGTAAGTAACTTAAATTAACATCAGTGACTTGAAAGTAATATCATATTAACTTAGAAAGTAACATCTTAGTAACTTGAAAGCAACATCAAAGTAACCTGAAACTTACGTTATTAGTATATAGTGAATAAAGTACCCTTTCTAACTGATTAATAATATATTTCAAATTACCTGATGGTGCTCTGTAAATGGTTAGTATTATAAATATATTCTCAGTCTGAAAATCCTGTTCCTTCACCTGACACCAGTGATTAGTCATTTTTACCTCTCAGATTTATGATTATTAACTTATACCCCAAAATATGGTAAGCGTATTGGATATATTTCTAGATAATCTGTAAGTACATTCATGAGAGAAAATCGTTTAGTTTGCTTAATAATACGGAGGTGAGAAAATAGTAATGGAGTGGAAGTTCTGTGAGAATTAGATTATTTATTTTATTTTGTAGTCTTTTTGCACAACGCAGATTGCCTTGCAGACAAAGAATATCTTTCAACAAAGTATACACAAAAATTACAAGCTTTCAGTAAGATCATAAACATAATGACAGGAAAATTCAAATAAATGTTATGAGAAGGAACAATATTTTATTTACCATAAAGGGATTAACACACAACTTTTTGCTTATTTTTATCTATGTTAAAATAGATTACCTTAAAATTAAAACTTTAATTCAAAACATGTTACGTTGTCATTAAGTTTTGGGCTATACTGGTATATTTTTTAAACAGATATAATAAATGTAAGATGCACCACAGGATGCACGCAAAAATCAAAGACACAGAAAGCAAAATAAAGAGAAATAAAAGATTGTGAAATTATTTTGAGGCCTATCTTGGGTACCATAACAAGTTTCATGCTCATGGATCCTCGATACTTTCGATACCTCGATACTTGCATGGTATCGGCATCGAACGATACTTCAGAAAACTCGTTCGATACTTTTGTAATTCTGCTATTCTGCAATTAAGTGAGAATGCTAGTATTTTTTAACAGAAACTTGTACGTGGACTGTTTAAAAAACTAATTTTTGTTTTAATGTAGAGTTTAAAAATAATTATAGGCTACTGATGATATTAAATTTTGTCTCATTAAACATGCAGACTTAATTTAGTTGGTATTGCACAGTTCTCTCAAATTTTAATTTTTAATGTATCTATTTATTAAGTGCCAGTATGGTACTTTATGTGATTGTGTGTGGGGACTAAAAATGTCTGTCCGTCTGTACGCGCCATAAGTCAAATACGCTTTTTCGGATTTTCATGAAACTTGGAAAACCCATTTATAATGTCTATGGGAAGAACCCTATTGATACCGAACCAAATTGGTTCATCGGTACCGGAGTAATACCCAATTTAGTGCCTACTTTAATGGATTATGGCGCCTTTCTAATAGAAAGGTGCCATTACTCAAATACGCTGTATCGGATTTCCATGAAACTTGGTATACGCATTTATGACGTACATGAGAAGTGCCCTATTGAAATTGAACCTAATGTGTAATATAAAAAAAGCAAATCAGTTATCTTGACAACATAGTCAATTGTTTTACTGTGATATTATAAGGCTTTGGAAATTAAAATAGAGTTAGCTATGACCAAAAACACTATTGTTTTACATGCGCTTATCCAACTAGACCGTTAAACTGACCCAGGTGACCGAAAAGGTAACGACTTGGCCTCACATTATGGAGTTCCATGGTTCAAATCCCGAAACCAGCCAATTTCACTTTTTTTTTGTATATTTATGTGAGTGTGCGATTGTCAAGATATCACAAATCTGTACAGTTCAGCTGATGCTGGAAGATTTTAATCTGATTAAAAAAAAATATATACCTTTGTTCTTCCGTAAGCCCTGCTTAATGAATAAATCTGGAGCTTAACTTGGAAATAAATTTGAAAAAAACATATTCTGCATATCATAATTGCAGTGATAACCGATTAAACAAAAACATACTGGCACTTTTTTACATCAGTTTACCTGATTTTATTGAAACTGGAAATCTTGAAGGTATCGAGTACCGAAGTATCGACCCATCCCTAATTAAAAGTAATGTGTGAGAACAATGACAATTGTATTTGCAGATGTTATTTGCAGACAATGGAAAAGCAGCTGGAAAAGCGTGAGTATGGTACCTTGTCATGGAGTAGCAGTAGCCTAGTAGTGACTGTCACTTGTTAAATGTTTTCTAAGTTTCTAATTGTAAATTCAGTGTTGGCAGAAACACATACACATATCTGTTTCTAGAGATCTAAGATGCCTTAATTGCTTGCAACAGGAACAGTAGATCATAAGAAAGCCAAGAATAGGATGTCACTGTGAAATACTTGTTATGGTATCAGAGTATAAGTTTATTTACAGCCTTACTAATAAAAGCTGCTTATATCTGCATTGAACGATTCTTTGCTTGTTCTCCGCACAAATTCTACATAAGCCGTATTACCAATAAATGCAGTGTAACTGCCGAGGGTTACACCGGGTTTGTACGTGCACGTCATCAAACACGTCACGCTTTTAATGCCGTTACTAGCCCCTGGCTATGAAGGACTGCTGAACGCAATCTGTTGGAGCAGCAGGCAAACAGCGATGCATCGTCTGCCGAGAGTAAATCTAGTTTCAGTATTTCATTATATTGTTTTCAGAAAGCTGTAATCATGGGTACAAATATGGAAATATGTCCCGCAAACAAGGAACAATGTTTATAATTCCGCAAAAGCAGCTCAGAATATGCATAGCCTCAAAATTCAATCTCAGACATCTACGAAACGACCGGCTGTGTAAAGCGTTGCACACATTCAGCCTTATGCAAGGATTATTAGTACATTTTTTCTCCTCAGCTGTGTATATTCCTGGTATAAATGTTACAACTGGATTATTAGTAAGACTGTTATGCTATTACTACCTATATGTTACCAGCAATGTGTGAAATCCGGCATTCTATTAGAATTCCTAGGTAATGTATAGAATGCCTAAAATCGAACGTCAAAGTATGAAATGATTGATACTTTATGCATTGCCTAGGCATTGTACACTTTGCCGGATTGTCTGCCGGCAAAGTATATAATACGCCTAACCCCGCCACCACTGTTTAATAATAAAGACAATGATGATAATTGATTGATAACTGATTGAACTCAGATCGGAAGGACAAAACAGACTAAATGCATAAAGAGAAACTAGTATGTTGATGGAGTAGAATTGAGGATAAATTTGTATAACAGTTTTAAAAAATGCAAACAACCAAATACCCTGAAGTGGAATTAACAAAATCACTTTGTACGAAATAATTTCTGCTTTATGTCACAAATATTTGGTGTAGAATAACTTGTATCTTTAAAATGTATTTAGACTTTTTGAAATAGGAGAATTAAATATTCTGCTAAATTTGCTATGCGAGATTCATTATCATTAGATTCTGATAAAATATGTTTTCGTAACAAAAAACACTTTTTCTGAAATCAACATTCTATATTGAAATATGGTGTAATAAAAATGACAACTGTGATTAAGTAGTAGGACGATTAAGACTGGCTGCTGAAAATATTAGGTTGCAATTTCATTGGTGAGTATTTACTGTAACAAGTACAGTCGGTCAAATAAAAAACGTCGGGACTCGTATGCAGTTAAAATTAAAGTTTTCACGCATTAGTTCACAAGTTTCCTATAAAAACATTAAATACAGGCCATTCTCGGAACATATGAGGCCATGCGACAGGAGGAAAAAAATGAAGAACTAAGGGAAAAAATTGAACAACGCCAAAACCGCAACACACGATATTCGACTTAATGTATTGTCATAATTCATTTTGCTTTGTGTCATCGCCACATACAAATGCTAAAGTGAGAGAAAGTGTAGTTAGGGCTGTAATTGACCTGCATTTTTCGGCCTCTGAAGCAGCGAGAACGTTCCATATTTATGAAAGAGCAGCTCGGATGTGGGAACTTCACTATAATGCGACCGGAAGTTTTCACAGGGATCTGGCCGGCCGCGTATTTCGATGCTAGATGGTTGCAAAAGTTGAACGTAAGTTATTGATTTTGCACTACAAATACCGGTGTTATAAAATAAAATCTTTAAAAAATGCTCCTTGAATAATCATATTCCTTGCGAATTTATCAATTATTAATATTATAAGAATTTGCAACCAAGAATATGGCGGATTTGAGGCATATAGCCACAGCCTTCTATACATGTTTGTTTTGGAACAAAACTGACTAAATAATCAAGAAAATACATGGATAGACAAGAGGCGTGTGTGAACCTAACCTTAAGTCTTCCTGTACATGCGCATATGCTCGTTCGTGATACTTAATCAAATACCGCCCGACGTTTTTTATTTGACCGACTGTACTTCAATCTAGGTTCTTTCATTGTTTTTGGTAAGAATATCCTGTGCTTTATTTTGCAGTTTTGTTCTTTCAGTTTTAAATGCGTATTAATTAATAAAAGCTTTTCACCTTGTTCCCTTTTAACACTTTGCGTAAACGGTACTAGTCATTCTATATAATGCCTAGGAATTGTATAGAATGCCTACGAAAATATGTAACATTTTCACAAAAAACTTATATTTCATAGTTTGCCTAAAACCATCAGGAATCTATTCTTATACAATTCAATGGCCCTCAATAGCATGCTCACTCGCTCCCTCACTTCGTGAGACATCGGCTATACTCAGCGATGTTTGTCTCTCGCAAGTTCCTTTATTATATAAGGCCTAAATGAAAAGAACACAATGAACAAATATTCTAATTTTATTTTTACTTACAATTTTCATAGCTCTGAACCACAAACATTTTTAATAAACTGCTAGTGTAAATTTCTTAAAAATCCAGCTGTAATATATTGATAAAACCCTAGAAGTATTGCGGATAATAAAAATCCAAACAAACCTCTCCTTCCCTTGAAAAATTATACAATTTCTGAAAAACACACTGAATTTATCAAATAAAATTCACATCATATTCATCTGTCAACAAACAGTTGAGAAATGATACATATTATGAGGTAGCTTTGGAACTGCATAATCAAATCTGAGATCGTTTTCCTAGGCAGCGCTTTCTAATTGTGGAATGTACTCTAAACCCGGAATTTTAGCTGTTTGATTAATTTTTAATGGTTTAGTTTATGAATGATTCGCGTACAAGTGTTAATAAACATAATGCTTTAATAATTATTATACTCTTAATTTTTAATTTTTTAATTATCATGGGCGAAGCCACGGGCACCTGCTAGTTCTATACGTTACCTAGGCATTCTATAGAATACCGGGATTTCACACAATGCTGGTAACATATACGCCAAAATATAATACATAATTACATCACTTCACTTGTTCTACCATACGGTACATCAAAATCAGTAACATGGTAGACCATTGGTGCAGGTCTCTGTATACTGCTTTTCCATTCTCTTGTTTAAGGCAAAGCTGAGGTTTTTCTCTACTTCATCCCTCTCTTTGCTAGGTTTTTTCCATGCAAACCTAGATGGTACAGCATTTTGGCGTAAGGTCTTCTTTAGAGGAGCATAGTCACCTGTAAATGAAATATATGGTTTACTAAGGGGGCTGGACCGACCGACCGATATAACAAACCTATAGATAGCAGTGGTACCAGTCACATAGCATCGATCGCCAGTGATTAACAACGAGCAAGAGGGATCAACTGGTCTGTGAAATCAAACCTGTCCTTTTTTCAATCGATGGTCGATGGCAAATGGTGGCAGCACTCGGAAGCTTCATACCCACCTAAATTTCAGAATCGATGTTGGAAGATTTAACTTTCACAATAATGTCGTTTTAGACTCACATTTGAATGAAATAGAATTGCACGAATCCATTAAGGTACTTAAAACGATATCTTCTTATGTAATTTAATTGTACAAATACAAATATACATCAAGTGGGCGATCAAACTACAACAAACAACAAACCTCTTGAAGTAAACAGATGTAGTATGATATTGTGCAGGAGATAAGCAGACGTAGGGGCCTAATGAGGTAATATATTTTACCTTTAATATGCAGTGATGAGTAGACCTAGTAAAATCATATAGGTACAAAACCTATATTTTCGTTGATCGATGACGCTCGATGCTGTGTGACAAGGAACTTAAATGTAGTCGAGAACGCTCGATAGCAGTCGGTTGATCTTAATCGATCGAAGCTCAGTGTGACAGGCCGCTAGGAGGTATAATGTCATACCTTAAGTGGACTAAACTAAATCAAGTTAAATTGTCATTGTTGTTGGCAGGCCAATTACAGCCTAACCTAGAAATTAGTAAAAAGAACTGATTTCCACATTATAACCAAAATATCAAGGTAGCCTACTCTAGGCCTGGAACCAATGAAAATACTACCTAGTCGGTAGGCCTATAGGGAAAAAGGTATTTTATGCCGCACACGAGTTTCCCACTGCTATAAATCTGCAAGGGTGCAAGGGTCTATTTTTATTATGAAATAGGCTATTTTGTTTATAGTTGTGACAAATTATGTTTGGTCCAAGGGTCTTTTATTATTCAGTGGAAGGAAAACCTGTGCACGGCATAAATTACCGTTTCGCCATCCTACAGGCTATCTTACACATGAGAGTTGTTAAAGTCTGGCCAAAATAACAATTTAGCTTACCTCAAAAATTTGAGGTTATGTAATCCTCAGGATTGAAGTGACGGTGCTACAGACAACACTTGACTTCGTTGGACACCAATTATCCCGCCCAATATTAAGTATCCACTTTTCTCTTCGAGCAGGGTCTTTAGGAAACACGTGTACACCAGCGTTTTTACACAAAGGTACACAACAGTAAGTAGGCATTTTGAGGTTCAGACTTTGTGTGCAAAAGGTTTTGAGCACACTATATTTTCTTGGATAAAAACATAGCCATCGGATAAAAACCCAATAATTCAATTTATTAGGGCTAGAGATGCTATTTTGCGATGAATAAAAATGTTAAATTTCAGTATAAAAATTGGGTCAATTATGGTGTTATTTTGTAAAAAAAAAAAATTAAATTTCGGTGTATTTTGCAAAAAAAAAACTAAAAACATTTTTAGCCTTTATGGTGCAAATAATTGTGTATTTCTGCACATGAGCATGATCAAGAAAACCTGAATGGAAAATGTGCACCATTACCCATAAAAATAAAGTTTAGAGTATTTCTATAGGCCTATTTTATTCTAAATTGCAGCCATCCCCAAAGTACAAACTTAAAGCAGTCTCCACATTTTGAGGAAGAAGTTTTGTCCTCTTATTTTGTCTGAATATCCTGAGAAAGCTCTCTCAGAATCTACATTATTCACCGGAATAAAAATATATTCAGAACATAGGCCTACATGTTCAAGAACTGTTATTAACATTGATTATTGAATTTTTTGTTGTATTAATGAGCACAAATTATTTAGTTATTTTTTCTGATACCCGAGATTTCCCTTGAAAGAAAAAAAAAATCGTTAAAAAAAGAGGAATTTCGTGCAGAAAACAATTTTGCATAAACAAAATTTTGCGTTTTTTCGCGGTTAAAAACCGACAATAATTAAACGTAGGAATGTTTGAAACACAAGATTATTGCTTAATCAATAGTAATAACAATTCGCGAAAACTAGGTATCTCTAATTAGGGCATATAGGGCAGAATAAAACTTTCTAAACAGAATACCTCACTTCATTTTCTGAACGTCTCAACGTAGACCAGATCTGGCACGGTAGTCGGCAGCCCGAGCCCACCATTTTTAACTTCGTCGTTTGTTTATATTTTATTGGAAGCCAGTATTCTATTGTCAAAGAACTTAGAGCAAAGCTCTCTTTGTTTCAAGAAGTTGAAAAACAAACGATATTTGAAGGTCTTACTATTTCATGATTCTTTTCTTTAGCGGCTTTCAGCATGTCGTTACATTCAGCGTATTCACTGAGATGTCGCTGGCAGCACTTTTATCCCTTAGCAATGACGTCATTGCTGCCATGACCCATTAGCGTTTGATTCATCAAGGAATCTGATTGGCTCACGTAAAGCCATGGGAATTAGCTGTGATTTGATTTGATTTTTTGTTCCCATAGCAAATCCATGACTGCTTGAGGGTTTGTTGAACTGCGCATGTCCAATTCATTAACTTATAGACTAGCTTTAAAGGCCCGGCGTCGCTTGGATTTTGTATTCTGACATTCAAAATTAACTTATGGAAGGTATGTAGAATATGAAATGACAAAGAACGACTTATCACACTCAAACTATTCCCTCAGAAAACGCTCATAGAGGATGTAGAATTTTGTACCCCATTGCGTCTAAACACCATGCCTGGTAGGGGTTCAGCATGGATTTCATTCTTCAATATTTATTTACACCAGTGAATTCTATTGACAGCTTCTCTAATTTGTCCAAGTCCTTATTATTTACTTCCAAAGCTACCTGTGAACATTGTCAACAATACACTGTTGTCATGAAAACTGTACATGGAATTTGATTTGGATTTGATAATTCGTACCCTCAAAAACAATAGATTTTTGGAATTTTGAAATAAAAATTTTGCAAAATCCTTTCTTAGTGTGCACTTATATACGAAACGAAGGTGCTGTCAAAATTCCAAATCTCTACCTATTATAGTTTAGGCTCTAGGATGATTTTCTGTCAGTCAGTTATTAAGGCAGTCAGTCAGGACAAAGTCTTTTATATATATATAGAGATAAGGGAACGGTTAGAAGCATGTGGAATTGATCATTTCTATTTTCAATCGATATGAGATATCGTTCGATATTTACAAATACTGTAACCAAGAATATGAAATAAATTCATAGTTGAATAATTTACAAATAAAGAGCATTCTTAACGAAACTTATATTTCTTATGCCAATAATTATAAATTGCTTTAAATAATTAAATTGAACACATATGTACACACATATTAATAATGATTCACTTCATTTTGCTCCTTTTCTTAGAAGCTTACTTCTTTGAGGATTTGGAGGACTTGTCACGTGATTTCTTTGAGTCTTTTTTGAGTTCATCTCGGGATTTGTGTTTAGGCTCAGGTTCTGGTGCAGGTAGGGACGGAACAGGGTCCTGGATCCGACTGACACCAAACCCCATCTCGCAGGTGAGTGTTTTGGGTACAGGCACTGTGCTCAATCCTTTCTGACCTCCACTTTTCTCCTCTGATTTCAATTTCTTGTCCCTGGACCTGGATTTGGATTTTTCTTTCTTGCCATGAGAGACAGACTCGGACTTACTTTTTTTATCTTTGGATTTTGATTTTCCACCAGACTTCCCTTCAAAAGTAAGAATGTATGGACAAATTTGAATTAATATACTTGAAATAAATAAGAGAAAAGCCAGTTGTGAAATATTCACATGACTTTCTCTACTTTTTGTATAATGGACAGATTCCTCCCATTTGGTATGAGCAGGGTGGCGATTTGAATCATAAGAAAAGGTTTTCTTTATGACATGTAAAGTAGACATGTAATTAACACAAAAAAAAAACCTCTTATGATTATAACTTTGTTCTATTTTATAAATTTTACACCCAGTTAAAGAACTACACCTTTTCAACCTCAATTTCGGAAAAGGTAATTTCAATTTCGGAAAAAGTAATTTCAATTTCGGAAAAAGTAAATTCAATTTCGGAAAAAGTAATTTCAATTTCGGAAAAAGTAACTTCAATTTCGGAAATACGAGGGCTATTTTTTTAAAACATTAGGGGGTATAAAATGAAAACCACAGTGAAAATCAAAACTGTTTTATTTGGAACATTTAGGTACACCTTCTAGCTACTTCTCTACCTAGTCGCGCCCCGATTGAGACATTTGTTGAAGCGTGGTGCAACTTTCAAGTACCCTGGCGGCAAGCTTCTATGAAAAGGGTACTTGAAAGTTGCACCACGCTTCAACAAATGTCTCAATCGGGGCGCGACTAGGTAGAGAAGTAGCTAGAAGGTGTACCTAAATGTTCCAAATAAAACAGTTTTGATTTTCACTGTGGTTTTCATTTTATGCCCCCTCGGAGGTTTAAAAAATAGCCCTCATATTTCCGAAATTGAAGTTACTTTTTCCGAAATTGAAATTACCTTTTCCGAAATTGAATTTACTTTTTCCGAAATTGAAATTACTTTTTCCGAAATTGTAATTACTTTTTCCGAAATTGAGGTTGAAATGGTGTAGAATTGCAACCCACCGATGCAGATTTATAATTATTTGCAGCTTATGTACATAGAAACTTGATTTCCATGCCCTTAGCTACTATTGCAAATGAATCGGAAACAATCGCTACTGTATTGTTGTTGTCGGCACTGTTGACAGCATACCATGGACCTTCTTACAGACAACAATAAAGATCAGGATGAACTGTCTCTGTTGGACATTACATGAGAATATCATAGAAGAAAATTTCCTCCGACACTGGGGCTTAAACCCAGGACCTTTGGCTATTCGTACCAATGCTCTACCAACTGAGCTAAGCCGGAGTTCAATTCACAGCACCAGACGGAAGAGGAGAGAGGTTCCGTCTGGCGCTGTGAATTGAACTCCGGCTTAGCTCAGTTGGTAGAGCATTGGCACGAATAGCCAAGACGGAAGAGGAGAGAGGTCCCGTCTGGCGCTGTGAATTGAACTCCGGCTTAGCTCAGTTGGTAGAGCATTGGCACGAATAGCCAAAGGTCCTGGGTTTAAGTCCCAGTGTCGGAGGAAATTTTCTCCTATAATATTCTCAATAAAGATCAGGCCTACAAGATTTTGAAATTAAAATAAAAAGACTGATACTTAAAATCCATAGATGTCTTCCTGTGATGGAGAATTATAAATAAAGGCTAGCAGTACTACAAGGGTTCGGTGATATACCGTATTTATCTGAATATAAGCTGCACTTTTTTTCCTATATTAAGCCCAGCAAGATATGCCTGCGGCTTAAAATCGCGTACAAGTCTTTTCGGGCAATAATGGTAAAAGTGAACACAATATAGCCGGTTGATCCATCGTAGCTGGTTCCCCTCCTCCAAGCACCGCCATCGATAAGATGCATAAGCAAGTGATGTTTTGCGTATTTTGTCATTTTTGATAGCGGTATTATAGAATATGCATGTATTATGAGCTGCTCAGAAGTAAAAACAATCCGTAACGTATGGGAATGTGAATAAAGGCGATTTTGAACTAATGGTAACTGAAAATGCACTTATGAAAAATAGAAAAATTGCACGAAATTCAACACTGAAAGTCATATGAGGTGTAAAGTACTGATTTCTGTTTTCTTTTTCGTCAGAATTATTTAATTATATTAAATATAATTAGAACATCATAACTTAAGTCAGCTGATACTTTCTTTTTCTTACTTCAGGCCTATTTCGGGTAAGAAATGTGTTACTTTAATATTATGAAAATGAGGCAATTTATTTTTTTCACTTTGGGGTTAATTTAATTATATTTCCTTTACTTTACTGCTAAAAAGGCAGGTGCGGCTTAAATTCAGGGGTGGCTTATATTCGGATAAATACGGTAATAGATGCAAGACATTGAAAAGTAAACAAATATATTTTGATTACTTGAATGAATCACGGAAGTAGACCACTGCACAATTACATGTGGAACATTAATGGTTAAATTTAGGCCTAAGAGAGATGAAAATGGGTACTGCAGAAAATTGCATAACAACGAGCTTCATAACCTGTACTCTTCACCGGATGGGTAATTAAATCACGGAGGATGAAATGGGCTGGACATGTTGTGCACATGGGGGAGGAAACACATAATATCTCAAAAGTACTGACTGGGAGACCCAAAGGGACCAGACTACTTGGAAGACCTAGACATAGGTGGGATGACAATATTAGGACAGATTTAAGGGTCAAGTAGGATTTACGAGGGATGGTTAGCAATGAATAGGATTGAATGGCAGGCTCAGGTAAGCACGGCAATGAACCTTCAGGTTCCACAAAATAGATAATATTCCTTTAGCTTGCTGAGGAATTGTCTATTGCCATTGAGTAATTAAGTATATTAATGGTTAAATAGTAGTGACTAACTCAGCTCAAGAGTTGTGATAATGTGACTGTATATTTTGTGTATAAACACCTTCAAATTATTTACAATACAAATAATATAATTAAGTGTATAAATGGTTAAAATGAATTAAATGCCAGCTTATGATATTACATGTACAGCTTTATATAGGGTTACTGTACCAGTAGTTGACCATTTAAGGTGTTTTATTTCTTTGATAAAGAATATAATACACAATACTACAAGAACTGAATAAGTAATTTATGTAAAAGAAAGTTTGAAACCTGCTTTACAAAATGCATATAAAAGTTTTCAATATTAAACAATTGGTGTACAACTTATCTCAGTTCAAAAATAATTTGTTGCGATGTACCTGTAGTTGACCACTACTACCCAGTTCTTGACCACCGCTTGCACCAGTAGTTGACCACAATTTATATTAATGAATTTTGTTAGAAAATATATGAAACTGATATGCCTGCAGGTTGCAGAATATGTGTTGCATTTGGCAATAAAGCAAACTGCAGAATGTCATTCTCAGACAAAGTTTAGAGACATTGTATAAGTTACATAACTTCACTAATAGAACGATCAGAAACATAATTTGCTAACTCTCCACCCATGAAATCAACACATTTGCAATATAAGCAATTCATAATAAATAGCACCTGTTATCTACCCATTTCTTGATCTACCAATTCCCCAAGTTTCATTTAAATTTGCAGATATAGGCCTATGTCCTTAGAATTTTTTTTGTAGAGGGAACACAACCATTAGAGGTGCTACTGAAACACAGCCACTGAAATTAATCGGAACCGTTATAGCCTATTTTTCGTTACCAGATATTATTTCATACAGGTTCCTCCTTTTAAATAATAATGCAATTCATTGAACCAGTTTCTATTTGTTCTTCCACATCTACTCTAGCTAGATATATAAGCATTCATGAGCCACAGATTATTGTCTCTGTTGGACACTACATGAGAATATTATAGGAAAAAAATTCCTCCGGCACTGGGACATGAACCCAGGACCTTTGGCTATTTGCGCCAATGCTCTACCAACTGAGCTAAGCCGGAGCTCAATTCACAGCGCCAGATGGAACTTCTCTCCTATGACTGATGCCCTAATGGTCTACCTCACAGACAGACAAGTTATGTCATATGCAGTACTGTGAGGCACACTAAGTAGTGATTTTTGTGACCGGGCTCCCACTGTTATTGTACAGTTAACATTCAAGACAGATATATAAGCATTCATGAGCCACAGATTATTGTCTCTGTTGGACACTACATGAGAATATTATAGGAGAAAAATTCCTCCGGCACTGGGACTTGAACCCAGGACCTTTGGCTATTCGCGCCAATGCTGTTGGACACTACATGAGAATATTATAGGACATAACTTGTCTGTCTGTGAGGTAGACCATTAGGGCATCAGTCATAGGAGAGAAGTTCCATCTGGCGCTGTGAATTGAGCTCCGGCTTAGCTCAGTTGGTAGAGCATTGGCGCGAATAGCCAAAGGTCCTGGGATCAAGTCCCAGTGCCGGAGGAATTTTTCTCCTATAATATTCTCATTACTCTAGCTATATTAATACCCTCTAAATACCTTTCTGACATTGTTGGATGCCACTTCATGAAGATTCAAAGCAACGTCTTTTTGGTTTGTTCTCTTTAAAAGGGATATTTCTAATTGCATTTATTTTTAAAATCTTCTTTTACAGTTTCAAACAGTGTGTGTTTTTATTGGCATGCACTTCCTTGCACGAGCAAATATCCAAGAAACAAGCAAATTTTCCTAGGTTTCTGTTAGATAGGTGCTTGGTCCATTTTTCTTTTTAATGGAACAGTACATTTTAGTTTAATTAGGAATGTAGAATGTGGTATGGCATATATCCTTGAATGAATGAAAATGAATGGGTTGGGCCCTTTCGGTCCCGTGCACGTAGGCCACATAATTGGGCCCATTGTGCCCCTCTTACTGGAGAATTCATTCAAGTCCTGTTGCCTTCAAGAAGGACAGGATAGATCTTGGGTTAGTTCTCCTTATGTCATCTGGTCTCAGTTTATCCGAGCCCAGGAGAAAGTGTCTGATTGTAGCAAGTGCTTCGCACTCGCACAAGATGTGTAGAGAGGACTCATCTTCTCTACCACACTTCCTACATGTGGGATCCGCACTAAGCTTCATCACATGTAGGTGTCTCTTTAGGGTGTTATGTCCTGTTAACAGGCCAACTACACCTCTAAGTTGTACCCGGTTAAGGGTTAACAGAATCTTGCTGTTCTTCTTGCTAGGTCCCTCGATCATAGCTCGAGCCTGCCTAGCAGTAGTGAGATTACTCCAGAAAGTGCCATGCTGATGAGACATCCAGTCTAAGACCTCACGTCTGGCCCTTCTTGGAGTAATACCAAGGACAGGTTCCGGTCCAATAAAGACATTGGCCGAGCCCTCCCTTGCTAGCTTATCCGCTAGTTCATTTCCTCTGATTCCAGCATGCCCAGGAACCCAGCAAAGCTGTACTGGTCGGCGGGAGCAGAGAATATCCAAGGTTTTTTGGCACTCTCGTACCAACCTAGACCTTGTTGTACTGGCACATAGTGCCTTCAGGGCAGCCTGGCTGTCAGAACAGATACTAATCCGACCTTGCAGCCAAGGCATCCCTAAAATATGATAAGCACAGGCCAAAATAGCAAATATTTCAGCCTGGAATACTGTAGTATAACCTCCCAAAGAGTACGACAGCCTCGTCTTAGGCCCATAGATGCCAGCCCCAGTCCCCTCGTCCGTCTTGGAGCCATCCGTATACCAGACAAGCCCCTTGACAGACTCCGGAGCCCGTGGGCCACGAGTCCATTCCTCTCTGGGCGGAATACTGACCCTATATATAGAGTCAAAGTTATAACTTGGCTTCATATTGTCACAGCCCATCGCAAGGATAGGCTGCGACTTCTGAAGTCTGCTAAGTATTTCTCTGTGTCCTTTAACTGGATTTTTAAAAGACCAACAGCCCAAACTCCAGAGACGATGAGCAGTCACTCCGGCCTCTCCCTGAATAACTAGATCCAAAGGAGGTAAGCCAAGCAGCGCCTCAAGGGCACTGAGCGGAGTGGTGCGCAAGGCTCCAGTAATCCCCAAACACGCTAAGCGTTGGATTTTATTTAATTTGTTCTTGGTGGCCTGTGTCTTAACACATGGCCACCACACAACCGAGGCATAGGTGATGGAAGGCCTAATGATGGAGACATAGAGCCAATAAACCACACGTGGTTTAAGTCCCCACCTCACACCAAAGGCCCTCCGACAGGCCCACAAAGTATTGCAGGCCTTAGTCACCTTGATTTCAATGTGCTCTTTCCAAGTCAGCCTAGAATCCAGAATGACTCCCAGATACTTGACCGACGTAGATCGAATCAGCTTCTTCCCGAAGAAGGTAGGTTCATGTAGACCATCAAGCCGTCGCTTCCTCGTGAACACAATGAGGTTAGTTTTATCAGGGTTAGCTGACAATTCTACCTCACGACACCATCTTTCAACAGTTTCAAGGGCACCTTGTATAAGGCCCGAAACTGTATCAGCGAATTTGCCCCTGACCACAATGCAGATATCATCTGCATAGCCTTGGGCATATACTCCACTTTCATTGAGCCTGGCAAGTAATTCATCTACCACCAGGCACCAAATAAGTGGGGATAGAACCCCTCCCTGGGGGCAGCCTCTGGGCATAGTGCACATCAGCTCGCACTGATTAAGAGACACTATTGCCCGGCGGCCCTCCAGGGAAGCCATAATCCATCGAGTTACACACAAGTTAACTCCATGTCTAATCAACCCTCTATAGATAGAGCCATATGAAGTAAAATTAAAGGCCCCCTCTATGTCCAAAAACACTGCCATGGCTAGCTCTCCCTGGTCAAGCACTTCTTCAGCCCTTGAAATCAGCTGATGAAGCGCCGTCTCCACGGATTTGCCAGCCTGATAGGCATGTTGTTCAGCACTTAGAGGCCTTTCAATTAAGATAGGTCCTCTGATATATCTATCTATTAGCCTTTCCAAAGTCTTTAAAAGAAAGGAAGTCAGACTAATAGGTCTAAAATCCTTAGGCCCAAGGTAAGAGCTCCTACCGGGCTTAGGAATAAAAACTAGTCTTGCCTGCCTCCACGACGAGTGTACATAACCCATCGCCAGGCAAGATCTGAAAATTCTTACCAGGTTTGGAATGAGTAAATCCTGTCCCTGCTGAAGCAGGGCCGGGAAAATCCCATCCATCCCTGGGCTTTTAAAAGGGGCAAATGATTGAATTGCCCACTTTATTCGCTTATAGGTGACAATATCTTTGGCAGTCCGCCAGTCCTGCATAGCAGGCCGGCAAGCCTGACTAGATACAGCCTCCTCATTAACTACCTGTGATTCAGGGAAGTGCGTCCCAAGCAAGAGTCGTAAAGTATCCTCCTCCGAGCCAGTATATGTCCCAGAGGGGGTCCTTAATGAGCCCAATTTGGATCTAGAGTCTCGCATTAGGATTTTATACAATCTAGCTGTACTTGGTAGATTGTTGATACTCTGACAGAAGTCTCTCCAGGCTTCCCTGGAGGACTTCTTCAGTTCTTGCTTATACTTGCGCTGTGAATCCCTATGCAGGTTCCAGCTCTCAGTATCATGATTACCTTTAGCTCTGTTAAAAAGCCGTCTCGTGGAGTTCCGAAGGTTACTCAAAGTTGAGTTCCAGCGGAACCTCCCATTTACTGTCCTAACTGCTCTAGGTGGACAGTTATCCTCAAAGGAAGATCTGAGGGCCGTACTGATCCAATCAATGCAGTCCCCCAAGTTTTCCTTGTTATAAGAATTTCTAGGCATTCCCCCAGCGATCCTGCCCCTCAGGTCCTCCCTATAAGAGTCCCAATTGGTCCTCTTGGGGTCCCTGAAGGTCCTTGGATCAAGGGAGCCTGCCAACCGAAATTCTATGTGTCTGTGGTCGGAAAGGGACGGTTCACTACTGACCCTCCAACCACTAACCTTGTCCAGGATTCCTATGGATCCTAGTGTTATGTCTATAGCTTCCTCCCTTCTGTTATTACAGTATGTAGGTTCGCCGTTATTCAAGATTTCCAAATCCGTTGTACTTATGTAGTTGGCAAGAGCCTCGCCCCTGGCGTTAACGTTGGTGCTACCCCAAATCCCATGATGGGAATTAGAGTCGCAGCCAACCACCAGGTCAAGTCCCTCCCGTCCACAATAAGTAACAAGGTCCTCAAACTCCCTTGAGGGAGGAGGATCCTCAGAATCATAAGGGAAATATGCAGAGCAGACAACTAATTGCCGCTCTGCATTTCCCTCCTTATAGCTCACAAGAACAGCTACCACGTCCTGAGAACAGAACTGCGGTAGTGCCCATGCATTCATACCTTTAATTAGGATGCATACTCTAGGCCTATCTGTAGTGCGAGCACTAAAAGTAGAGAAGCCTGCTGCAGTCAACCCCATGATACGGCCCTCACGAGTCCATGGTTCCTGTATCAGGGCGATATGTATCCCTCCAGTCTGTAGCCGTCGGGTAAGAACCCTAGAGGCCACAAAACTGTGTTGAAGGTTAGCCTGCAGACAGTAAATAACCCTAATGGTACTCACCATATGCCTTAAAAATAGAGCTTCTTTCTAGCTTCAGGTTCCTGCTGTGTGAGGTCCCTGAGGCTATGTCGGGTCCGATCCCTTTATCTTTGGAGTCCCCTGTTAAGGAGCTCTCTGATCTCTTGAGTTCCCCGGCGCAGTAACCCATAGAAACAGAGTCCCCTATAGAGGAGCGCTCTAGTTCCCTGGGTTCCACAGCCAGATTTCTCTCAAACTTTACCCATTCCGAGTCCCCAATTAAGGAGAGCTCTAGATTGTCATAGGAGTCCCCCTTTAAGGAGCCTTCCGATTTTATAAGTTCCCTGAAAATTTTCCCCATGGGAACTAAGTCCCCCGTGGAGCGCTCTAGTCCCCCGGGTTCCATTGCCAGGGTTCTATCAAGGTTTATGCTATCTGAGTCCCCTGCTAAGGAGCACTCTGGATGATATAGCTTGCTAGACTCAATAATGGTCCCACGAGCTGGGGGAAATATCTGTCACTACTCCTGGAGCCCCCACAGAAGTAGAAGGTCTGAATACCATGGGGTTCGACCTGGTTCCCCAAGGGGATCGTTCGCAACACCATCTAACCCTGGTGCCATTCAGCCCTCAGCACGATGCCTCCCACCTTAGCTTGGGTAGGGAAAAGGGAAGGAAACAGGACAGGATATGGAAGATAGGCCGTTGCAGGACGCCTTCGTCAGGCTTCTCCGCGTGAGACCTTCCCGACATGGGTGACCCTTCTGGTAGCTAGCTACCGTCGGTATAGCTCTCCGCCTCATTGAAGCACGCAAACCTCCCCGCCTGCACGGACAGTGCTTCGATAAGGCGACGTCCCCTGGGGAGGGCATATATCCTTGCAATTTGTCTTATGTTGGACTGTAAATATCACTTATAAGATGCTGGTCAACTACTAGAGTAAGAGATTCCATTTGTTGACCACTAGTGGTCAACTACTAGATACTTGACCATTTTGGTGTTTCAGTAGTTGTCCAGCCATATCTTGCCCAAACAATCAAAAAATAATTTTTAGCAATAGGTCAGTAGCATTAAGTAATGTGTATTTTAATCATATAAATAACAAAAGAAATGAATATTTCATTGATCAGTATGGATGTACATGAATAATAGAAAAATGCGCAGCTTACCTTCTTTATTAATATCTTAAGCAAGCCATGTAGCACACCAGAAAAAATGCTAAAGAATGGCACCCAATCAGTAGATTTCAATACCTGACAACTGTGTTTGATGAGGCAACCCCTACTCTTTCAAATGACATATAATTTTATAGTTTTGGTTTAGCACAACAAAACACTTCCTTATTATATGGTGATTTGGTCAACTATAGGTGCATGGTCAACTACCGGTACAGTAACCCTATTACATATTTTACATGTATTTTATTAGGACTATTCCATTCATACGCCACGTGTTTGATATTGAGCAACAATGTTTAGCAATTCCTCGGACATAGACCAATCATGATCATTTATCTTATAATAAGCTTCCTAGGGTTGCAAGGTAGCAATTTTATCTGATAAAACATCAGTTCGTTACTGGACACGTAAGGCATCTACGTGCGGTGTTTAATACATCACATAATGCCAGTGAGCAGAATGAAAACACATTATTTTATACAACATAACTTGTTTAGAAATTGAAATAATATAAATGTGCATTGCTAACACGATTTTGATTCGGTGCAAGCCTCTTTGTGTGCTTTTATTGCATTTTGCTGTAGTAATCTACACCGACGTTTTCTATCTTGTGTTGCACAGTATTGGTAGCATTGGTAACTCAAATCGATTCACCGGATCAGTTCATTGCCTGTCCATAAAGTTAGTATGCCATGATCTCACAGTCGACAAAATATTGGCAACGAAGTAAGAAAATTATTATTATTTACAAAATTTGTTATATTTTATTCATGGAATAGTCTTAATAAATCCTACTTGAGAGTACGACTTTTATCAGATAAATTTGCTCGAACTTCGTTCTTGCAAATATATCGATCAACTCGTAGTCTCTTTATTCAAAGTAGTCGAACGTTTGAATAATTAGTATAGTTTCACTGTCAAAAAAACTTCATTCCTAAACCTCGTAGTCTCTTGTTGGGCTACCATGAAAATACTTACAGGTAAATTACTTGCCCAACCCTGGGTATGAATTATTAAAAGTACTTACCTTTCTTGCCTCCTTTTTCTCCTTTGCTTTCCTTCTTCTCATATTCTATTTCCTGAAACAAAAAATAAATGATTAGATTAGATTAGATTACTAAGGGGGTAGAATAAGCCTTGCCGGCTTCTCAACACTGCGACCTTTACAGATCTATTGTGAATACCCTACTCTATAAGTCCCACTTTAATTTAGGGATGGTTCGGTACAAGATTTTCTCGATACTCGATACCGATATATAATTTTTCCTCGATACTCGATACCGTCAGTTTCAATAAATAAGTCCATTAAAAATTAACAGTTGAGAGAACTGTGTAATACCAACTAAATTAATTAAGTGTGCATATTTAATGAGAAAAAATTTAATATCTTCAGTAGCCTATAATTATTTTTAAACTCTACATTAAAACTAAAATTAGTTTTTTGAACAGTCCACTTACAAGTTTTTGATGAAAAATTACAATGGGGTTTGGACAGTCAGCTTGCTTATTAATTGTTAATGAAACGAAACTATTAAGATTCTCTTCTGTTTGGATTTTAAAAGTCGGAAAGTCTTAATTTATGACTAGGCAAAAGTCACAGAGTGGTTTTCTCCATTTCAAGGAGAAATAGAAGTATTTACTATATTTAGTAGACTACTAAAAGCAGAAAGAGATACTGCATTTCCTTAAATTGTAGAATTACCAAAGTATCGAAAAAGTACCGAGCGAGTTTTCCCAAGTATCGCTCGATGCCGATACCATGCAAGTATCGAGAGTACCGAGGTATCGAAAGTATCGAGGACTCATCCCTACTTTAATTTAATGCTTTTGAAACAGCCTATAATTCTTTTGGGTGATACTGAGGCAATCTCTCCAGGAGTCAGGAAGGGAGACTCCAGATGCCTTATTCTGTGGTGGGCAATTGCTTCCCATTCGCAAAGCATATGCCCTGCTGTTTCTTTTTCTGCTAAGCAGAATCCACATGTATTCACCTCAGCCTTACCCATCTTGTAAAGATGATCTTTGAGGGGGGCAATGTCCAGTAAGGAGGCCATTTATTATCCTCAATTCCTGTTTGCTGAGTGTGAGGATCTTTTTTGATCTTTTTGCTGACAGTTCAATGAACTGTTTCGCATGATTTAGCTTTGGAACTTGTTCCCAATAATTAGCTATTTTCCTGTGTTCCCAGGCTTTTATCTTTCCCTTGATGTAGCAGTCTGGATACATTACAAACATATTCACAGCCATGGTAATACGCTAATTATGCAAAGCAGTGATAAAATTGAGAAGCCAAATACCACAAATCACTCATGGACTGTAACTTTTCAAATAGACTGTACCTCTTGTCTCCTGTCTACTGTGATGTAGGAGGCCCTGTTATACAAGCTGAAACATTAGAGGTTGATCCTCAATGAAGTTATTGGGGTTTTTCAATTTGCCTAATTTTTCTAATGGCTATTGACCTGGGGGGTCGATTGAGTCTCAAACAGGAATGAATTCCAGGAGCAACCCTGGGACAGAACTGACCAGTGCAAGAGCCTGACAACCTTATAATCGATATCTGGGAACCTCAAACTCCTTAACCCTAAGAACTTCTACATTTGCTATATGGAACACCTCACTTTTAACTTTCACCATTAGCTTGCCTTACATGCAAGCTTTTTCGTACACTCCTGGGAACATGCGAGCAATAACGAGGGAAAGAGCACGCAGGCAATCGCGTGTGGTGAAAAAATGCAGTCTAAAATGCATTTATGTTCTTTCTTGCATGATAATAACCAGACGCAGGAGAATTCCCTCGCAAAAGAGCAGCGTGTGGAGTGTCAGCATTGCAATTGCAATACAATGATTCCAGACAGGTCAGCTAAGAGCTTGTGGTTTTACCGTATTGGCCCGAATATAAGACAATGTTTTTCCCCTGAAAATGTGCTTTTAAAAACTATACTCGTCTTATACACGCAGCCTAAGAATCAACAACTCTCCATTCATGAATGCAGCTGTGCACGTGTGCGGCGGCGATGCAGTGGGTATCTCCACACAAATGACGTGCATCCGACCCAAGGTCAAAGTCGCACGGAAATTCACCAAACTTTACCAAAGTTAATTTTTCTTGAATTCGTGCTTCTGCTTGTACTGCACCAGGACCTTCTGGTTCTGACTGCACTGTTACTTGCTTGGCGTCTCTATTCCCTACGCATAAAGCTTTTGTTTGACACCAGTCATGGCAGACGATGTGGAAAAGAAAGTATCTTCATTGTCTCGATGCGTAAATAAAGGCGAGAGAAGAAGTTACGACATGAACTTCAAAATTCTGTTTTATGTGAAGCAAAAAGTACTAATAAGCTATTTTATTAATTTTTTTGTAACTACCCTTCAAAAATTCCGGGTTGTCTTATTTTTGGGCCAATACGGTACTTAAATTTCAGTACAGAGATATCTATTGGAGTTGAGCACATCAGATTCACATGTTTTCACGGTCATTTGAGTGCGCATCTGAATAATCCAGAGCGTAAGAGCTTGTGTGTAGCTATTGATAGAGTTTTCCACCAACAAAGATTTAAAAATTACCAAGTAAACTTTCATGTTATTTTAATTCATTAATGTGGAATTTAATCTACTTCTAACACGCAGTTCTGTTGGGCCCATATTTTATTAAGAAATTAATAAATATTGTACTTCTTAATGTGAAAGTTTAATGAAATTATTTACATATCTTCTAAAATGTCTTACTAAGAAGGATTACATTCTTTCAAAACTCTGTACTTGGGTATTAGCCAGACCTCAGTCACACTTCAGTATTAGCATATTATAACAATTCTACTATCAGTGAACAATCTATATATGGGAGTTAACCCTTTGTGGGCGGCGATGTTCTATGGCAGTGGGCAGAAATAATTTTTAAAGAAAAAATAAGTTAATGAAAAACCAATTGAAAGTAACTTAAATGCATTCATGCAAAATATCAACATATACCTTGGAATTTTGCCGAATTCTGCCCCTAATCTGCTCTAGAACAATTTTTATTATTTAGCGAGAAAATGTTTATGCACAAACGGCACAAGTCTCACTAAAGCGCATTATAAGTTTACATAGGTCTACAGTGGGCTATGATTCTCAATTGGATCAGTATTTTGTTAATGTCTAACAATATACCGGTAACTAAAAAATAAAATTATGTAATTTATGCGATTTATGCAAAAACGGTGTAGGTGTTAATAAATACAATGTTCTAATTATTTTTTTGTTAAATAATTTATGTAAGAAAAACATCTAGGAGTTGAATTAATAAATGCAAGCGAAGCTGTGGTCACCTGCTAGTTTAAAAAAAATAAATATAAATGTGAAATACCATATTTATCTGAATATAAGCCACACTTTTTTTCCCTAGAATAAGCCCAGCAAAATATGCCTGCGGCTTAAAATCGCATACAAGTGTTTTTTTGATAATAATGGTAAAAATGCACACAATGAGTCGTATAAATAAAACGAAGCCACTGCTACCAAGCCGTTGCTTATGAGAAGGTTGAGAATCTAGCACCCGCTGTCTGTTTCGTATAAATAAAAACTTCCCCTCCCTGCCAAGCCGCGGCTAGGGTACTGGTAGCAAGTGCTTGGACACCTGCATCCCATATTGCACGACACATAGCAGCTGAGTAAACAAACATGCCATTTGACTGTCTGTGCAGCGATTTAAAATTTAAAGTTTAGTATAATGTATCAGAATGGTTGAAGAAAATAGTGTATTTCAAAAGCAGATCGTGCAAATTCTGAAAATGCACAAACGAGTACTGAATTAAGCTCAACTGCCAGAGTGCAAAAAGAAAAAAATCTCTAGCAGTAACTGTTTTCAAAAGTCAGCTAGAACGAGAATGTAACGTAGTGTTAACTGAAAACCAGATTTTAAGAAGTATTAGTAATTTGACGAAGAGGATAAAGTAAAATTCGACCTGAGACTCACCGCGAATAAGCCGATAGTCTTAAAAAATTGGGAGAGAACCCGAGAAGAAAAGGAAAAATTAGAAATATAAGTACTGAATTTAAAGAAAGAAAAACTATTTTGGGAGAAAGAAAAGAGACAAGAGAGTGAGGCCTAGTATACAAAAGTCCTGGATATCCAAAGGTCCTGGGTTCAAGTCCCAGTGTCAGAGGAATTTTTCTCCTACAATATTCTCTAGTAGTCATGTTTTATTAGTAAACCTTGATTTTAGGGAACTAAAAATTATGTTTATGCCTGTAAATTAATATATTAAGCATTTAACTAGAACAGTAGACACATACAATTATACTTATTTCTAATAAACAAAAGTTAACATTTTATACTAATAAACACATTTCATACTTAACAGTGTCCCACATTAATATATGTAGTTCTTTTATTAATATTTCATTAGTTCCCATAATTAATTAATTTATAAAATACTTTCATTTTGAATCTGCTTGCTATATAATAGATTTGAAGTTAACCTATTTAGTTTACAGTATTACAATTTGAAATAGCGTTTTAGTATATTGCGATACAATTGCCGTAAGCGGTGCATACGGATCGAGGAAAGAGTTTGAAAAAACGAGGCGCTTGCATACTGTTTTTTGCACAATGAATATTTATATTAATTGAGATATTAGCTGAAAATATTATGTATATACACTATTGAAGATGGATGTTATATTTTAGAAAGTGATTCGCATATGTTGGTTGTTATGGGGACCGAATATTTGTCCTGTTAAAGTCGCCTTGGTTCCGGTCTTCCATAAAGGCTTGTATTATGATGATTTTACTTACGGCACTTGTGCTTTTTGTAATTTTTTACCGCACGGATATTTCTTTTGTTTTCATAGCAACAAGATTGCGTGCGGGAATGTCAAGTTACGATCCACGGCAACAATATTCGTAAGTGCCACTAATTAGTTACGTCGTTCAAAAAAAGGATTAATCACGTTTGAAATATTTTAGTTCATATTGATACCAGTAAAATATGAGAATGTGTTAGACCTATAATTATGTATTAATTTTGTGATTATTAATATTATTATTATTAAAAAGAAAAATAACAAAGTTAAGTTACAAATGTTTTACAATTTTATTGTACAACCGGTTCTTTACATCTGTGCACATCATAATCCATACGTTCCTTATAAATTACTCATATTGGTTAAAAAATCACCCCCATGAACCCCGCCAATACGATTAAAAACTTCACTTGAGCAAGCTGAGTCCGCAAATGAGGTACCTCAGAAAAAAGCAAGCCGCTGCTACCAAAAGAGAGCCGCAGCTTATTTTTATTTATACCAAATCCTGAGCAGCGGCTGAGCTGTCAAGGTCGTTGAGCAACAGCTAGGCAGGTGGCTGAGGAAGCCGCGTTTTATTTATACCAAACCAAGCAGCTGCTAGGAATTAGTGAGTTTTGAGCCACTGCTTGGTTTTATTTATACCACCAAATATTGCCGGTTGATCTACCGTGGCTGGTTCCCCTCCTTCAAGCAACACCACTTATCGAGTATCTCAAATCTCCAGGACTATTGATATATTAACTGATTCAACATCGAAAATACATCGATTTTAATCAAAGGATTGTAAGAAGTGCGTAAAACTGTGTAAGCAAGAGATGCTCATTTTATGATATATGTTTTGCGTATTTTGTCATTTCTGATAGCAGTATTACGGGATGTGCGTGTCAGAAGTAATAAATTGCCGTAATGTATGGGAATGCAAATAATGGTAATTTTAAACTGATGGTAATTGAAAGTACAGAAAAATTGCACGAAATTCAACACGGAAAGTCATATGAAGTGTCAAGTACTGATTTCTGTTTTCTTTTCCATCAGTTTTATTTAATTGTATTAAATAAAATTAGAATTTCATAGTTTAAGTCAGTTGATACTTTCTTTTTCTTATTTCAGGTCTTTTTCAGCTAAGAAATGTATTACTTTAAAAATATGAAATGAGGCAATTTATATTTTCACTTTGGGATTAATTAAATTTTTTCCCTTTACTTTACTGTTAAAAAGGCAGGTGCGGCTTAAATTAAGGGGCGGCCTATATTTGGATAAATACGGTAAATTGGTTCTTTGCTTAAACTGCTGAAGACAGATTACTTACCAGGAGAGGACGAGGGACAGGTTTGGCTTCATTGGGCTGTCTCCGGCCAGCCTCTCTCCCACTGTATCTGTAGTCTCTTGTGATCTCGCTCCACACTGGCTGCTGAAGCTGTACATCAAAGTTTGCTAGCATCTCTCTGTGCAGAATTTTCTCTTTCTGGAGCATAGGATCCTGCAAATCACACACATATTATTTATTGAATATCCAAAAAAACTAAGAACCATATTTTACCCTTTGGTAAATTTGGGTTACATTTTGCTAATGGTTTCTTAGCTAATTCTAATAAATTAAAATTTTGTTATAAAATTCTATCATTGTAAATCTTTGTTATCTAAACCTGTATTATTATTATCTACAATGAACTGAAGTCTATTGAGTGTATAAAGCGTTTAAATGGTGTATAGTGTTTCACAATGAGTTGATCTGGAGGAACCGGCCATTGCTTGTGTTTGATTGCAATATGCTTTTTTAAATTGTCTCTCTGTTGTTGGAGTAGGGGCTAAAATAAGAAGAAACAGAAATTCCGGCAACATAAAATTAATTGTATTGCCTTTGCGTAAAATTTTATTTCTCACTCTCATGTTACCATACAACCATTTCAGGGATGAAGTTAAAAAGTAATTCCATTTCACTTTCATACTTCCCTCCCCAAAAACCTGCGATATTATAATATACACTTCATCTTCAATATTTAATTACAGCAATGAATTATATCAATAGCTTCTCTAATTTGTCCAAATCCCATTTCATTTATTTCCAAACCTACCTGATACCAATGCCAATAATACACTGTTGTCATGTGAACTGTGATTTGGATTTGATATTTCTGTGTAAAAAAGGGATTAAGTATTCTCAAAAACATTTGATTTTTGGCATTTAAAATCAAAATTTTTCAAAATCCTATCTAAGTGAGCACCTACATTATAAAATGAAGGTACTGTCAAAATTCCAAGTCTCTACCTATTATAGTTTAGGCTCTACAATGATTCTCTGTCAGTCAGTCAGGACAAAGCCTTTTATATATATATATATATATCATCATCATCATCATCAGGATCTAAAGGCAATGCCTTGTTGTAGTAGCCATGTCTTCCTCTTCATCGCTGTTCTCTTTAGATTTTCATATGACAGCACGTCCATATCCTTTATCATGTTTTTAATAAATGAATTTCTTGGACGTCCTCTTGATTTCTTTCCCAGTATTTTCCCTTCAAAAATGTTAATGAGTAGATCATTGTGCCGAAATGTATGACCCACTAACTTTGCTCTTCTACTTTTAATTGAATTCAGAAGGGATCTCTCTTCCATCACTTCATTAAGCACTTCTTCATTTGTTTTCCTATCCACCCAACTCGTCTTTGTTAGCCTTCTCCATATCCACATTTCTGCTGCTTCTAGTTTCTTGGCTTCTGCTTTTCCTATTGTCCATGTTTCACATCCATAAGTTAATACACAACTTACAAATGTTTTGGCAAATTTTTTCCTTACTTCCATGCTTAAATGGTTATTTGTGAGAAGATTCCTTTTGTTCTGAAATGCTTGTTTAGCCAGGTTTATATATATATAGACTAGCTTAAAAGGCCCGGCGTCACCCGGGTTTTTTATTTTGTAATTGAAAATTAACTTATGAAGGACTTTCGTTTTTTTAAATTCTAGGTCCTTATATAGACATTTAGAATTTGAAATAGGAAGAACGACTTATCACATTCAAACTATTCCCTCAGAAAACGCTTGATAGGCCTATAGCTTTTTATGGCTCATAGAGGATGTAGAATTTTGCATCCCATCGCTTGTACAATACACAGCAAGCCTGGTAGGGGTTCAAATAAGAAGAAACAGAAATTTCGGTAACATTAAATTGTATTGTCTTTGCAGAATATTTTATTTCTCACTCTCATGTTACCATAATTAACCGTTTTGGGGATGAAATTAAACAGAATTTATTTCCAAACCCATCTGAGACCCACTGGCAACAATATGTTGCCATGCCAACTGTGATTTGGATTTCATAATTCTGTGTAAAAAGAGATTAAAGTATACTCAAAAACATTTGATTTTTGGCATTTAAAATCAAAATATTTCAAAATCCTTTCTTAGTGAGCACCTACATTATGAAATAAAGGTACTGTCAAAATTCCAAGTCTCTACCTATTATAGTTTAGGCTCTACGTTGATTATCTGTCTGTCAGTCAGTCAGGACAAAGCCTCATATAGAGATAGAGCCATACAACTTTGTATGTATGAGGGCTTTTTTTCTTCAACCTCCGATGGGGCATATAATGAAAACCACAGTGAAAATCAAAACTGTTTTACTTGGAACATTTAGGTACACCTTCTATCTACTTCTCTACATAGTCGTGGTCTGATTTAGACATTTTTCACAGCGTGGTACCAATTTTCCAACACCATTGTCTTAGAAGCATATTGAGAAGGGTCTTTATGTCATTTAGAAGTGTTTTGAAGTTTTTTGTTGGTGTGGAAGCCCTGTCCTCCCAGATCTTTCTTAACCTGCCGAAAAACACCAAAGTCACTCGGCATGGGGACGAGTTTTTTAAATACATTGTGACAGGGCATGAAATGTGGATTTGTTATGACAATCCAGAATCAAAAGAAGAATCCCAACAATGGATGCACACAAATTTCCTGAACAAACCCAAGATCTGGGAGGACAGAGCTTCCACACCAAAGAAGAACTTCAAAACATTTTACAATGTCGTGAAGGCCCTTCTAAAAATATGCTGGCGGCAAGCTTCTATGAAGAGGGTATTTGCAAGTTGCACCACGCTTCGACAAATGTCTCAATTGGAGTGCGACTATGTAGATAAGTAGCTAGAAGGTGTACCTAGATGTTCCAAATAAAACAGTTTTGATTTTCACAGTGGTTTTCATTTTATGCCCCATCGTAGGTTGAAAAAAAAAACTAGCCCTCATATATCTTAGTTAAAGAAATTTTTGAAAGAAGACACTGTTAACAAATGGGATCGTCAATGTTTCGCATGTAACAAGACTTCTGTAATGAAAATATATTACCATTAAATAGGCACTAAATTGGAACCGATTCGGTTCAATAATAATAGGCTTCTTCCCATGGACAATATAAATGCGTATACCAAATTTCATGAAAATTCGATAAAGCATATTTGAGTTATCGCACGTACAGACGGATGACATTTTCCCACACCCCTCACACAATCTTATAAAGTACCATTCTGGCACTTAATAAAGTGGTAACAAAAATGGGATACAGCCTCAGGAATTTGTATTCCAAAATAAGGTATGCTTATTTCTGTAACATATAGAAAATACTGCAAGAATACAACTCACCGGTTCAACTTCTGGCTTTCCTTCTTTACCAGCTGCATCACTTTCGTCTTTCTTCTTCCCTTTCTTATCACCCTTTCCCTTCTTGTCTTTGCCTTTCTTCTTATCTTTTCCTTTCTTTCCATCTTTCTTGTCCTTTTTCTCTTTCTTCTTTCCTTCCTGTTTGCTCTTCTCATCTTCAGGTGACAAAGTCTGCAAGAATAGAATAATAATAATAATAATTTATTTGCTGTCAATTGACTTGATACAAGTTTCTGACATTGTCAAGCTTACAGACTAAGAGCTAACTTCTACAACCTAGATCTAAAGCTGCGTCTCCATTGATATACATTTAACACCAACATGCCAATATTGCAATTTCGCGTTCCAATTGACTTGACATGCAAACCCAGCGTGTTGCACTTAATATTTTCAGCTGTTAGTTTGTTTTCCGGAGAAAATGGACAACATGTCAAGTCAATTGACTATTCGGTCAATATCGGCTTTGTTTCGGAAATTTCCGGGTGAACAAAGAGCAGTCGACAGCTTAATCGGCTTTGGTTCGGGAATTTCCGGGTGAACAAAGAGCAGTCGACAGCTTAATCGGCTTTGGTTCGGGAATTTCCGGGTGAACAAAGAGCAGTCGACAGCTTAATCGGCTTTGGTTCGGGAATTTCCGGGTGAACAAAGAGCAGTTGACAGCTTCCTCAATATTGCCGGCATCCATTTTGTATTATGTGAGTATTTCGTATATCAGTGTTCTCAATAGTATTGCATCTACTTTTAAAATTATTTTTTATGGCATACTCCATTGTTGAAAAATGTGATAGTTATTTTGAAAAGATCAAGACATCTGTACAAAATTAGTATTTAAGAAAGCCATAGACAGTTAACAAGAAGATAATAACGAGTATATAAAACTACTCTCATTTTGTAATGTTGGCTGCCCTCTTCAGAGGCATTTTCTTTGTGAATGTTAAGTTATTCATTTCTGTTCGTAACCGCGCCAACACATGTTAACCTATAGTGGAGACAGTTGTTAATTCGCAAACCACTTGACTTGTATACATCAACAAGTTGATGATAAACATTTAACATATGTTAACTGCAACATGTTGGTGTTAAATGTATATAAATGGAGACGCAGCTTAAGGATAAAAGTGTGTGATTGATCAAAATATAATAATGTATATGTGCTAATCAGTTATTACAATTCGTCTAAAGAATATAAACATTTTTCTATTAAGTATTTCTTCAGAAGTGTTTTGAAATTTTTCTTGTCAGCATTCTTAATTTCTACAGGTAGCTTGTTGTATAATATAGTTCCAATTACACTTACGTCCTTAAATATAATTTGCTTTTTGCATGTACCGTATATCTATGATAATCTAAGCTACTTCTTGTGCTATAATTATGAATTTCACTATTTTTTGTTAGATTTCTGTTTTGTATATACAGTACTGCTCTATAAACATACAATGAGTACATTGAGGGCATGTTTTGTTTCTTGAATGCAGTTCTACAAGATTCCTTACATTTTAAATCACTAATAATTCTAACACATTTCTTCTGTAATACCATTAGCTTATTCATATGCACCTTTGCAGCACATCCCCAAACCTCAATCCCATAAAGGAGATGGATCAGTACAATGCCTGTTCATACCTTGTATGTCACTAAGAACTTGAATACAGTAACACCAATATTACTACCACAGCAACACATGTGCTGGCCATGCGTACCATTTTGAAAGGGACAGTACTGTTATTTTCGTATTTTTGGCCATCCCATTGTTTTAATGAAAATGTCAATTTTGTACTGTTTTTAATCAAAAGTCTATTATACTTTAATATCGGTCAAGAGTAATTTGCTACTTGAAACCTATAATTATATACAGAGACCGGCAGAATAATCTGACGATTTTGAAATGCATATAAAGATAATAAAAATCACTGTAATGCAAAGTTTAATAATGATCACATTTGTTAGATCAATAACAGTGCGTTTCTTTTTAAAGCAAGCCTGTAAAGCGCTTTACGAGTGATGCACGAGTGATTGACGACCGCTGCAGACAAAAAAGAACGGCAAAGTTGATCAGCTGACAGCTTGCTCAATGAGACCGGCAATGTTTACATCCCTCTAACATGGTTAAAACACGTGCAAATAACAGTTATGCCGGGATGGCAATAAATAATTATTGTACTATATGATGTACAGGTAAAATCACATGATACTAACTGTGCTGAAGAAGGCGTTCGTACTTGGGAATTTGAACAATGATGTTAAATCCATCAAGGAAATTTTCGATGATCACCTAGTCCGCCATGACAGTTTGCAGCGAAACCATGCAGCAGTGGTAAAGCGAGATTTGAGTTTGCTGCACGGGTAGGTAGAGTGGGGGTAAAGCGGAGCTGCAGCAAAATGTAAAAAGAAACGGTTTTGATGCATCACTCGTAAAGCGCTTTAGCTCCGCTTTAAAAAGAAACGCACTGGAATTGCCATTTACAGTTCTTTCATTAGTTTTTTTTTTAAATGAAAATTGTGTCCGATAAATGACGACCACCATTTTATGGACATTCATGTAGCGTTGCCTTGAAGTTTTATGTCCCTCTCATCAGCATGTCGTACGTTATTGTCGCTATTCATTGTGAATAGGTAACATAAAATCATCCAGTTTATGAGGTCTTCCAACATACACTTTTGACTTGAGATAGCCCCAGAGGAAATTATCACACAATGTCAGATCCGGGGAGTGAGCAGGCCAGGGGAGATTACCATTTCTTGACAGAACAAATCCAGGAAACATTTCCCGGACCCCGGACCATGCTCATTGAGTGTTTTGCTGTGCGCGCAGTAGCACCATCTTGTTGAAACAAAATGTTTGGAGCATTAATTCCACGTCTAACCAATTCAGAATGAAATAGCGGCAATACTGAACATGTTCATGGGAGCGACGGAAAACTTCAAGGCAACGCTACATGAATGTCTACAAAATGGTGATCATCATTTATCGGTCCCAATTTTCAATTCAAACCAAAACTAATGGAAGAACTGTAAATGACAATTATTGCTCTAACAAATGTGATCATTAAACTTTGCATTACATTGATGTTTATTATTTTTAAATGCATTTAAAAATTGTCAGGTTATTCTGCCGGTCCCTGTATAAATGTCGGTAAATTGAATAACCATGGAGTTGTACTGTTTGATACTATCGGCACTGATTTATTCAGAGAAAGTGTTACATTATGCGATAGGGAACAGCATACTTTAATAGCGAAGTTCTCTTCTGATGAGATCTTATAATCTCAGAAAATTGTGCACTTTTGAACTATTATTAATAATTATTCAGAGAAAATAAAGAAATGCATGCTTATCATACGTAACCCTGCGAGAGTTCATGAGTTTATCTGATGAAACTCAAGATGGATTTATTAAGACTATTCTTTGAATAAAAATGGAACGAGTTATACAAATAATAGTTACTTTCTTACTTTGTTATATAAAAACAAAACTAACAGCTGTTAAGATCACGGCATATTATAAATCAAATTGATTCGAGTTACCATGTTGTAACCAATGCTACCAACATGCACATAAGACATAGTTAACCTAATTCAGGTTAAGCTAACATGAGAACAGAATAAAAGCACATGACTGCCTTCCACCGACAGACAGTAATATACCCAATCGCCAAATTAGCAGCACTGTATATAAATATTCATATCTGCATAACATTTTATATGTCGGGAACATAGTAATGTAATAAGATTAAAACTTTAAAACACTTATGCACCACTTACGTCAAACATAAAATGGTTTGACGTAAGTGGTGCATAAGTGTTTTAAAGTTTTAATCTTGTTATTCAGTTGTGCCACGGTTTTTAACAACTTCTTCGTAAAAATTTTTACAATTTTATAGTAATGTAGTTAATAGCGGGCATTTCTCACAGTATTTGTCAGCTTATTCTTCCTTCATTTCGACTTATATAGCGTCTTTCATTTGCCATTTTTCTTTAAGCTTTTTCACGAAAATATATTCTGGAAGTGTCCAGTATACAAAGAAATACGCCTAGTAGCGCTTTACCCGCTACAAAAATAGAAAAGTTCAAATGTATTTTTCAGTCTGCTAAGATGAAACTCCATTTAAAAGCATGGTACCAGCAGACGACAACTGGAAAAAGAAGTGACGAATGGCTAGCGCATACCGGCTAGAGCAGTGGAGACATCTGCTGGTTCTAGTTCGCTTCATCCCTATTGGGTATTCATATCTGCAAGAACTTAGGAAATAAACATGTCTTAAAAAACTGAACTGAGTTTGTATTCCATCATACAAAACAGTTTGGGAATCCATAGATGTTGGAATTTATGGAGCAGTCTACGTATTCTGAATGTGCTGCAATATCACAGGTTAACTCTGTGGTTCTTCCTCCGTGGGTGCATGATGTACAGTGAGCAGGTCATTTTCAAGCGAAAATTGCCTCTCTATGGCAACCTGGTCGATGCTTTTATTTGTTAACAAAGTCACAAGGGAATAAAATCAGGTAAACTGATGTAACAAAGTGCCAGTATGTTTTTGTTTAATCAGTTATGACTGCAATTATGATATGCAGAATATATATATTTTTTAAAATTGATTTCCAAGTTAAGCTACAGATTTATTCATTAAGCAGGGCTTACGGAAGAAGAAAGGTCTACCATCTCGGCCACCTGGGTCATTTTAACGGTCTAGTTGGATAAGCGCATGTAAATCAATATGTTTTTTGTCATAGCTACCTGTATTTTAATTTCCAAGGCCTTATAAGATCACAGTAAAACAATAGGCTATGTTGTCAAGATAACTGATTTTCATTTTTTTAAATAAATTCTTTCGAATACGTATATTACCATAAAATAGGCACTAAATTGAGCATTACTCCGAAACAGGTCAACCGATTTTATCCATTATGAATAGACGTCTTTCCACGTACATTATAAATGGGTATACAAAATTTCAGGAAAATCCAATAAAGCATATTTGAGTTATCGCGACTTCTTATATATTAACATAAAAACACTAAATTGGGCATTATTCCGGTACTGGCCAACCGATTTGGTCCAATATCAATAAACGTCTTCCCATGGACATTATAAATGCGTATACGAAGTTTCATAGATATCCGATAAAGCGTATTTGAGTTATTGCGCCTTTAAAGTAGACACTAAATTGGGTTTTACTCCGGTACCGGTCAACAGATTAGGTTCAAATTCAATAGGGCACTTCTCATGGACGTCATAAATGGGTATACCAAGTTTCATGGAAATCCGATACAGCGTATTTGAGTGATGGCGCCTTTCTGCCATAATCTATTAAAATAGGCACTAAATTGGGCATTACTCCGGTACCGGTGAACCGATTTGGTTCAATATCGATAGGGTTCTTCCCATGGACATTATAAATGTGTTTTCCAAGTTTCATGAAAATCCGAAAAAGCGTATTTGAGTTATGGTGCGTACAGACACACGGACAGACGGACAGACATTTTTTCGTCCACAACACAATCTCATAAAGTACCATACTGGCACTTAATAAGTGCAGGAAACAATGAAAATATTTCTTAAAACAAGAATTAATGTTAAGATTATGTCAGAACAAAACATTTTTCACTGAAATTTGGTTAATAAGTGGGATTACTTACTTACTTACTCAATGGCAATAGACCAGTGGTTCCCAAACTTTTCAGCCCGCAGACCCCTCTGGGTTTGGAAGGAAAAAAAACTAAATAAATGCTTTGATTCAAATGTATTAAATTCAATAGACAAAATAATACTATCAATGGTAACAAACAGTGGTCAGCCTACCCCTTAATGTGAACAGTGAAGCTGCTTTAGAAGGTATGTAATTTGAGAAAATTATGGGTTATCCTATTTCTTCTTAAACCGCCTGCGGACACCCTGAAACACCATCGCGGACCCCACTTTGGGAATCACTGCAATAGACAATTCCTCAGCAAGCTAAAGGAATATTATCTATTTTATGGAACCTGAAAATTCATTGCCGTGCTTACCTGAGCCTGACATTCAACCCTATTCTGTGCTAATTCCATCCAATCATCCTTCGCAAATCCTACTTCCCTTAAATCTATCCTAACATTGTCCTCCCACCTACGTCTAAGACTTCCAGGTGGTCTCTTCCCTTCGGGTCTCCCAGTCAATACTTTTGAGAAACGTCTTTCCTCCCCCATGCACGCAACATGTCCAGACCATTTCATCCTCTGTGATTTAATTACCATTACCCTACTTATGTTTAATTTTAGGTAGATTTCGAAGAAAAATCTACCTATTGCAATGGATACCACTTTATGATTTTTGAAAAATTATTTCATATCTTTACGTTTCATGCTCCCCTAAGTACGAAACCACCGCCCGTTCAAAAAAAAAAATTGTGATATTTATATATATATATCTTTACACGAAGGCGGCCGTAATTTTGAAGATATTTGAACCAAATTTTAATATGTTATTTCTAGGCCCAATAGTTCGGACAAGTTCGTTAATGAGCAAAATTGGCCCAAGGGGGTGGTCGGGGGAGGGGGTTGAAATTTTTAAAAATGTATATCTCGGCCCCTATGAAGTATAGAGGGAAACTTTGTTTGAATAAATTAGAGTACTCCCTATGGAGTTCACAGTGACACCAACGATTCGGGGGTTCGAGTGAGGGTGGGGGATGAAAATTCGAAACTTTTGAAACCACGTCTTGTGGGGTATCGTTGAAAAGCTCTTGATGAGTACTCTACAAATCAATAAATAGTTTCTTGATAGCTCTCATATGACGCGAGATTTTAATGTTGGAAAATAATAACACTTGAAAGAATTTTTATAATATCATAATTTTGTCTTGTTTAGCAGCTTTGCTAATTTTATTCATTGCTGATCTTGTGCACGGCCTCCCAGAATATTATATCCTATTATTGTTGTCAAAACAATTGATTGTAGGCTCTTCCTCTTTACTGCAGGTTTGCCATGCCAAGGCTAAAGAAGAAGAGTGCTATGCAGCGACAATAAATTAAACCAAAAGCACTTCGAAATCTACCTCCGCCTGTAGGCCTGCCTAAAGGGATTTTTTGTATTATAGTATGAATTCAAAAGTACTTTTTTTGGGGGTTATGGGCTGCGGTAGAAGAAAATTTTGCAGACATTTGTCGAAATCAGAACGATTCGTATCATAAAGTCTCACAAATTTCACGGATCTCTACCAATAACAATTCCTAAATGGGCTATAGAAGAATAAGCAATTAATGCCCTTAAAGGAAAACCTTTTTTTAAAAACAGGAAGCCTATCACCATACCATATAAGTTCGTCAATTCAAAGAAGTGCATGACATTCTGAGATGATAAATTACCACTTTTGCTCCAAAGTGGCTTTTGTAATTTTACAGAAAAGACTAGTTAAAACAAATTTCCTCTATGTTACCATGAATTCAATGGTTTCTCACCTTCAAGTAGACTATCTTGACATTGACCCTAGATCTCAGTGTGTCCCTAAGGGCCATGAGATCATTTCCCGGAGCTGGCACGTCTAGATCAGGAAACTCGATGATATTAGCCCACGGCATGCGTTCTGTCTTGAGGTATTGGAATCGCATCTTGCTCAGTCTCTTCTTTTCCTTCTCTACTTCAACAAATTCATCCTCCTCCTCTTCTACATGTGCTTCTGCTTTCACTCCTTCCACCATTTTTGCCTTCTTACCCTTGCCTTTAACCATTTCTTTCTTTGCATCTTTCTTGCCTTTCTTCTTACCCCCTTTTCTTTCTCCTGTTAACATAAAAATGATATTAAATTTTACTGCAAGTTAACTGAGTGAAATTATATACATAAAAATAAAATCAGATAAACTGATGAAACAAAGTGCCAGAATGCTTTTGTTTAATCAGTAATAATTTGCAATTACGATATGCAAAAAATAAGTTATTTTTTAATCGATTTCAGAGTTAAGCTCCAGATGAATTCATTAAGCAGGGCTTATGGAAGAACAAAGGTCTAGTTTGATAAGCACATGTGAAGGAATATGTGGGTAGTGTTATTTCTCATAGCTAACTGTATAGTAACTTCTGAAGCTGTATATGAACACTGTAAAACAATATGTTGTCATGAGAACTGATTTGCATTTAATAAATTATTTCAAATATACTACCATAAAATAGTCACTAAATAGGGCATTACTCCATTACCGGTCAACTAATTTGGTCCAATATCAATAGGCTTCTTCCCATGGACGTTATAAATGTCCATACAGAGTTTCATGACAATCCGCAAAAAAAGACACATGGACAGACAATTTCCCATCCCCCAAACAATCTCATAAATTATCATTCAGGCATTATACAGGGAATTGAAATTACTACAAAACTTGACTTATGGTATAGTACTAAGTTGTAGTTTTGAAAACAGCTATATATACTTCAACTGACGTGGCACTCTCCTATGGACGATGAATGAATTTTGAGGAGGAAGCGATGGTTTCCGAAACTTATAAGGGTAAACTATGCCTTAAGTGAAGTTTAGTGTTAATTTCAGCTCCCTCCATAATTATAAAAAATATGCACGTATAAAAATAATTTCAACAATCACAATGCAGTAACTTTAATTCTTTGTCTACAATACTAAAATGCAGGGACGTATCCAAGATTCTTTTTCGGGAGGGGCTATGATAAGTCTAACAATATTATTATATAATTAATGAAGGAAGTTTACACAGTGAAGTTATTAAATATGTAAGCATATGAGTGGAGACTTAATACACTGAACTTCACTAAATATTTAGTGAAGTTCAGTGTATTAAGTCTCCACTCATATGCTTACATATCTAACAATATTATCACACATAACTATACTGAATCTTCATACGTTACAATAACATAACTATACAATGATACTCAGAGTAAGCAAGTCACGGTAACACTTTTATCTAACTAGGGTAAACGCATTAAACTTGTTGAGTCCATACCAGAATTAAGTTTTCTTGCTTTCCCACGGTTGGAAAATTTATCAAGCAGCATTTCAGTCACTGCTCTCTTTGCCACTATAATCTACCCAAGGGGCAGTACTGCCAGCTTGATCAGCTGTTAGTAGCCAAGCAAGGTAGCTATGCGTTCATGCCAGCTTGAACGCTTAAGTAAACATTCCACGTTAGGCTGAATTTTATACAGTGAGTCCCATGCAAGAGTAGGCCAATTACGCTGGTTTCTGCATCGCGGTGGGTACAGCTCCAACTCCCGAGCGATTGGGTGAAATATCTACGCAAATAAAGCTGTGATCAGTGTAATGATTCACACAATACTGGCACCTTTTTAGGAAATGTTATTTCACATGCATAAGTTCAGCTTCCGAGACAGAGTTAATTTCTTTTGTGAAATTGTCTTTAAGTTCTTCTAACAGTATGTGACTATCATTTATGGAGAAACTTGAAAAATAAAGTGTATAGGTCAATTTCTCAAACATTAGAAGAACTTAAAAGACAATATCACAAGAGAAGCTGAACTTATGGGCATGAAAGAAAATTTCCTAAAAAGGTGCTAGTATTGTGTGGATTTCCAACATCTCTTGTGATGAGGTATGTGGTTATTTTCATTGAAATTTTAACTATAAATGTGAGAACCTCAATCATTACACTGATTGCAACTTTTTTTGCATAGATGTTTCACCCGATCGCTCGGGAGTTGGAGCTGTGCCCGCCGCGACGCAGAAACCTGCGTCATTGGCCAACTCTTGTGTGGGACTCACTGTACATAGGCCTACTTAGACAAAGCAGTGAAGGCATTTCTATTTCATGATTCGCCTTTCATGAATCAGGATACGCAATTAAATTGTCTACAATCTATCCTCTTGTGAAACATATTAATATGACTTAATGTTTCAGGGGGGCAGGGGGGACTGCAGCCCCTCCTAAAATGGGGACTTAAAATTCATAAACTACAAAGCCACTATCATATGAAAGAGCTAATATAATTCTGAACTTATCCAAAGTAACATGTAAATATTTGGGGAAAAAATAGTTTCATGCTGCGCACTAGGCTCCTCCCACGAACTGTCTAACGCGACCCGCCTCGGAAGGCGGGGTTTAGGGTTTCATCACAGAAGAGATTCAATGTGAGACATAATGAACATCGCGCTATTCAGTATATTGCTCCTAAATTAACATAACCTAACAAAACCTGTCACTGACCTAGAATTTACCTATTATTACTTAAATAAATGCAGAAGCTTTTTACCCTTCCACACCTTTCATAAAACAGCGTTACAACTTTCAAGGAAGCCATGGTACAATAGGTGCATGCACAGGCTTGGAAGCGAGGGGAAGGAACCGGCGGGCTATTCAAGTCTAATACCAAATTTAGAATGTCCTCCTAAATTAATATTACTGTTCACAACCTAACTGTCACTGAACTAGAATTTCGAGAGAATTCAGAATGCCCTACTAAATTAATAAAGTAATTTTACTACGGTACAATTGTAATTTTCATAAATGAGCAAGAACAGAGTGACAGATGTAGGTGAAGCAAGCAGTAGCGTGCGCATTGGCTCGGAAGCGAGGGTCAGCAAGGGAAAAGAGCGGGCGGGCGAGAGCGGGTGTAGCTTCGCCAGTGCGCAGCATAGGCTATATCTATCTTTTGCCAAAATTTGAAATCAATACCCAAGTTACAGTTTTTTACTAATAGCCATTTAAAGTAAGTAATGTTCAGAAAGAGAATAACTACAGTGGCTTTCAAATGAGAAGTCTTTTCCTTCACCGCCAATCACGTGTACGGGCTAAAAGACTGCCGCTAGCAATGAGAGTCTTCCCTCCGTCTCGCCGTCTCTGATTGGACCGCGTATCTATGCAGTTGAAGGACATAGGACTTGTCATCTGCAAAGCACCTTAGAGTACTTTATTCCCTTCATTAAACTAACTAATCTTGCTAAAGTATAACTAGAAAAGTGTTGCAACATATTTAGATTCTGCCATTGCTGTTCTGTACAATGCAGAACAGAAGTAATCTGTTTGCAACACATATAGATTTATTTCCAGTTGCTTATGTGGAAATCACCTCCTTTACTTTTTCCTTTCTTTCCTTTCTTCTTGTCTCCATCTCCCTTCTTGTCTTCAAGGTCTTTGGAACTCTTGGGGGTCACCAAAATATCGGCCTCAGGCTCTGCGGGTTCCAGCGAATGTCCTGCCTCTCTCAGTGTTGAATCTAGAAGTGGTAACTCAATCTCGATTGTTTGGGACTAGGCTCGTGAGAGGACCAATGTTAGGGATTGGACGATGATATACGTGAGATGGATAAATGCAGGATAGCTTAATAAGGTAGCTTCAAGTAAGTATGAAACAATGCACATGTGAGAAGTATAAGATTTCGGAGGACCATTTAGAGCAAGAAGGGACTATATCACGAGGTCACTTGGTACAGAGATCAAAGGAAACATATTGGTTAAACAATCTAGAATGTAATGAAATACTTAAACTTTATTAATACTTGTAACCACTCGAAGAAATAATAGTTGAACACTGAATATTAATTGAATAAACACTTGAAACAATGAATTGGAATTTGGCGCGAACCAGATTGCACCACTAGAGGTAATTTAGTAAATTTTGTAATTTACTAATGAATTATATCTCAATTTAACGGTAATAAAAATTGCTGTAGAATGTATGTATTTTAAGTTATTAACACTTGATTGTTCACGTTTTATAGCTTCTTGGTGAGTGATGACGTCACACGCTATTTAATTACTTGGAACTAATAAGTGAATCTAATGAACTTATAATACGGCGAATAAGTAAATTATGTATAAGTAATTTACTTGAAATTAATAAAACTTATAAGGAAGTTTTATTCCAATGATTTCTAGTGAAAATACAAAGAGCGCGAACTGGCTTTTGTTACTAGAACCGGAGCAGTGTCAGACCGTGACTTGATCGTGTAACTGCAGGCTTAATACTGATGAGGCTTCCTGACGCTCTTTAAGGCGTCTTTAAAGAGGGAATACCCGACACAAAGAACTCGTGATCAGGATATGATGAAATATACGCCTACTCAACTTAATGCTTGGCGCAAGAACACCTGGCGGATGATTTGAATTAAAACTATTTACTGCACATAATAAATATGCTGGAAAAAACACTTAGCTTGCGTGAACATACTCCGCGCCATTGACTATTAACGTCAATAAAAACATAACAGGAAGGCAAGCTATAATAGAGAGACACTTGTATGTACACAAACAAGCACTGACTCTAATTGGATGTATACATGTGATATGTATTGGAAAATTACTTCTTACATATATTGAAAGAATATGATATTGAATAAAAAGCACTGATTTCACTATTTACGTATAAGCACACGACACACAATATACATCAGAGGAGATACGTAGACATGTGAGTTCAAGTGAAGCTGAAGACGTCTTGAAGGTAGCCAAGTGTGACCCAAGACGAGCAGCGACACAAAGAAAAGCTTCAACAGATAAATAGGATTGAACATTGCTATCGGAGTATGCATTGGAATAAGGAAAAGATACATGATAATTATGAAAGAATGTAGGCAATTATCAAGAACATGGTGATAGAGAATTCCAATGAATGATAACGATAATTCATAAGTAACCATAGAATGTAGAAAATGGAAGTGTAGTAGAACTTCAAAGATAAGTATGACAATTATTATGATCAGTCATACAGTATGCTCAAAGCACATAAACCCATGTAGTAAGTAGTGGCTCGCCTAGTAATCTAATGTATGAGGATTAGGAGTCAGACATCATACGTCAAGATCAAAGACTATAAACCATGTAGTAGTTGTGGCTAGGATTGCGATCCTATGACCGAGGACTAATGTAGATAAGGGAAACCAAAACACCAATAATACAAGCACAAGGGAGAGATGGGACGTGTTGCTTATTGAATGTTGTTGGTATATAAGGAGTAATACATCTTCGTAGCAACAGGCCAGTGTTTCAAAGGAGAAACTAGCCTATGCAGCAAAAGGAAAATGCTATAAAGGAGTAAATGCACAACAGACAAGGAGCTGATCATCGACAAAGCATTTGATCCCCTTGAACTGAATGTCAACATGAAGAAATTCAAGCTAGCGTAGGTCAAAACTCTTGAACTGAAAACCAGAGAGAGGTCTTTCAAATAGCAAGATTGATAGAAAGAAAAATGCATGTAACACATCTCGCAAGAGTACGATTTGTTACAGAGATAGATGAGAAATGGACTTCAAGTGGAGAATCTTGAATATAAGATCATAGAAAGTGTCATATGCTACTCGTCTTGGGGTAGAGGACACACTTTGACTATGGGCCGCTTATATTCGCCACTGGAAGTGCGCACAGTAATCACTCGAACCAAGCCGTCTTCTCCCGGATGAGTAGCGGTGATCACGCCTAACTTCCATTGAAGAGGAGGAATGTTGTCTTCCTTCAAGATGACGACAGTACCAACTTGAATGTTGTCACTGGAACAGGTCCATTTCTGCCTTTGTTGTAGTGAGTGAAGATATTCGGATGACCAGCGTTTCCATATGTGTTGCAAATGATTTTGTAACAGCTGCCATTTTTCTAAGTACTTCTTATCTTCCGTAGGAGGATGTGAAGGTAGAGATATGAGAGGTTCTCCAATTAAGAAGTGACCAGGAGAAAGGTATGACAAGTCAGCTGGATCATCATTTAGACGAACAAGTGGTCTAGAATTCAAGCAAGCTTCGATTTGAGATAGAAGCGTAGAAAGCTGTTCATATGTGAGAATTTGAGCTCCCATAACTCGCCTGAGATGAAACTTCATAGATTTCACTGCTGCTTCATGCAGACCACCGAAATGGGGAGAATTTGGAGGAATGAACGACCAGCAATAATCGTGGTTTGCAGTGAAATTTTGAATTGTAGTTTGAAAATCTCTTGACTGCAATAGCAATCTGAGCTCCCTTAACTTGTTGTTTGCTCCAACAAAGTTAGTGCCATTGTCACTGAAGATTTCTTTACAGAGTCCTCGACGTGCTGTAAATCTTCGTAGGGCTGCTATGAAGGCATCTGATGTTAGATCAGAAACTAACTCAATGTGAATGGCCTTTGTTACCAAGCAGACAAAAATAGCGATGTAAGCCTTTACAGTAGTTTTACTGCGTGGAGCCCCATATCTTATGTTGAAGGGTCCAGCGTAATCGACTGCGGTGCGGAGAAAAGGTCTAGCAGGAGTTATTCTATAGCTAGGAAGATTTCCCATTAACTGTTGAGAACTTTCTGCTTTTAGCTTGTAACACGTGAGACATCTATGCAAAATAGATTTTACTACTCTGCGAATACTAGGTATCCAGTAGGCTTGTCGTAATGAAGCTGTAAGCAGCTGATGCGAAGCATGTAATAGCTTGCGATGCTCATATTCTACAATCAGAACTGTTAAATGATGTCGGGATGGCAATATAACCTGATGTCTTGCATCATGTGTAAGATCTGATTTCTCCAACCGTCCACCCACTCTTATAACGTTGTTCTGATCTAGGAATGGAACTAATGCATGGATAGAGCTTTTCACTGAAACTTGTTTGTTGTTGCTAAGATCTTTCAGCTCTTGAGAGAAAGCTTCTTTCTGAGCAATTTTAACACAAACTTGTAGAGCATTTTGTAATTCTTCTGCTGCGAGAGGTCCATGATATTTGTTTTCATGGCGGCAGGCAGAAATAAATCTATACATATAACAAGTAACTCTCTGCAAGCGCTTGAGATTAGAGAATCTTGTAATAAAACTATCTTCTACTACAGTAGCTGCCATGCAGATGGAAGTAAGTTGCTCTGAGGAATCTGGAGGGCTTAATTGTTTTGGCTGTTCCGGCCATAATGTTGTGTTATGAGCCAACCACTTAGGACCGTGCCACCACAAATCAATATCAGACAATTGTTCAGAATATACACCTCTTGAAACGAGATCAGCTGGGTTGTTGTCTGTAGAAACATGTCGCCAGGCTGCTGTTTCAGAAAGCTCTTGTATTTGCGACACACGGTTGGACACAAATGTTTTCCATGTTCGTGAATCTGATTTTATCCACGACAGAACAATAACTGAGTCTGACCATAGATAATTTTGTGAGGTTTGAATGTTAAGGTCATTCAACACCTTGTTGTACAGTTTAGATAACAGCAATGCTCCACAAAGTTCAAGACGTGGAATGGTTTGCCTTTTAAGAGGGGCAACCTTAGACTTGGAACATAGCAAGTTAATTGTAACTTCACCTTCAATGTTCACAGAACGGAGATATATGCATGCACCGTAGGCCTTTTCTGAAGAGTCACAGAAGCCATGGATCTGTATATCTTGAAGGGTACCATGTGTGAGAACAAATCGTGGAATACGCATCGTGTGTATTGTACCTAAAATGTCGCAGATCTCAATCCATTTCTCTGCTATGTGTGAAGCTACCTCCTCGTCCCAGTCAAGTTTTTCAATCCATAATGATTGCATGAAGATTTTGGCATTGATAACCATAGGACTGACAAGGCCTAAAGGATCAAAAATGGATGATATGACTGATAGGATAGTACGCTTGGTAAGTTTAACTCGAGTATGAGTTTGGAGAGAAGGATGGGATTGAATCTGGAAGTTATCAGTTGCAGGATGCCATAGTAAACCAAGGGCATGTGCATTTTCAATGTTGTCAAGAGACAGAGGCAACTGGGTCTCTCGATAAGATGATGGTACAGATTCCAGCAATGCTTCATGGTTGGAACACCACTTTCGCAAGGGAAATCCGCCACTGTCAAGCATGAGGATTAATTCTTCTTGAAGGCGTAGCGCTTCTTGAAGATTATTATGTCCTGCCAGGCAGTCATCTACATAGAAGGAAGTCCTGACTGCTTGTGAAGCGAGAGGGTATTTAGCTTCTTCTTCTATTGACAGCTGGTGCAGGGATCTTATGGCTAAAAATGAAGCTGATTTAGTACCATAAGTCACGGTAGTTAAGGCATAATCTTGTATGGGTTCATCTGTGCTGGAACGCCACACAATCCTTTGAAGATTTTGATCAATCTCGTTCATTTTAATGCGTCTGTACATTTTAGAGATGTCAGCTGAGAACGCATACTTATATGTTCGAAAACGAATTATAATTGATGATAGGTCATCTTGCACTGTAGGCCCTAATTTCAGAATGTCATTTAGGGACTTGCCTGAAGATGTTTTTGCAGAAGCGTCAAACACAACTCTAGTCTTGGTTGTAGTAGACGAGGGCTTGATTACTGCATGATGTGGTAAATAGAAGCATTTTTCACCTGGCTGTGGAAGTGAAACCTTCTTCATGTGTCCCAATTCTTCATATTCTTGCATGAATTTTTTGTAATCTTCCTGCAAGACAGAATTGGTTTGGAATTTTCGCTCCAGATGCTCTAAGCGTTTTACGGCTTGTGGTCTGGATTCGCCCAAGGAGTCCTGAGATCGATTCTTGGGTAATTTCACTACAAAAGCACCGTCCTCTGCACGAATAGTGTTTTGTACGAAGTGCTCTTCACATTCCCTTTCTTCTTTAGTAAACACTGGTTTAGGAAAGTCTTCTAGTTCCCAGAATCGTCTTAACTGTGTATCAACATTATCAACAGTCACAAATAAATTGTGTTGAGCGAATGTGACCTTCTTGGATTTAATTGCTTTCTTGGGAATAGTTCCACTAAGTATCCAACCTAGTTCCGTGTTACTAAGAATAGGGTTATTAGGAATGACTATTCTTTCATTAGTGAATAGTTGGTAAAACAAGCTAGCACCAATGAGGATTTGGACATCACCAGGGATGTAGAATTTAGGATCCGCTAATGTTATTTCACTAGGAATATTGAAATGTTTGGGATCTATACGGACTGAAGGAAGTTTGTTTGCAATGTGAGGGATTACTAGACAACTCATTTCAGCCTGGAAATTCTGGATTCTGGATCGCAGATTAACCTTAACACTGTGATTGCAAGAAGAGGTGCCATTAATACCTCGTATCTGAGTGTCGACATCTGTGGTTGGCAGCTGCAACTTCTTGGCTAAACCTTCAGTTATGAAGTTCAATTGGCTTCCTGAGTCCAGTAACGCTCTGCATAACACTAAATTTCCTTGTCTATCTTCAAGATGCACTGCTGCTGTTGCTAATAAAATCTCCCTTTGGTTGGAATTTTCTTTTATCGAACAATAACTAGCAGGTACATTATCTGTAGATTCAGACGGTTGATGTGGTTGTCGAGGAGCCTTTTTACTGTCTCGTGTGTTATTATGTAACAGTTTGCTGTGTGAAGCCTTTCCACAATTACAGAATGACTTGATTTTGCAATTGTCTCTTTTGTGACCGTTGGAGAAACAGTTTGCACATAAACCTTTGCTTTTCACAAAATCCCAACGTTGATCTACACTCAACTGTGAAAACTTGTCGCACTTATATAAATTGTGACTTTCCTTGCAACAAGGACATGTATCACCTTTGATGGCAACATAAGATTGACGAGTCGTTTTTACAGATTTCTTTTGTGTATGTCTTTCACTTTTTTCCTTGGATGGGCTTGGCACATTGTTAGAATTGGATAGCACTTCTAAAGAATGAGCCTTGGCTTCTAGGAAGTTCATCAACTCTTGAAGCGGTGTGAACCTTTGTGAGTCAATTTTGCTCTCCCATTCCTTGCGTGTAGTTTCACCAAGATGATCCAATATTAATTGAATGAACATGACTTCGTGTAATGGGATTTCAATGTTGAGAGCTTCGATGGCGTTAAGATTGCTTTGAAACTGATTTAATAAGTTTCGCAAGTCTGTAACATTTTCATCTTTCATTATTGGTAATGAAAGTAGATTTTTGATGTGAGCTGTGGCAATAACTCGAGTATTATCATATCTAGAGCACACCAAGTTCCATGCTATAGTAAAATTCTCATTCGTGACTGGAAGATTCTGAATGAGCGCGTGAGCCTGCCCCTTCAGAGAACTCAGCAAATAATGATATTTCTGGATGGAATCCAACGATTCATTGTTTACCACTAAGCTACTGAAAGTGTCGTGATAGTGTTTAAAGTTAGTCACATCCCCACTAAACACTGGAATTTGAATCCTTGGAAGTTGTATATTTCTATTGTTGCATTGTGAAGTAGAAGATTGACACCTGTGATGCGAATTACCACTGTGATTAGATTGATGACTGTGATGAGAGCCTACACTACGCACTGGTTGGTCGTGTAGAAATAACAATTCACTAAGCTTAGCCTTTAGCACCTTGTACTTGTTATTCATCTCTTCGTCATACTGTGCGTGCATGTCAAGTTCACTTTCAGCTTCGATAATAGCTTCAATTTGAGTTTGTACCACTTCATAATTTTGCCACACTTCGTTAAGAGTGTCATATTCAACTTTTAATCGAAATATATCAACTTCTTCAGTAATATTGTCACTGTACTTCTGAATGTACGTAAGTTTTCTTTTAAGAAAAGCACGTTTTTTCGTTAATTCCTTCAATTCACTTTCCATCTTGAATGCGAAATGTGGAAATTACTTGTTCTTGAAGATTTGAAATTCTACCACTGCTGCACGATAATGCATGTATTAACTGTTCACTGTCTTCTTGATGTTCACTGAGGACCGGAATCCCACGATGAGTCGAATCACTGCTGCATGATGCTGTCTTCGATGCGAAGTTCAGGGTTGCTGGAACTCACGAACTGACCGACGCGGAAGCACATATGAATGAGACGAACTCGAGAAACGGTATTTGCGAATACAAGTATGCAATAAATAAGATTGTACCAATATGATCCTGCCCGGTAAAGGACCAATGTTTGGGACTAGGCTCGTGAGAGGACCAATGTTAGGGATTGGACGATGATATACGTGAGATGGATAAATGCAGGATAGCTTAATAAGGTAGCTTCAAGTAAGTATGAAACAATGCACATGTGAGAAGTATAAGATTTCGGAGGACCATTTAGAGCAAGAAGGGACTATATCACGAGGTCACTTGGTACAGAGATCAAAGGAAACATATTGGTTAAACAATCTAGAATGTAATGAAATACTTAAACTTTATTAATACTTGTAACCACTCGAAGAAATAATAGTTGAACACTGAATATTAATTGAATAAACACTTGAAACAATGAATTGGAATTTGGCGCGAACCAGATTGCACCACTAGAGGTAATTTAGTAAATTTTGTAATTTACTAATGAATTATATCTCAATTTAACGGTAATAAAAATTGCTGTAGAATGTATGTATTTTAAGTTATTAACACTTGATTGTTCACGTTTTATAGCTTCTTGGTGAGTGATGACGTCACACGCTATTTAATTACTTGGAACTAATAAGTGAATCTAATGAACTTATAATACGGCGAATAAGTAAATTATGTATAAGTAATTTACTTGAAATTAATAAAACTTATAAGGAAGTTTTATTCCAATGATTTCTAGTGAAAATACAAAGAGCGCGAACTGGCTTTTGTTACTAGAACCGGAGCAGTGTCAGACCGTGACTTGATCGTGTAACTGCAGGCTTAATACTGATGAGGCTTCCTGACGCTCTTTAAGGCGTCTTTAAAGAGGGAATACCCGACACAAAGAACTCGTGATCAGGATATGATGAAATATACGCCTACTCAACTTAATGCTTGGCGCAAGAACACCTGGCGGATGATTTGAATTAAAACTATTTACTGCACATAATAAATATGCTGGAAAAAACACTTAGCTTGCGTGAACATCGATGTGGTAAGTATGCACTACTTTCTGTAAATAAGCATTTCAGTTCTAACTAAAGTCTTAAAATTTATAGGAAGTTCATACAATAAAGTTATTAATAGACCTGGGATTTTAAGGCAAATGCCTATTCTGTTCCTTATGGAAAAACTGAAGAACAGGTTGCCAGTTAAGCTCCGCCTACCCAACTCACTATTAAACATCTAGGTGGCAACAATGGAACTACTAGTAGCATTGAAAATTGGGAAAATTTTAATTTTTTTTTCCTCTTCTCGGGATTGGTGTAAAAAGAGAATTCATCTACCGGTAATTAAGTTTAGAGAGCTGTTTTGGTTCAAGGGTTATTTTCGTATGGTAGTAATTAGAGCATACGGTTTGGTACAAGGGTTATTTTCGTATTGGAGATGCCTCGTGTTGTAGTAATTAGTGTATAAGCTTTGGTACAAGAGGGCTGTAGCGGAGAAGTGGGCCACCGCCATGGCAACACTCGATGGGGTGGGCAGAGCTTAAATGGCAACATATTTTTCCATTTTGCCATAATAATTACCGTAGTCCAAGCTTCCAGTACTGGGGGTCTGGGAGAAACCTGGAAAGATCATGCAAAATAGGAAGGAATTGCCAAATTACCAGGGGAAAACCAAATATACGGTGCATCATCGCATGAGTCATATCCCGCCTTGCCCCACCCTCAGTGAAGCACTTTCATTTATACCACGATCTAGCAAATTCTTAGAGGATAAACAGGCTGACAAACCGTTGGGTACAAGGCACTTACTCTCACAGTTTTAATATGGTACAAGGGGCACTCTCACATGTTTAATATTTGGTACGGTCGGAGTGTCGAAGACAAGGATAGTTTGTCACCATGCTTCGCTGAGAAACAAAATGTGAATATCGAGTGGGCGGGGCTTAAAGTGCACCTTGTATTTGTCTTTCGCCAATTACCATCCTACTCAAAGCTCCTGGTCGCCGTTACTGTTTAAAATAATTACCATACTCGAAGCTCCCAATAAAGGAGCTCAGAGAGAAAACGAGAAAGAGTACCAGGGCTAAGCCTACAAAGTAGAAAAACAAGAAGGGGATATATCAAGTTTCTGTAACCGGTAGCTAATGAGCCACAGATACCTCCGTTTTCAAAATTAGGTTTCCAGAATAGAATTGTGTCTATATGAAACACAACATCGTCCAGCGCAAGGACACATGTTAACACCTGTTCACAGCAACATTTTAGGTTAATTATATGTTCAATTCTTAAAGACTTTACTTTCTTTTAGATTGTTCATTTACCCAATGTAGGTTCTAAACATGTATTATTTTCAAGGTAATACGATCATTTATTTATAAAAATTATTACCGGTAAATGCTCATTTTTCCATTTTCCACGAAGCGTCCGCCATCTTGGATAGGAGACATGATGTAAATGCTGCCAACATTGCTGGAATTGTGTACCCTAGGCCAAATACTCTCAATATTGAGAGTATTTGCCTAGGCCATGCTTACGTTTAGGGGAAAACACTGGAGAGCCGCTACGACCGTTAGCAGCACTGGGCTGTGACGTCACTTCCTGCATTTCGCCACCAAATTCGAATGTTAAATTCGCAAAAACGGATTTCACAAGCCCAAACGTGTGTCCTGCCGCTCTTGGAATACTCACGCGACTTTCTCTACCTTAATGAACTTGTTGCTATTTTCTCTCTTCTGATTCCAGCTCTTAAATAACAAACGTTCTGTACCTTGAGCATTAAAATTACAATTTTCTCGCTCCATCTCGGGGAACTCTCATGCGACTTTTCTTACCGTAATAAAATGTTTGCTAATTTCTCTCATTTTATTCTACGTCTTGAAAAACTCACTGCTCGCCTTCCGTGTGAAGTTTCCCTTCTAATTTTAAGACAGTGAGGGATATTATAAAATTGACCAGAAGGCCGTCCCATGGGAAGGGCAAATGGGACACCGTGCTATGGGATGAAGAGTTAGGCCCCTCAGGAAAAGTTACACGTATACTATTTCAAATTAATTCTTTTTATTTAGGATATTGTGATGGGTTGGGTTCGGATGTTTATGAAAAGTCATATATTTTTTATCCTGACCTCCATTCTCGCCGAAAGCACAAATTAAACACGAATTTCATACATGTTATCATAAACGGACGTTTTTATTTTACATATAAAGTCATATTTTGGCCATGTTCATGGCCTAGGTCATATTTCGGTCATATTCGTAATTTAACGTCATATTTCAGCAATAAATTTGGTAAAAGAGCACAATGATGCAGTATGTGCACTAAATTGCCGAAAAAGAGTAACGAATATTTTGGTTTTACTTTAACTGAAATTTGAAGGGACAATAACAAGCAATAGCACAATTACCTTTTCCTCCTTGCTGTTAACAACTTCCAATAGACATGTTTTTAACAGATTTTAAGTTCACAGTTATAATGGTATTAGGAAATATTAACAGATTAGAAATTCTTTACAGATAAACCTGTCAATCACCTGTAAAATTGTTAAAAAGTGATTATCCGATGGAATTAATGTGATATAATAATTTAGTGTCATAAAGGTTTTAAATTGGAACATTTATTTTTAGATAATACGTTCTTTTATGAAGGGATATTTAGGATTTTTGGGTCATTTTTGGCAATTTTTAAGGTCATATTTAGTCATTTCTAAGGCCATATTTACAACTTTTTTAGGTCATAAATATCCGAACCCTAGTGATGGGTCATCATTCTGTGAGACTACCATATAGCCTACTACCAGGCCTAATAATTATTACGTGGGAGAATGGTACTTTATGAGTAGGGACCGGATTTTTAGGTTTTTAAAAACACTGTTTTAGGTTTTCCATTACGTAAAATAGTTATTTTTAGGTTTTTTCGTCCAAAATATCGTTTTTGGCTAGAATAATTGGTTTAATGAATTTGAATGTGCTATATAGGATTCAATACATAATTAACACGTCTTCTTAAAACTCACAGTGTGACCACTCAGTGTGAATAACAAGACAGTACTAAAGGCTTAAGGCAAACAAACGCTTTAAAACACAGAAATCTTTATACTTGTTCATACACGGCAACAATGGTTGTTCGAAAGAATATTTTAAAAGGAATACGCTGGTATTTTTTACTCTACACTTCCTCTCTTGATACTGTCCATCCTAGACAACAATGGGTTGAACGAAACGCTGGTGGTATTAATTTCAACCCGACAACAATTATTGTCTCTCCGCAAAATATCGATTCCTCAACTGACAAACAAAAAAGACCAAAAAAGTAGCCTAAATTAGATATTTTAGGTTTTATATCCCGTTTAGTTATATTTAGGTTTTTATACCCCATTTAGGTATTTTTAGGTGCCACAGAATTAATGTGGGTGAATCCCATGGACATGATTCGAAAAAGTGTATGAGCGCTTTTTGTTTTGGAAGCAAGGAAAAAAATAGGTAAAAACCTAAGAATCCGGTCCCTATTTATGAGATTGTAAGGTGGACGGGAAATCTGTCCGTGTGTCTGTACGCGTGAAATCTCGATACGCTTTATCGGATTTTCTTGAAACTTTGTATAGGCCTACGCATTGATGAGTCTGCAGTCAGCGATGTATTTCGTACCAAACAGTATTATCAACAGTGTTTTCACTTAACGGTTTTCATATTTCCCCCACCTCACCTAGCATTTCTTCGTATTTCCTATAAAATACAGATCTTTCCCAATTAGCTTACTTCTCCCTGAAGACGGCAGCAGAGCAAGCTCCCGAAACCTCGGAATCAATCCTCCTATCCACTGGAGAAACCATTATCCATAATCATTACCTGTTTGTTGATGGTCTGCTGAGCAGGCTGAGGGATACCCATGAGTCTGAAGCACTTAAACACGAGCGCCCCTTCTCGAGAAAAGTCCTCGATCACACAACCCTGCAGTTCCTCGCGGTCCATTGCCCACAGTTCCAGGTTGTCTAAGTAGATGAGTCTTGGCAGGTACTTTAGAGTCGTCTCTCTGTACGTCTTGCAAGTCTGTTAAACACAATAATGCCCGATTTCTATAAACTCATGAAATACCTATGGGTAAATTATCCATGGGCAAATTAGTTCCTAATCACCCACAATGATATAATGAGGAAGGCCTTGGAGTTGTACAGATAATCTAATTCAGAAGGCTTTGATTCTCATTGTTTAAATTATTATTGATCCTATGAGAGGTTAAATTTTATCCAGCCATCCATAAAAGGATAAATTAACCCGACGATTTACCATTGGAAAGATCTAGCCCGAGTTTGTAGGAACATTTTTTCTGTCGTGTTCATATTTACTCAGAGGACATTTATCTAGAAACTCGCCACAAGTGTATGTGATTGCTATCTTCAAATTATTTGGGTTTGTATGGTGTTATTCTTGTGTAAATTCTGTCCATTGGATAATTTGCCCATAGGTATTTCGCGAGTTTATAGAAACCGGGCATAAGTGATTAATTTGCTGCTACTTCATTCACCAAAACGGTTAATCACCTACTGTAAAATAATCTCTATTTCAGGAAGCCCAATCTAAGAGAAAGGGCAAGCTTACATACTTAACAAGGTTCGTATACATTTGCGAGCTGAACCGTTAGCGAGCCGCAATTTCTCACGTTTGGGATGGCTCGCGAACTGATTTTGGCGATTATCCTCCTGTCGGGTTTTCTGACGAACACAAAGTAGTTATCAATTAATACCATGAGATCAACAACAATTATTTTGTACCTTTCGATACTTTTGTATCATCTTCAGGCCATCTTGCTATGCAGACTTAGATTTATGAGTCGTTAAACATTGAAACGCCATTGTCTTCTAATCCTGTCATTGTGATAACCAGGGCCCGGATTCTGATGACCTAAAATTGTTTGAAAACTGACCTATTAAATGACCCTCAATTTTAAAGAAAATTACTTAATTATAAAAAAATGACCCTAAATTTTAAAGAAAATTACTTAATTATAAAAAAATTACCTATAACTGATATTTTATTTATAAAAAATTATTATTGTACACACAAAGTTTTAGACTAATTTTTACATAATAGTAAAAACTGTAAATAACTGTAATGGTATGAATGTTCTTTTCTCACGGAAATTTATACTGGCACTGAGGCACTGGCGAGTAAAACTTCGGCATTTCCTTTTGCGGTCTGCCGGATTATATTATTGTTTATTGAGGGTAAACAGTAGTTTGCACTCTCAAATCCAAGCAGGTGCCAAGTCAATCTAATAACAACAGTAATATAATACAAAATTTTGGTGTTTCTTTTATTCTCATTTCCGACTGAGACATGACAACACTTTTCCTTCTTGCATTAAACAAACAACACTTCAAAGAGAGAACCGCTAGCGACGAAAAAAAGTTAATACACTCAATGTAAATGCATGTAAATGACTAAATAAGGAAGCAAATCACACGAAAATGACAAAATAACGACGTAAACTTGAAATAAATGCCTTAAAAATATAAAATAGCATAAAATGACAAAAATGACATGATAAAAATTTATTTCTGTAATCTAGAGGCCATGATTAGGATTTATCTACAAGTTGGCAATGTCTATGCAGCATCAATAAAAAGATGACATGTCATTAGAATCCGGGCTCTAGTGATAACTAACATTGGCATCTTCCAACTTTCTTCTTCTTCTTCTTCTTCTTCTTCAATTTCTTGTGTGTTCACCGTTGTGTATCTACTGAGTAGCCTAGTCAATGTCATTTGGGAAGGAAGCTGGGAGATGTGTCAGTATTAAATAACACTTTTTAAAGCTTTCAACTGTTTGCGATATATTTGCGAGAGCGAAGTTCGAAAAAAAAAAATTGATGAAATTCGTAATCTCGAGTAGGATTTATTAAGATAATTCCAAGAATAAAATGTAACGGAATTTGTAAATAATAATTATTTTCTTACTTTGTTCCAAATAGTCTGCAAGGTGTAAGATCACGACATACTAAATGAATGAACAGTCCATGAATCAATTCGATGAATTGATTAGATTTTCCAATCCCATCAATACTGCATACAGGCCCGACGAGAGGGGAATAGATAGAAAAAATAATCAGTCAAAAATATTGATATTTGTGGAAGTTATCAAGTGAATTAAACGTGGCTGCCATTTTGAAACGATAATTACCCGTAACTGTAACAGTTCGATTAATTTTTAGGTAGATTTCGAAGAAAAATCTACCTATTGCATTCGATACCATGTCATGATTTTCTAACAATTCTTTCATATCTTTACGTGTCATGCCTCCCTAAGTACGAAATCACCGCCTGTTAAAAAAAAAAAAAGTGATTTATATATATAATATCTTTACACACTAGCGGTCGTAATTTTGAAGATATTTGAACCAAATTTTGTTATGTTATTTATAGGCCCAATAGTTCGGACAAGTTCGTTAATGAGCAAAATTGGCCCAAGGGGAGGGGGTTGAAATTTTTGAAAAATTTATATCTCGGCCCCTATGAAGTATAGAAGGAAACTTTGTTTGAATAAATTATAGTACTCCCTATGGAGTTCACAGTGACACTAACGATTGGAAGGTTTTGGGGGTACGAGTGGGGGTGGGAGGATGGAAATTGGAAATTTTTGAAACTACGTCTTGTGGGGTATCGTTGAAAAGCTCTTGATGAGTACTCTACAAATCAATAACTAGTTCCTTGATAGTTCTCATATAAGGCGAGATTTGAATGTTTGAAAAAAGTGCTCTTTCCTCTTTTTTGCAGTTATTATTGCGGGTTTGTCAAGCCAAGGCTAAAGAAGAAGAGTGCTACGCAGCGACAGTAAATTAAACCAAAAGCACTTCGAAATCTACCTCAGCCTGTAGGCTTGCCTAAAGGGATTTTTAAAATAATGTGCAGTTTTAGAAGTAGTCAATAAAGAGTATGTCAGATTGCAAGGTTGTGGAGCAGTCCACTGCTGAGGAAAAAAATAATGAAATCTCACCTATGAATCTCACCGAAAGCTGTATGTCCCCCCATAATGCTGTTATTTAACTTAAATGTTGAGCCTTCTAACATACTACAACACATTGAAAAAATACTTCTAATTAAATGATAAAATAAATAAATAAATAATATTAATAATAACTTAAATAAAATAAACCACAGTACCGAGCATGGATTTCCGTGCAAAGCAAGTCCAACCAGATGATCCAGCGTAGACAGAGTACGTAGTACGGGCACTAGCTCACAGATGACGTTGTCTCCCATATCAAGAGTTCGCAAGTTGACGGCGAGGGCAAGAAAGTTGAGATGGCTGCCTAATTAAATTGGATTTGATTAGATTAGATTAAATGTAATCTTCCAGAACATATACAAAGTATTCGTAAAGAAAAAATATATTACTAATACGCTAGCGATGGACATCTGTCCAGAAACTTATCGTCACATACAATGGCGTAACTTTAAGCAGTTGCCCCCCCCCCCACTCAGCAAAAAATATTTTGGGGCACCAATTACTTTTCCTAAATACACGTTGTTACTAACTGGTACTTATATTTTACTAGCTGAAAAGGCCCGGCGTCGCCCGGGCTTTGTATTTTGTAATTTGAAATTAACTTATGGAAGACTTTCGATTTTAAAACTCTAGGTCCTTATATAATATGTATTTTTTTTTTTATTGTATAACATCAACATGTTCCATTACAATAGTAATATTACATGTTTTGGTGTAATCCTTATGTTGTTAATTAATACAATATTATATTTCAATATGGCTTAGCTTCTAGTTTTGTTCTACTTTATCTACAGTAATTTACAAATTTACAGATATCAGTCTCATACTTATTAGTTATGTACTACATCTACTATATCCCTATCCTAGTCCGTATATTTACTTATCTATTTATTTGAAATCCATTGATCTATTTATTTTAAGTCCATTGCTTTAATAAATGTGTTAAAGTCTTTTAGGTATTTTATGACTAAATCATTATATCTAGGTGGCCACTGTCCTCTGTTTCGAATTATGCTGGCCTTTAGTTGAGCTCGTTCTCTGTTGAACCTCGAACATTCCAGCAGAAGATGGTTAGTCGTCTCTTCTCCTTCGTTGCAGGGACAAGTGGAATCTTGCGTTATTTTAAATCTATGAAAATAGGCTTTTATGTATGTAAAACTTGAAATGAAGAAAAAGATTTATCAAACTATTCCATCAGAAAACGCTAGATATAGCTTTTTATGGCTCATAGAGGATGTCGAATGCTGCATTCCGTTGCTTCTACACATCATGCCTGGGAGGGGTTGAAATAAGAAGAAACATAATTTACATAACATTGTATTGACTTGACGGAACATTTTATTTCTCATTCTCATGTTACAACCGTTTCGGGGCTGAAATAAAATAGAAATGCAGTATCACTTTCATACTTTCCTCCCCTAAAACCCGGGACATAATATACTGCGAGTATAGGACTCAAAATGTTCCATCCCATGCTTAGGGCCTATGATAAATCTCAACTAATACAAAGGCTACAGCTATGGATAACTGACTATTTACAGACTTCTGATATAGCATACTCACACACTTAAGTTGTTCCTGCAATACGACCTCTTATTCTACATCAAAATGTGAAGTGAGAAAATATTTCTTATGTCTAGGGTAGAGAAAGTTGTGACTGCATCACACTGTGCTTTATTTTCGTGTAATTCATTTTTAAGTAATTATTTTCGCCAATATATTGCATCGATTCAATCATAATTCTTTAAAGTCCAGTTGTCAAGGCCCTATGTGATCAGAGTAAACAATACACTGTTGTCTTGACAACTGAACAGATTTCATTTTTTCAGTATAATATTCTCAGAAATTATATAATTTTCAAGGGAAGGACTGATTTGCTTCAATTTTAACGTTGACCGCGTTACTTCCCGGGCTTAACTGGGTATGTGTGCAAAATTTTGTACAAATTGGTTTAGAAATGTGGATTTGTATAAGGAACAAACAAACATACATACATACATACATACATACATACCCACAAACACACATTCGACTTTATATATTAGATTCTCCAAACTACTGTAGTTATATATTTTTCTTTAAGTCATAGCTAGCGGGCGGATTTCTATGGCCTAAAAAATAGGATATATGCATGCATTTATGACCTAAAAACATTAAAATATGACCAATAAAATTTAAAATATGACTTTACCACTTACACATTATGTCTATTTTTTAAAGTTTCATTACAATTCATTTTATTAAAATATAATGTTAATTATTTAAAATATCCGTAAATTCTCAAAAAGTATCAGTATAATGCAAAATTTACAAAATATGATATGAAACTTAAAAATTTATTTAATATGCACACAAATATGCCAAAAATATGACCTAAATATGCATTTTCATACTAGATATGCTACAATAATTGAAAATCTCCTAAATATGCACTTATATGCACAATAAAAGCCGTTCCATTTTCACTAGGATGCTTGGAATCGGGTTTAAATTGGTCGGAAACCTGAAATAATGCAAAGGGGAAAAATATGACATGTCATAGAAATCCGCCCCCTAGTCATAGCCAAGATTTACAACTTAACAAAATTAAAATTAAAAAACAGGTATTTCTTATCAGAAAAATTGCAAACGGGAATGTCTCACCTCTCACATCACTATTGGGAAACATCAACGTGCCGTGAGTTCACATGCTGCCGGTGAACAGAATGAAAACACGTTATTTTATACAACGTTTGGAATTTGAAATAATACTAATTTCCAATGATTAATAACATATTTTCGATTCGGTGCAAGCCAGTTCCTGTGCTTTTATAGCGTTTTGATATAAGCAATTACGACGAAGCTCTCCATCTTCTGGTAGGCCTATATCAGTGGCGATCATTCCATATAGGATGTGAGGATCATCCTACACTTCATAATTCATCTACATAAATGTTTTCTAGCATTCATTGTCAAAATTAAAACAATAAAATGACAAAACAGTGTTATTGTAGAGCACTCGGGAAGGAAGTTAGCGGTTCTGTTTTGAGCAGGTTGGTATTTGAGAGGATGTCCTCAGTGTATCCATGCCGTTGTTAAAGCTCTGGCAAGAGAAAAGGCGGTGAGAAGCCAGTTTCATATGGAGGAAGTTGAGGACGTCTTACAGTACAATCCTTCCTCACGTTCGATAGCTTGTTTTCTAAGAGGGGAGTGATCATATTTTTATTAATATTTATTTATTTCATGTCTTTGTATATATTATAGGCCTAGCTATTATTAAACTTCACAGTGCTGTTCAGCAGCGTCGCCAGGAATTTTATTAAGGGGGGCAAAATCAATTTTGGACCTCAATTTCAAATGAATAGGCTAAACACATTAATATTCACTTAGTTAACCGGATCGTTATTTTGAACCCAAGCTGAATTCGACGAGGCTACAAAGTTTTTTAAGTTAACAGAATACGCTCTTTTGAGCAATGGCCTTGGTGAGATATTATTATAAATACATATTATAGTTATAATTAGTTAATACTTGCTAAACTCATTATAAAGTAATTATATTTTTTTTATTATCCATGCTACAACTGTAAGTTGACAAAGAGTACCTCAAATAAATTAATCCATAAGGCAATCCAGAGGGGGGCAGTTGCCCCCCCTTGCCCCCCCCATGCCGACGCCCATGGTGCTGTTTATATTTCAATATAAGTATTCCTGGACTAATATCAAGTTTGATATCAACTACGAAAATTTTAGCGGAATAGCTGATTTCCGTAAACGACAGTTTTCATACGTGGTTAAATATTTTCATATTTTACGACAAAGCATTATTGTATTAAATTTACATATCAGCCTTTATGCATTTTTTACGGCGACGTATATGTACGCCAATAGCAGTGAATGGGTTAATTCGCTCTCTCCACACCATCCTACACAACTACAAAAACAGGAGTCGCCACTGGCCTATATACTAGGCTATTGGTAGCATTGGGAACCCGGATCGATTGATCGAGTCGATTCATGGGCTATTTATTCATTTAGTAGGCCGTGATCTTAGGGTTGACAGAATACTGTCAACAAAGTAAGAAAATAATAACTATTTACAAAACCCGTTACATTTTATTCATATAATAGTCTTAATAAATCCTACTCGAGATTTCATCAGATAAATTTTCTCGAACTTCTTTCTCTGAAATATCGATAAACTCGTTATCTATCGTTTGAATACCTATGGGAAAACTTGTTCAGTTCAGAGAAATAGGCGCAGAAAGAATTGGAGTACAGGGGAACAACAAGTCACGTCCACGCATACAAGGGAAAAACATTACAAGTCCATTATAAATTTAAATAACTATGGTAAATTTGTTTTTAAAAGAGTGCATAATGTCATTTTTCTATGTCTGTAATAATTAGACTTCGGACTTTTAGGTCGCTAAAAATGCGGTTTTAGGTACCTAAAATAGGCTCTAAACATTGGAAAATAGGTTCTAAAAATCGTAAAATAATCTCTTATAAAATCGTTAAGTTACAAATTTTCTGAAATATCTCAATTGCAATGCAGAATATTATATTTATTGAAGTCACCATTATTAAATAATTATCATAAAACACAGATATAGGCCTATGGTACACAGAATTATATAGACCTATTACTAGGGCCTGTATTACTACCACAACAGTGAAAACCTAATCCCTGCGTCAAGAAGCTACGCATATGATACTAGCATAGCCTATTCAACCCCTTGTATATCCCTCAGTAATTCAGACAACTTTTTTTTTTTACTGGATGTGGGAGTCGGGAGAAAAACACTACATTTTCTTGGGAATTCCAAGGAATTTTTCTACTGAAGACCACGTCACAAATGTGTCATGTACTGCACATTCCGAGATAAAATTTTAGTACGAACTGAAAATAAATGCTAGAATTTATAACAAAAAATTACTTATTTTGAACTTTAGATGAAAAAAAATAAAAAAGGCAATATTAGGCTCTAACGTAAAAATAGGCTGGTTTAGTTTTAGGCATAGTCACTTATGAAACATGCATATACAAGTTTTCGAACATATATCACTTAAGGATTAAAATGGGTTTTTACCTAAAATCCGAAGTCTGGTAATAATGCATAAGCATTGACTAGGACATTGCTGTCAGTCTATGCTGTCTAAAATGTCAGTGAAGACGTTTAACCTTGCTCTGTGTTTTCAAGGTGGATTATTTTAAAGTGCAGTTAAAAATGTTGGTTAAAACTTACTAATTCATTTCTAAGTACAGTGAACGCCGCTTAATGTAATCGCGGATAATGTTATCAAACGGGTAATGTTATCACTTTTATGAAGGTCTGTACAGATTAATACTGATACATTGAAAAATTCTGCAGGAAACTTGCTAGGTGGTGTTTAAACATATACCCTATAGCTCGGACCCCGCTCCCAGTGATTTCCATCTTTTCCTACACCTCAAGAAATGACAGGAAATGACAGAGAAAGACAGAGAGGGCGAGATGTTTGTTCAAATACCTGGCGGCGAGAGTTGCACGACAAGGTATTCAAAAGTTGGTGCCACGGTTAGACAAATGTTTAAATTCCGGTGGCGAAAATGTTGAAAAATAGCTGAACACTGGCTGTGTCTGTTGCAATAAATATTTCCTTGAAATTTTGTATTTTTTGTGTGTGTTTTTTTCAATAAACGGCCCCAGGGAAACTTACTTTATGAACGCGCCTCGTATTATTTCAGTAGGCCTATAGGCCTATGTGGATTCACATGTTTATTGATAATACAAACAAAATTATCTTCAAATGAGAAAATAAGTACAACACATTTCATGTACTGTATATAAATTAAGTTTTGAAACTTAAAAAATAATTTCCTAAACATTTTTAATTTTGGCATTTGTCATGTACATCCCTTGAACCCTTCATATTAAAAAGTGCATTCAAGCCTAATTACTTGTTAAGATTTCCAGTTTTTCTTAGCATTTGTCAAAAGATCGAAATGCGAAAGCTTAGTACGGGTTTATATACTAATATTCTTATAAATGCAGCAGCCCATATGTATTCACGCAGGGAAAAATAAACGGATTATAAAGTGACGAAGACTAAAAAACCCGAATACTGCAAATCATTTTCGCTCGTAAGGCTCATTTAGAATGCAAGTGATGTAGAAAAGTGGGTCTTAATGGCAGGTATCGTGCAATAAATGCTATAAACAAACAGCTATGAGAACGCACCCATATGCACGCATAAGCACGTATTTACCTCCCCCACATAAATAATTCCACGCCTTGCGGCACGCGGGCCCCGTTTTCCCACAGCTGCCCCCCATTGCGTTCATTTGTCACCTGTCATACAGCAAACAATCAATTTTCATTTCTAAGCACACGATTAACCATTTTTGGCTTCACCAAACACAGCCACCTGTGTTAAACTGTCTCTGCAGTACGGTTTCATTGCATGGGAAGGATCTGGCTCAGGTAAATCCCTACTGTGCTCAAAGAAGTCGTGAAATACTTTTCATAACGTTATTAAATGGCATATTTGTTCCTAGGAGTTACAAAAATGACTCTTAGCCATCTGAAAGATGAAGTAATATAATAATAATAATAATGATAATAATAATAATAACAATAACAATAATAATAAAATAATAGTAAAGATAATAACATTAAAAAATCAGCTGTGTTTATACTCCTTTTAGCTTCGAGTCTGTATCAGGAATTCGGGATCTGTGTCTGTACAGTAGGGTAGACCACGGAACTATTGCTTGTCAATTGTTTCTATTGTCGGTGTATTTAATGAAGTACATTTCAACTGCCATTAATTTAAATGGATATGATACAAGATGAAATGGTGAGGATGATTCATGGTATGTAAATATCTAATCCGGCATTGACTTTTACGACTGGGGAAACCATGAAAAAACCCATGTCAAATTTGCCGGCCACGGGATTTGGACCTGGGACCTTCCGAAAGCAAGTCCAAGACGTTCCCATTTTGGCCACCTCGTTCGGTTAATAACATTTATTTATCAAAGCCTATACATTATTCTGGACTAAATTATAATAATCTCTATTTAACGTTTTAAATATAAATTAAGCCTAAACCACTTTTAAAAGTAGGCCTATGTCTTACTGGGCTATTTTCATAAAATTCATAAATGCAGATCACAATATTAAGAATATTATAATACGCCAAGAAATACATTAACCGAACCAAAACATTTCAACTGCTGGTGTTAAGCATTGTTCAAGTTAGGCCAATTCACATGTGAACACATTGGGATCCCTTACTCAATGCAATAGACAATTCCCAACAAGCTAAGGGAATATTATCTATTTTATGTAATTAGGAGGTTCATTGCCGCGCTTACATGAGCCCGCCATTCAACCCTAATCTGTGCTAATTCCATCCACCATCCCTTGCAAAACCTACTTCCCTTAAAACGATTCTAATATTGTCCTCCCACCTGAGCCTAGGTCTTCCAATCGGTATTTTCCCTTCGGGACTCCCAATCAATGCTTTTGATATATGTCTTTCCTCCCCCATGCGCGCAACATGTCCAGTCCATTTCATTCTCCGTCATTTAATTACCATTACTATATTCGGTGAAGAGTGCAGGTTATGACGCTGATTCTACGTCAGAGAATATGATAAAACCTTTTATCACATGCATACTATCAATTGTAAAGCCGGTAAGAGTATAAATGTTCTTAGTAAATGATATTTTATATTTCTCTCTATCTATAGACTATAGGCGGCTTTGTCCTGACTGTCAGAGAGAATCAACGTAGTGCCTAAACTATAATAGGTAGAGACTTGGAATTCTGACAGTATCTTCGTTTCATAATGTAAGTGCTCACTAAGAAAAGATTTTGCAAATGTTTGATTTTTAATGGCAAAAATCAAATTTTTTCGAGGAGACGAAATACCTTCCATAAGAAAAACACGGGCAATTCGATTGTTGTGGAAAACAGTATTCAATTGTGAAATTAATTCAAGATGGCCTTGCTCGGTTGCTAACCTGATTAATTTGTTTACGATTCGCAGCGTTCTAATTTTTTTAAACACGGGTGGACAGAAGGGGAGAACGAATGCATGCCTAAATGGGAAAACATTGAATGATTTGGATGAAACTCACTATGTGGGGGTTTCTGGGCTAGGAAACTCGAATGTAAGGTCTTTTTTTTTCCCCGGGCTGCGCATTTTGATCGTGAAATATACATCAAAGGGTTTTTAGTTTTTAAATTATCAATCGTTATAATAAAATTGTTTATGCATGATTTGGGGATGTTCATGAATCTGTGGTTTATTTCGAATTTGTATGTCCATATGGCAGCATAAGATTCGTTTTGTTCGTTTAATTATTTATATTTTTAATGTTAAACAATATATTTAAGAATACAATAATAATTATATCATTCCTGCAATTTATGTAAAAACGATGTCAGTGTTAATGAATGTTTTAATTATTTGTCTATTAAATAAATGATTTAAAGACAAATCTAGCAGTTGAGAAAACAGCCGCGGGCACATGCTAGTGAATGATAAAGTAGGCCTATTTGGAAAATAATGTTCTGTTAATATTTTAAATATCAGTACTAGCTCGTATTATTATTATTATTGTTAAGATAAATATAAAATTCGTTATATTACGAAACATATCACAAATCATTTAACTCACAAAGGAACCTTGAACCCTAAAATTCTCCACCACCTACATGTATCAGCGTTTAATACAGCGATTAAGACCTCATGGCTACACTGACGATCCTATGGATGATCGATTGAGCTATGGCACTGTGTATTGTAGATCTGTTTTCATTCATTGCAATTTTCTGTTAACTCATATAGTTGCCTACAAGTTGAAATATCTGAGTGGTGTTTAATGTTATATTGTGTAAATTATTATACTCTATTGAGATAATTTTACAATTTTTCAAGTTTTAAAATAATAAATTATTTGCGGAACATAACATCTCCAAAACTCATGAATAGAATTCAGCGAAATATTGTACATATTACATTGTCATAATACTATTGCCCAAAGCAATACATAGGTCTACACTTCATACGGTTCACTGATTACAAGCCTTGGGTACAAATAACCCTAATGTTAAGCTTAATATGAATACAGAGAAATGAAACTTATCGTCTTAATCATTATTTCATTAATCACTACCTTAGACGGCTCTCCGTCGCCCGGGTTGTGTATTTTGCTGCAATTCGAAATTAACATACTTTCGATTTTTAAGTTTCAAGTCCTGATCTGGATATCTAATGTTTGAAGCGAAGAAAAAGACTTATGAGTTATGACACTCAAAATATTCCCTCAGAAAACGCTAGATATAGCTTTTCATGGGTCATAGAGACCTTAGAATTTTGCAATCCATTGCTTCTACACAGCATGAGTGGTAGGGGTTGAAAACTTAATAATAATAATAATAATAATAATAATAATAATAATAATAATAATAAAGAAATTCCGGTAACACCAAAATTTTATTCTCTTTACGGCCTATTTTATTCCCCACTCTCCTGCTTCCTTATAACCGTTTCGAGGCTTAAATCAAAAATAAAATATCACTTTCACACTTTCCTCCTCTAAAACCCGAGATATAAAAATTTACTGTGCGTGTAAGACTAAAAATGTCCTATCCTATTTTGCCTCTTTTTACATGCTTAAGGCTTACGATAAATATCCCTATTTCTCGTCGAACACAAAAAAGTATCAGTATCTCATACTCGCTACCCATCGTTGGCACAAATTCAGGCTGAGACAACTAAACACGACCCCTTTATGTGAAGTAAGAAAATGTCATATCCAGGTAAAGAAAGTAGGCCTACATCAGATCAGACTTCTATTTAGGTGGATTTTACTCGATTTATTGGAATCAATTGCATCGATAGCCCCTCTAATTATTTGTTAAAGCCCAGCATCATGAAACTTCCAAAGCCGTATGTGAACACTACAAACAATAGCGTTGTCATGAGAATTGCACATGTAGGCCTAGTGTGGATTACATTTGGTAAATTCAGTGGATATTAGGCCTATATATTTTTACAAAGGAAGAGCTATTTTCAAATATATATTATGAAATATAATGTCATGACAAGAAAATACTTTATTACGCTGTGTGAAAGGTTTAAAAAATATATCAGAATCTTATGAGTACAGCTGTGGATGAAGACACGTAGTTTCAAGCAGCCATCATAGTGACCTTATTGACGGAAAAATAAAATCAGGTAAACTGATGTAACAAAGTGCCAGTATGTTTTTTTTTTTAATCAGTTATGACTGCAATTATGATATGCAGAATGTGTGTTTTTTTTTAAATTGATTTCCAAGTTAAGCTCCAGATTTATTCATTAAGCAGGGCTTACGGAAGAAGAAAGGTTTACCATCTCGGCCACCTGGGTCATTTTAACGGTCTAGTTGGATAAGCGCTTGTAAATCAATATGTTTTTTGTCATAGCTACCTGTATTTTAATTTCCAAGGCCTTATAAGATCACAGTAAAACAATAGGCTATGTTGTCAAGATAACTGATTTTCATTTTTTTAAATAAATTCTTTCGAATACGTATATTACCATAAAATAGGCACTAAATTGAGCATTACTCCGAAACAGGTCAACCGATTTTATCCATTATGAATAGACGTCTTCCCATGGACATTATAAATGTGTATACCAAGTTTCATAAAAATCCGGTAAAGCGTATTTGAGTTACCGCGTCTTTAAAATATACACTAAATCGGGTTTTACTCCGGTACCGGTCAACAGATTAGGTTCAAATTCAATAGGGCACTTCTTATGGACGTCATAAATGGGTATACCAAGTTTCATGGAAATCCGATACAGCGTATTTGAGTGATGGCCCCTTTCTATTATAATCTATTAAAATAGGCACTAAATTGGGCATTACTCCGGTACCGGTGAACCGATTTGGTTCAATATCAATAGGGTTCTTCCCATGGGCATTATAAATGTGTTTTCCAAGTTTCATGAAAATCCGAAAAAGCGTATTTGAGTTATGGTGCGTACAGACACACGGACAGACGGACAGACATTTTTTCGTCCACCACACAATCTCATAAAGTACCATACTGGCACTAAATAAGAAGCGTTTGTGACTTGAAGGGAATTCATCAAAATTTGCTGCAAAACTGATAAAGAAGTTATATCAATTTTTTTTTGGGGGGGGGGGGGGGAAGGGAGGGATGGATAAACAACCTTAAAATTTTAACCTTGAAGATGAACCTTTCATATCGCGGCAATTGATGCTTTTACGAAACCCAACCTGTGTTAAGGTAATTCTATGATTTCTAGCTACCCGAGAGACCAGCAGTAATTGATTTGTATGTTTCCAGGTGTTTGTTTGGATTTTTATAATCACGAATATCATATATAGCATATTGTTTCGTTCATATTCCGAGTTTAACAAATCGTGGCCACTACAGACCACCTGTTGTTCGCCTTCATTACACAACTGCACGAAATATTTTATAAAATATAGGATGAAGGGTCTAACTTTGATAAAAGGGGATTCATAAAAGTCTTCCTTTATAAAGCTACTAGCATGTGTCCGCGGCTTCGCCCGCGATAATTATTTCAAAAATTAAAAATTAAGAGCATAATAGTTAAATCATTATATTTATTAACACCTAAATCACGTGGACTACATACCACGATTAGATAGCATCGCTTGGTAAAAGCGACCTCAGATTCGAGTTCCTTGGTCCAGAAAACCCCTGTATAGTGAGTTTCGTCCAAATAAAACAATGTTTGACCATATTAGGGCTTACAACATTCAAGCGACCGCGAAAGTTTAATTTCAAGGTATGACAAAAATAGACAACGCCAACTGTAATTGTCAAACTTCCATTTAATTTAATTCCAAACCCATCTGAAATCCACTGGCAACAATATGTTTTAATGTCAAATGTGATTCGGATTCGATAATTCTGTGTAAGAAGGGATTAAGTATTCTCAAAAACATTTGATTTTTGGCATTTAAAATCAGAATTTTTCAAAATTCTTTCTTAGTGAGCACCTACATTATGAAACGAAGGTACTGTCAAAATTCCAAGTCTCTATCTGTTATAGTTTAGGCTCTACGTTGATTCCTGTCAGTCAGTCAGTCAGGACAAAGCCTTTTATATATATAGAGATTACACTGTCATATTTCTTGTCCAATTTTTTTAAAAAAATTCTTTTTCTAAGAACTTTCATAACAACACATATTTTATATTATGTGGCGTCATATACAGGGTGTTAATGAATAACACCGAAAGATTTTACCTGTGTATAGAGGGGACATAGACAACCAACTTTTATTAGGAGATTTTTGCTTCTGGATTCATTTTTTCCTGTTATAGCATAAAATCTCCCAGGACATGGCCACCACTGACTTCTAACATTTGAAAAAATGCAAAACAAAGGAACTTCGCTGTTAACCCTGCAGTCAGTAGTTATGAATAAAAAAAAGAATAATGCAGTGACGGCCAGTCATGTGATTAGTCTGCAAATTTTGCAGATTATCGAAACACTAAATTATGATATAGCTGTTGACGAATGATTAAGAGTCAGGTTTTTATCGATCACTAGGAGGGCATGAAGTCAATTTAATGAACATTTTAACCCTATTTTGCGTAATTATTGATTTATGAGCACAAAATTATAATGACTTTAATGTCCTGTAGCATACACATTTTACGTCATAGAGAAAAAAATCTCCTAATAAAATTTGCTCGTCTAAGTCCCCTCTATATAGTAGGCCTACAGGTAAAATATTTCGGTGTTATTTATTAACACCCTGTATTGTGTTAATGGATTCATATTGTTTATATGCTTTTGCTGAAATGATGGTTATTGCATTAGGCCTAATACCAAACAAAAACGCATTTCGGTAGTGTTTTTTCAACACTATCAAACATCTTACATAATATGTACTTTCTTTGAAAGCCGCCAGATGAGAAAAGTTCGGCTTTAAGTGCTGCAATTATATCTCTTAATAAGAGAGTACTAGTAATAATTGTGCAAAAACCCCATAAATAACTATTCGACATTTTTGCTACTTCATTGTAGACGAAAGCTAGTTACTTAATACTAGGATTTGCTATTTTCAGTCAACAAACATATAACATAATTGTAAGCTCTGGGTTACCGTTTATAAATGTTACGGCTGAGTAATGACGTAATAAAGCATGTGGCGTGCTTGACCGCTAATGAGGCAAATTGGCGACGTACTCGAACAGATAGCGATATGTATCGAAGTGAGTGTGTTTTGTTTGTGACTGCGTTGTCTAGCAACCGCGACAATCGATCACAGAAATGATTAATGGCGCGCGGCTTCCTTCAGATTTACAGGGGGCCAAGACCCTAGCTTGACTATTATACAGCCACTGTTCATGGGGGCTTAGACAGTCATTCCCTCAACTACTTGAAAGTCTGAATTTCGCTGGCTCTATCTATAGCAGGCCTACCTGTGGCAAGGGAAGAGGAACAGTAATAATCATACCAATTATTATTTTAATTATCTGTAATTGTAAATTTTATGTATTTTTTGTCCTGGTTGAGTGGAAAATAAAGCCTTAGGCCTTAGCTCTGCCAGATAGTTTATTAAGTGCCAGAATGGTACTTTATGAGATTATTTGAGACGGAAAAAATGTCTGCCCGTCTGTCCGTGTGTCTGTACGCGCGATAACTCGAATACACTTCATAGGCTTGTCATGAAACTTGGTATACACATTTATAACGCCCATGGCAAGAAGCCTATTGATATTGGACCATATCGGTTGACCGGTGCCGAAGTAATGTCTAATTAAAGGTCACATGCTTTTTAAATGAGAATATACTACAAAGCCGCTTTGCTAATTATTGAGGGCCATGACTACAATATAGTCAGATGTCTATTTCGTTGATCAAGTTGAAATGAGTACTTCATATACAGAAGGTACATTACTGTGAAATAATTAGGCCTACGTACATTTAGCTGAGTTCTTTGCCAGTGCATTTTGTGAAATGTTCAAATATTTTAAGAATTTCTAATATTTATGTACACTAGTATGAATTAAGGTTAAGTATCAAACTTTACACCTTGTTTTTCCCTGGGTAATTAATCGATCTGGAACTTAACTCGGAAATCGATTAAATAAATAATTTATTTTCTGCATATCATAATTGCAATTATCACTGATTAAACAAAAAACATCTGCCACTTTGTTACATCAGTTTACCTGATTTTATTATTATTATTACTAGAGTATTATTATAACGCTGTTCATGCTGGCAAACGAGTGGGAACAGGTGGGCAATGTAAGCGTGGATGATATTAATCGTTATGTTTGTGGGGACTGTTTCTGATTGCGTAATCCTGAATCATCCGCGTGAACTGCACAATATTTTATTTCTTTCTTCTGCAGCCTGTTTGTAGAATGTTCCCCCATCTTCTAGTTCAGTTCTAATTCTTTAGATCGCCGAGGCGTATCCAAGATTTTTTTTAGGAGAGGATGTGACAATAGTATATTGCGATACAAGTGCCGTAAGCGGTGCTTACGGATCGAGGAAAGAGTTTTTTTTTCAATTTCCGAGATCCGTTATGCGCTTACGGCACGAGTATTGCATGCTATTTTTTGCACGATGATTATTTATATCAATTTAATTATGTTAATTGAGATATTAGCTGAAAATATTATGTATACATTATTGAAGATAGGCTAGATGTTTATTTCAGAAAGTGATTCGCATGTGTTGGTTGTTATGGGGACTGAATATTTGTCCTGTTAAAGTCGCCACAAACTGGGGGGCCTTGGTTCCGGTCTTCCATAAAGGCTTGTATTATGATGATTTTACTTAGGGCACTTGCGCTTTTTGTAATTTTTACCGCACGGAAATTTCTTTTGTTTTCATAGCAACCAGATTGCTTGCGTGAATGTCAAGTTACGATCCACGGCAACAGTATTCGTAAGTACCACCACCTAGTTACGTCGTGCAAACATTTAATAGCCTACTTTTAACACACTACTAATATCACTATTAATGAATTCTTGAGAAGAAAATCAGTAGTCCTTTTTTCCTGATATTTATGAGAATTGATAAATTTCATTTTTTCTTTCCGTTTGTGGTAATATTTGTTATTATGAAAAGACTCATCCACCTAACCACAAACCCCAATGGACCAAAAGTTCAATGGATGCAACGTCACTAAGCCCTATAGGCCTAATATTGTAATATTAACTGGATTTATGCACATATACACTCCTATTTTTATGTTTCACTATTGTCATAAAATATATGTTTGGCTATAAAATTATGTAATCACATAATATACACTTACATTTTAAATAGCAATATGCTATATGTATCCAATTAAAAACCTAACCATTAAAATACATACATTGATGCTTTTCACTGTAAATTAAAAAACACTGTTGTCATCTGTTGAAATATGTAAAATTATGCCGAAGAATTTCTCAGCAAAAGTCATTAAAAATATAGTTATGCTTGAATACATGTAGATTAAATATAAGACAGTCTGCTGTCTATCTGACGAACAAAGTAAAAATTTTTGCCGATATCTTCTCAGCAAAAGTCGTTAAAATAACACTGTACTTGAGTGCACTGGAGTTGGAAGTTAAATATTTTTACTTCCTCTGCCCGTACCATAGGTCCTATAGGTAGAGGAAGTATTGTTTTCGACCCCAAAATTCGAAGTTGAGTTTTTAGTATATATACACGTTCCAAGGCCCCCTGAATCCAAAAATACTATTTTTGGAAACATGTCTGTGTGTCTGTGTGTGTGTGTGTCTGTCTGTCTGTGTGGAAGTTTGTGAACAGGCTAGCTCCGAAACGGAGAATCGTATGAAAACAAAAGTTCGTATTTGGGTCAGGTACCTTCTGAAGATGTGATTCGAAGATTGGCGACAAATTTCCCTTATTTTTAAGGGGACATTACATGAAGAAATTTTCGTTTTTCGCGATTTTCTCGAAAACGGCTCTAACGATTTTCTTTAAATTTTGCGCATGGATTGCTTGTACCAAGAGCTAAAACGTTTATTTGAAACATTTTTTCGAACAAATTCTCTGAAGGGTAGTTATAAGCAACCCACTGTGAATACGTGCTTTTTGCAATACGGCTTATTGTAAATCGTACGAAAACAAAATTTTGTATTTGGGTTAGGTACCTTCTGAGGCTGTGAAGATTGGCGACAACCTTCTCTTATATTTAAGGGGACTTTACATGAAGAATATTTTGTTTTTTGCTATTTTCTCATAAACGGCTCTAACAATTTCCTTTAAATTTTGTACATGGATTGCTTATACCATTTCAAAAACATTCTCTGAAGGGTGGTTGTAACCTACCAACTTGCCTGGTGAACAACTCAATACGAGGACATTTAAGGCATTTTATTCTATATAAGCACGTGAAGTGAGAAAAATGTACTGTTGCCCCTGCTTACAGTAAAGAAATATCTGAGGGGAATATTTGATAAATTTCGGAAATTATTCTTAACAGCGGAAAGTTCAATAAACGTTTGCAGTCACTTATTTTTTTTCCCCATAGCCTGCGTTTTTAGTCGCAACATTCAAAGAAGGGGCTATAAGATAAAAAAGCATAATTAGCGTAAATGCTGCAAACTTTTATTTGGGCAGAGGAAGTTATGTGACTTTCACATCAGATTTTTTTTTTTAAATAGTTGGCTTGGAGGCGGCTTGTGAATGTATTCCGTTGCATCAATTGGCTGTTGGCTTCTGTTTCATAAGGATATGCGCATTTCGATCACTTGGTCATCTTCAGTCCTGATAATAATTTCCGATGTGTGTGGAATGCTTGACTACAAGTAATTTGATGGTATTTTTATACGCACAGAGGGATTAAGTTGTTATTAATGATGAAATCGCTTTTGTTGTATTTATGTAATAGATGTAGATTTTCCTCAATATGGCTCAAACTGATCCAGATTAAAGAGGTTTCTCTCCTACATTGGTCATGTCTGGGATATAAGCTGTACTGTGGGTTGCGGCCAAGCAGGCGTTGTCGTGTCGTATATTATACAAGCGACAATGGAAATATTACGTCATACAATGGCAGCATTCAAATGATAACAATGGTAATTGTGAATGACAAAGCGATATGGGAACTAATCAATTAGATGGAGCAATTTTACAAATTGACAAGCCACTGCAGCGATGGAAAGCACTTGGAGCTAGGTCTTTACCACCAGCAATTTAATTAGTTTCACCCCAACCTTCCTTCACCCCCTTCAGAGTGATAATTTTCCCAAAACTTTATGATTGTATGGTAGAAGTAAGGTGTGCAAACTGTGGGGATTTCATTCCACCCTTGGGAATTTTATCGTAAAATTACACGAGTCGTGGACTCGTATGTCGTGATGCAGTGCTCTAGAAACTAGAGAGTCGCGAGTTAGATCCCTAGGAGGCAAGGATGTATTTAAGGGGGTCTTGGGGATATGGACCTCAAATATGAGATATTTGAAGCAATAAAAAAATTTATTTTATCTATTTATTTTTATTTACATATTTTTTTATTTTATTTATTTTTTATTGTATTTATTTTTTATTTTATTTATTTATTTTTATTTATGTATTTTGAATTTTATTTATTTATTTTTTATTTTATGTATTAATTTTTTATTCATCTGTGTTTACACTCCTTTTAGCTACGAGGCCACACAGGAGTTCGGGATGTGTACCTATACAGTAGGGTAGGCCATGGAACTATTGTGAATTATTTCTATTATTTCTATTATTGATGTATGAACAACATTAATTAAATCATTTAAAGCAAAATAAATTCTAATAATCATATTAATTACTCTAACACAAAACAAGAAAATAAATATAACAACTAATGACAAATCATGCCAACCACCCATATCATTTAGTAAATTTAAGGAGTAAGTTTCAACTGCTATTAATTTAAATGGATATGGTACAGGATGAGGTGAGCATGATTCATGGTATGTAAATATCCAATTCGGGTTTTGGCTTTACGACTAGGGAAAACATGAAAAACCCATGTCAAATTGGCCGGCTACGGGATTTGAACCTGGGAATCCCGAATTCGAGTCCAAGACATTACCATCTCCACCACCTCGCTCGGTAATTAATGTTTTATGTCACTCAGGAAGGAAAGATGTCAGTAGTTTAAGGTCAATCAGATTAGGAGCCCCTCCCCCGAAAAAACTCATTTCTAAATATGTGCTTGCTAGGAGGTCGTTGGGATATTTTTATTTGGCCAAATACTTCTGGTGGCACTTGACTTCTAACACAAGTGAGTACCAGGAGTCTACAATAAAAGATCCGATGTGAAACATAACTTCCTCCGAACAAATACAAGTTTCGTCTCTTAGTATACTACAGTATATTATGTATGACATTCACGCCACATAAATTGGTTATAAAAGTGAAGAGAATGTCTTATCGCATCCCCGAAGGATACACAACCCAAATAAATTTGACTAATGAACTCGCTTAACTTTCCTTAGCCAGGCAAGGGCAATAGACCTTTCTCACTTCAAATTCTGATACAGAAGCCGTATTGCAAAGAGCTCGTAATCAGTTGATTCCACCTGATGCAAAGTCACACATTATGTAAATGAAAAGTACAACAAATTAATTGTATTATAAAATATGTCTCGTTTCAGTAACTTATGTCACTTGTTTTACTTCAGAATCAACAAGATTGCCAAGGCAACGATAAAAACAAATGAAATCTTGTTTGCTAGATCTGTACTGTAAAACATGTAAGTCTATGATATAAATACGAAAGCAAGGAACTTACTATACATAACTTAAATTACATAAGATATAAATAATTACATGATGTATGCGGAATGGAAGTAATCATCTGGCTAACCTAGTCGCACTATCGTGAAGTATGCGCTGGTGCCTTAACCAATGAAATTACAGGATACAGTTAGTCAAGGCAAGAATGTTGGTTACTTTTGCTCCGTACATATCTTGTATCAACTATAGTGCCGTTTTTGTCTGCCTATTTTAGTGCGCGACGTCCAGTGTCAGCTAATAGCCTAGAAGCGATCCAAGGACCTAGCCATAAAAAGGATCGTATCTGAGGCATTTTAAATGCTAGCGTTTAAATTTTACAAACGAATGCAAGTCACGAATCCAATGATGACCGCGATACAATAAAAATAATATAGGCTTATACTATTATAACGCGTTTGCTAGTTGAAAAAAAGGGGGAGAGCAGAAGTAATTTTAAATAAATTAGGGGATTGGTATGCTTGAACTGTAAGGGATTTTTTTCCTTCCTCCCAAACCCATTACTATGAGAGTTGTAAAAATGAATTGTTTTATTTTTATAGCGATTTGAGTTAAATGTAAAAAATAATAACACATAACAATTCAAGGCGTCTCTCGCTTGTTATGACGGAATGTAAATTTATTTTTTTACTTACCACCATTAGTTAAATTAATTAATATAGGCTAAAATCTCAATCAGTTCACAATTGCTCGTTCATGCGTAGGCCTATTACACAGCCGAACATAAAAGAACTTTTTGTTTGGTGTCTCAGATGTTTTACCGGATTTTGGTTATACTTAGTGTGCTTATTCAAAATATGTAAGCAGTTTTCTCTACCAGCTCTACTTTTATATAGAGTGCTATTAACTTATAACCTCTTTCGCGAAACAAAATCTTGCTTGATAATATAGCTAGTGAAGGTTCTTGACCATACTTTGGACACGTAGGACGAAAATTGTATGAAGTACAGAAAAACTAAAAGCTGGATTATTTTTGGCCCTCAAATTGACAGCTCATAAGTCATAAACGACCGTACGGTATGTGATATAAATTTTTTGAAAGACCCCATGTTATATTGTTATTGTAATTTTAATGTAATGTTAGTGTGTTGCTTTTTTCTTCACGTGATTTAGAAGATAAAAATAGGCACTTTTTTTTATTTACATCAAACGTAAAATGGGATAATATACATAATCGTAATACCTTATCTCAGAAAACTAAAGCTGATAGGGAAAAACTAATGGCACATTTGGCATCAGCGACCTAAATATACCCAAGAATAAGTATAAATTCTAAGGCACAAAAATGGCTGTTGGTCTGTGTTATTAATAGGGCCCGGGGGTTTAGCCAATAATTCGTCAAGTTAGTGGTGCACAAGACATAGAAAGCTTTCTGAGTTAGTAAACAACTTGCACTGCATGTGGCAGTTTAGTGTTCTGTTGACGTCGTTGTGTGTTGTGCGTTCTTGACAACCAGTGGCGGATCATAGCTAACATGAGTGGGGGTGCTGCTCCAGAAAATGTTTAGCCTTTTGTTTAGAAAAGCTACTATGTAATATCAAGTTCATTGCAAATAATTTCGGCAACTGTCTAGATGTATCACTCTTCTAGAGAGACAAAATATGTAAATGGCACAAGCGATCAGACTCGTGGAGGAATTATTCATAGGTAAGAGTCAATCTGAAGATGGAATACTTCTACAGGTGCAGCAGAAATAAATAAGTTCTCCAGAAAAATGCAGGATTTTTCTACTGTTTTTACCTTTCGAGGTGCACTGGAAGGTTCTACAGAAGACCATAATGTGTACCCAAACAAGGGAAACACTGATATCTCATCCCCCGTCACGTCATGAGACGTAGAGAGAAGTTTTTACCATTAAAGATCTTCTTTGCAGGAAAATAGAAGATATTTTTCTTTTGAAAACTTAAAAATGTATATTGCCATTCACTGCAACAAAGCGTATGCACATATATAAACATGTATAAATTGCCTTTTAATTTTCACTGTGAATATTGTTAAATATTAAAGCATTGGTTGTGTATATTTATGTTCGTTTTACTAGGAAATATATTTTGTTTCTGTGATTTACGATTAAATGTGCAAACTATTCTATGACGCTGTGTCTATCATTTCACTAGACTAGCTGCACTGCCCTTGAACTTGAATGTTTGTATTAAAGTGCGCCACTGAAAGCGAGTCACCCCTTCCCTCGTGTTTACATACGGCTATATCCCAGTCACCACTAACCTGATGTAATGTTTTTGTGGCTAAACCCCCGGGCCCTAGTTATTAAACACAAGTCACTTTACATGTGAAATATAGGCCTATAGGGAAGAGAAATATAAGAGAAGTATTTACAATAAAATGTTTAAGTTTAATTCGTGATTTAATTACCCATCATAATATTCGGTATAGAATACAGGTTATGAACCTAGTTATGCAGTTCTCCAGTCCCCTGTTTTCATCTCTGTTTGGTCCGAATATATTCCCAAGCACCCTGTTTTCAAACGCTCTCAGATTATGTTCTTCCCGAAGAGTAATGGACCATGTCTCACATCCACATTATACATCCGGCAGGTTAAGTGTCTTATACATTTTTATCTTTAAATTTCTGGACAGAAGACGAGAAGATAACAGGCATTTCCTAATTTTAGACGACACTTAACTTCTGCTTTAATATTGTACCTATATGTTGTAGCCTATATCTAATTATTGCTTCCAGAAATTTGAATTTCTCCACTCGGTCGAAAGTTTTACCGGAAATTCTAATATTTTGTAGCGCATTATTTTGAAGTTTCATGAACATAGGCTATACATAATTTTTTCTCTATTGATTTCCAATCCAGTAGGCCCTATTCCTGAAGGCCTCGAAAATACTTGCTGCATTTCTCTCGATTGTGTTTATGTCATCGCCCAACAGACAAACCTCAACTGCATACGCTAAAATCAGGCGATTTCCATTTAATTCTAGGCCTAACTTGTTTCCTAGAACTTCCCGAACTGCATATTCCAAAAAAGATATACATTAATAGAAAATTAAAATATAAATTATCACTTAAGTATAATGTTTAAGGTCCACTGTACTCACCATCAGTAAGTCTGTTTCTAGCCAGTCCCAGGTGGCACAAACGGTTTGGCAGGTCGTGGCAAATGTTGCTGAGGTCACTCAGAAGGTTACAGTACAGCTCTAAGAACCTCAAAGATCTGGGAAGGGACGAACCCTTGATATCTGATATCCAGTTGGCTGGTAGAGACAACATTTGCAGTTTGTTCAACTTCTTCATCTCAGAGTCCACCTCGGTCACCTGACATAAGAATATCACAAACATATATAATTTCCTCAAACAGAATTTAAAACCGTTCAATCTTTACAGTTAACAATTTAGGCAGTCATTTATTTTTAAGAACAATTTATATCCGCCTTATTCTCACAGTTTATGTTTTTTGCCCTTATATGCTTTATACTATTTTATCATCAGTGAAGAGGACCCTACTTAGATAACTTATGCAAGAATTTAACTGTTTAATTCTATGACAGTGATAAAACGTCAAGACTTATTTTCAATCGTAAACGCTGTTTAACAGAACTCCATCTGTATTAAAATCATTTATGTTTACATAAATACACTAACATTAGAAAAAACTATAAACCATATCTCGTTAAAATACTATATGTCCAGGTCAAACTTTAAATATACATAGTATAAGAATAAATCAGTCAACAGAGAACAAGATCCCCAGAAGCAGATTCCATAAGCAAGTATTGATTCAACTTCTGCATTCATGAATCAAGAAAATTTATTCCGATGATCATATAACGATACAGGAAACGTCCATTTGCATTGAGTCTATACATACATAGGCTATAATTAGACCTGGGATTTTAAGGCAAATGCCTATTTTGTTCCTTATGAAATAACATGAAAATTTTTAAATATGTTGACATTTCATGATATATCACTTATATTTATAGAGTTTTATAGTGCCCTAAAATGCCTATTTGGACCTTTGTAGCCTATTTTTACTATTTTAGTGCCTAAAATGCCTATTTTATACATTTAAAATAAATTTCAAAATCTGTAATAACTTTTACAATCATTTAATGGACATCCCTGAATGAAGGGCAGAACAGCAGAGGGTGGGTTTTTCACAGTAACTTGATTTTCCCAAACAATTGTCACTAAAGGAATGCTGACTGACGGGGGAATATTTGTTCAAAACAACAAGTAGCAGGTATATATAGTAAGAAGGGACATAGACCTACTGTGTCAATTTTTTATATAATCCAAAACTGTTTTTGATAAATGTACTTTTAATTCTGTCTTAATTTTGCAATTATTTCTGTTAAGAATAGGCATACCACATTTTTTACAGTAAAAAAAGATCACGTTACAGTTGAAGAGCAAATTGTAGTATTTTAAAGTCTATTTTCTGTCTATTTACACATTTTTAAAGATTACTTTCTGTCTATTTACACACTTTTAAAGCTTATTTTAAGTGCCTATTTTCTCTTTTAAAAGCCTATTTACTTGTTTTAAAAGCCTATTTTAGGTGCCTAAAACTATTTTTTTTAGAGTCTAAAATCCCAGGTCTAGCTATAATAAAACTTATAACCTCAGAAATTCAATATTAATATCCATCATATTACACCATTTATCCAAAATTAAAATTATACATACATATTGCATAACATAATTATTTATCAGTATCATAGTGATAAGATCTAGAATTTAATAAACCATAAATATATTTTCCTTTCAAATCTATTATCTATTATAAACACATTCACAGTGTGTTGTAAACTATAGCTCGTAAAAAAGTCAACAAGGTCTAACTATTGTTCTATCAGACAGGAAATCAATATTAAAATCTCCTGTTAATACAATATTAATGTTTTTCTTAAAGTGATCGGTCAATTCAAGTACTTCAATTATATTTGTTAAAAAGCTACTAAGATTTTTTCTATTATTATCAGGGGCTTTGTAGAAGTTTATACACATGAGATTCACACTACCATTATGTAGAACATACTTCAAATAAAGACCTAGAAGCTATATTAGATGGATCAAGCACCCTATTAGCTAAAATCCAGATTCTTACATAAATTGCTGACACACCGTGCTACAGTAATAGCCAGCTAAATAAAAATCAGGAATTTGCACATATTAAGTTCATCGTAACTCAACCAATGTTCTGACACAAACAGAATTCGAACTTTTAATTCGTTACTAAGTGTAGAGACATAGTTTATTTTATTTTATAAACTTAGGTTTACTTCCAGTAAAGGAATCCCTCATGATTAGTATTTATTCAATTCATCGAATCCTGCCCATTTCCGGTTGGGTCCAGAACCTTCTAAGTTCACCATAAAACTGAGAAACGAAACATTCTTCTGGACAGTATTCAGCATTAAAAGATTTCATCAAATTTTTGTTCTTCAATTTCAACATGGAAGGACGCATATGTGTCATATTTAGTTTTCAAATTGGTAACTTTGAGAGATTTCAGATCACGGGTTTGTAACTACTGTGTCATTTCTGATACCGTAACGTCAGGTGCTAGCCTACTTACGAATACAGCTTTCTTTTTAGGTTGTTTCTTAATTACTTCGATGGTGTTATTGGTACACAGGCTTCTTTTGCATTGTATTTGGTTCCTTTCTGTTTACTAATTCTATCCATTCACTGGAAGGTTTGTTTTTAGAATCATTTGACATGATTACCTTGTCTTTTACATCAGTATTAATTATAATTTGACCCGATTTTACATTTACAGAGTCGACAATTTCAGCATAAGACTTACCTTTTGTAGCACGGAAGTTCGATGAGCTCTTGTCCGAAGTTGTAGTTTGTGTTGATGCACTTTCACTGGTTATTTTCATCAACAACTCTACATGTTGCGTAAGAGATCTAATTTTGCCAGAAGTTCCTCAATAACATGTGGCTTGGTTCTAAAAGGGCCAATGTCATTTTCTTGCAAAAATGAGATCTATTCATTATTGAGCTCAGCTAGTCTTTATCTTTCGTAAACTAAAAGACCCAATATCTGATGCTATTAATAGACATAATACAGAAACCTTAGAGGCCAATGTCGGAAGGTCTCAGCAAAAAAATATTACGTCTACAAAGGCTTCAAAGTCAGTTATCTCAAAAGCAAGTTTTATGATTTTGGCCCTTTTAGAACCAAGCCACTGATTATAACCCTTTTGTTTCAAAATGTACTTTAATATTTGTACGTCAATTTTACCATCGGTGTCTGATAGTCCATGCAATGCATTGTAAAATGCCATGTCACCAATATCATATCTTCAACTTCAATATCGCCACGTCACCAATATCATATCTTCAATTTCAATATCGCCACGTCACCAATATCATATCTTCAACTTCAATATCGCCACGTCACCAATATCATATCTTCAACTTCAATATCGCCACGTCACCAATATCATATATTCAACTTCAATATCGCCACGTCACCAATATCATATCTTCAACTTCAATATCGCCACGTCACCAATATCATATCTTCAACTTCAATATCGCCACGTCACCAATATCATATCTTCAACTTCATTATCGCCACGTCACCAATATCATATCTTCAACTTCAATATCGCCACGTCACCAATATCATATCTTCAACTTCAATATCGCCACGTCACCAATATCATATCTTCAACTTCAATATCACAGCACTTGACGTTATTTTCATCCAACAACATTTTAGCCCACTGGCTACTTTCTTCTTGCACTTTTTACACAAGCTCGCATTTGAATTACTTACACCTTTGGTAGCTCCTGTCATATTTAGGTTATGTAAGTAGGAGCCTCCAAAAACACGTCCGCGCAGGTCAACGGTCAAGATACTACTAGCTTCGTGCTTGCCTACGTAATTTCTGTACAACAGTCTTATATCGTAAATAACTATTACAACTATTACAACTTTGTGCTTGAGATTATAACATAACTTGCAAATAATATGTAAAGCAAATAGATTTTAGACATACCTTATAAAACATAAGCTGTGGGTATAAGGCGGATATATTGTGCAATACAATCCAGACAGGATTTTCTTTTATCTTTATCTCTTAGCATGCCAGATTACAAGGCTACAGAACAATAATTCATTGCTGAGAGGAAAAAAAAAAAGAACTATTTTTCAGCATTGAAAGCTGTATGTCCTCCCCTTAATAAGATTAGAGGCTTATAAACTACAGTCCAAAACATGCCTCATTTACAATAATCAATTCATACTTTTGTACAAAATTTGGTGTTTCTAGCTGCCCTATAAGTATGAATGTCCGCGACGTCGTTCACATTTACAAGGGTCTATAAATAGATCATGCACTCATGACTAGTGATGGTAGATTTTAGCAACTAGAAAATAAAGATTTAGCATAGTAAAAGTAAAATTTAGCATTTTATAGAAAGTCTAACGTTAAAATTTAGCATTTTATACCGATTTGGAATGAAACAATTTTATTATTTTAAAATTAGGTTTTATAAATTAATGCGTTATCAAGTGCATTTTATTGATTTTTCAATCACAATAATTTCAAGCATACAAGTAGGCATAAAGCAACATAAACTTGTAGTGAAACTTTGAACACTAAAGCATACGTCAAAACATATGCACTGCTAACTTGTAACCTATTTGCCTACATGCATTTGAAATCAGCATTCAGCAAACACACATCAAAAAGTTAACATTGAAGCAATTTCAATAACATCCTCCTTTAATCTGTTTCGGCTAACTGTGAGAATTAAATTGTATTTTCTGAAGAAAGCTTTCTACATCCACGGTATTGGTAGGTGACCAGATTACCTGAATAACAACATTGGCAAAGACAACAAAATTTGTCTGTTATACCGGTTATCAGACGTTTGTGAAATAATCATATCCACTTAAGAAACTTAATATGGAATATGGAATTATTCTCTTCATATTGAACACTCCCTTAGGATTTATGGTACTCCTCTGTTTGATTAAAGAGCTCATTAACAGCTTCATAAAATTAATTTGTTTCATTTCCTGTCATATTATTTACATAAATGACCCTTACAATGTAATTTCGCACTTATTTCGCAGAAATACGTACAGGTAGGGAAACAAAAAGCGGACCGACTCTTGTAGTTGATTTCAGAGCCTTGTGATACGTAAATAAATGTAAGAGATGTAACGGAAACGTTTGTTTTCACAAGCAATGCAAAATACGTGAACTTATTTCTCAATTCAAGCAATTTATCGGCTGTAGAACAAATTTCAATTTTGTCTGTTATTCCTGAATATTGTCAGGCATTCTCTGCTATCCTGTGAATGCCGCTAGGCATGCGCAGTGGCTCATATTGGCAACTTAGATATTTTAGTCGGTCCGCTTTTTTCCCTTATCTGTACATTTCGCATTTTATCGCGAACTGAAAAAATGCAATAATAGGCTTCATATGCTTCAAAACCAAAATATTACTAATTTTGATAGCATTTGGGGACATTTATCATTAGGGGGCGGATTTCTATGACATGTCATATTTTTCCCCTTTGCATTATTTCAGGTTTACGACTAATTTAAACCCGATTCCAAGCATCCTGGTGAAAATGGAACGGCTTTTATTGTGCATATAACTGCATATTTAGGATATTTTCAACTATTGTAGCATATTAAGTATGAATATGCATATTTAGGTCATATTTTTGGCATATTTGTGTGCATATTAAAGAAAATTTGAAGTTTCATATCATATTTTCTAAATTTTGCATTATAATGATATTTTTTGAGAATTTACAGACATTTTAAATAATTAACATTATATTTTAATAAAATGAATTGTAATGAAACTTTAAAAAAATATACATAATGTGTAAGTGGTAAAGTCATATTTTAAATTTTATTGGTCATATTTTAATGTTTTTTAGGTAATAAATGCATGCATATATCCTATTTTGTAGGTCATAGAAATCCGCCCCCTATTTATCATTTATCGCGATTGCGAAAATCTATCAACCCTACTCATGACGTCATTAATGTTGACCCATTTCCAGGTGTATCTACTTACCAAGCAGTCAGTAAGCCGAGCACTCCACATACAGTCCTGCACAACTTCTGCATTTATTATCTTCCTCCTGGTCACGGCCTCCTGTATCACACCCAACACATCCTTGGTGACGTCATTGTTTCTGACCTGCCTGGGGTCTTCATGCTGTCTATACATGAACTGACTCAACTGAAGTTTGTCTGCATATGAATCCTCATCCTTCAACTGAGAATTGTTGAATTCCTGCAGGAAGCAGCCCACGAAGGACACCCTCAATTTTTCCAGCAGGGCTGCAGAGAACGGGTTCCGGGGGACGTACTTCATATCCAGGGGACGGCCACACCAGCACAAGTATCTGCAAAGTGACGGTGTAAAGCAATATTACCGTATTTTACGGACCATAAGGCGCTCCGGACTATAAGACGCACCTTAATTTTAGAATGGAAATTTAAACAAAAATAAATTTAATGTGATTCTAAACGAAATATTTTAAAGGGAATAATATAGGCCTACTTCATTACATAAGCAAAATTAACTTCTAACTTAAAACCTGCGTTGAACAAAAATCTCTTCTGTACAGGTGGCATCGCGTAAATTTTAACTGAAGTGATTTCTCATGAAAGACTGAAAATACTTTTGCACCCTCTAACCCTCAATTTAGCATACGGTAAGTGTAACGGGACAAGGCTGTTTAGAGATCATTGCATTCATTTAAACCACCCAGCGAAGACACTCCTTTTGTATAAAAGAACTCAACGTTGCTTTCTTTTCGCACTGCATACCTGGCTTCCAGCTACCCTCATTTTAAGATTGTGACAAGTGCAGTGATGTACAGTCTGTGCTAAAATTTGTAACTGTGTTATCGTTTACAACACCTTGTTTATATATATGGTATTCCAGCAATATTTACCGTAATTTTAATTTTTTTAGCGTACTTCGGACCATTAGACGCTCCCAACTTTTAAGGCTCTGTTTTCAAGGTAGAAAAGTGCGTCTTCTGGTCCGTAAAATATGGACTACCGTTCCAATGGAAAAAAAATATTCCATTACAAAGTGCTGCCATTGATCATCAATAGGGCTTGGATTTTTATAGAATTTAATCTTTGTTCTAGTAACATAGAAACATAGGTGCTTTCGTATTTGCAAACGAAAATCAGTTCTCATGGCAACATATTGTTTTACTGTGTTCATATACGGCTTTGGAAGCTGCAAGCTTCGACAATTAACACTGCCTACATATTTTTTCACATAGGCCTATGCTTATCAAACTAGACCTTTGTTCTTCTATAAGCTCTGCTTAATGAATCGATCTGGAGCTTAACTCGGAAATCGATTAAAAAATTACTTATTTTTTGTATATCGTAATTGTCAGTGATTAAACAAAACAATTCTGGTACTTTGTTACATCAGTTTACCTGATTTGATTTATTTATTTGTTACTATCGTATTAATTTTTTTATTTATTATTCCACACATACAATCTCTCTCTCTCTCTCTCTCTCTCTCTCTCTCTCTCTCTCTCTCTCTCTCTCTCTCTCTCTCTCTCTCACATATATATATATATATAAGACTGACTGACTTAATGAATGAATGACTGACTGACAGAGAATCAACGTAGATCCTAAACTATAATAGTTAGAGACATGGAATTTTGACAGTACCTTCGTTTCGTAATCTAAATACCAAAAATCAAATGTTTTGGAGGATACGAAATACGCCTACCTTTTTACACAGAATTATCAAATCCAAATCACGTTCCATGTACAGTTCTCATGACAACAGTGTATTGTACTTTGACAAATTACAAAAGCTATCGATAGAATTCATTAGTGTAAATAAATACTGAAGAATAATGAAATCCACGAAAATAATGTACAATGTGATGCAGTCACACAACGTTCTTGCCCTGGACTAGAGAATACCAATTTGAATTTTCTCAGTTCACTGTAAAATAAGAGTTCGTATTGCAGAGACAGCATTTTCGGGTTTTTCAGTCTGAGTGTGCCAACGAGTATGCCATATGAGAAGCCGGTAAAAAATTATATTCATTGATGCATTATACATAGCTGTAGGCTTTGTATTTTAAGTTGAGAAATATGGATGTTTATCATAGGACCTAAGCATGTAAAAGGAGACAAAATAGGATGGAACATTTTTAGTCCTATGCGCGCTGTATATTATTATGTCCCGGGTTTTGGGGAAGGAAAGTATGAAATAGATATTGAATTTCTTTTTGATTTCAGCCCCGAAACGGTTGTATGGTATCATGAGAGTGAGAAATAAAATATTCCGTAAAGACAATACAATTTTATGTTACCGGAATTTCAGTTTCTTATTTTAATTCAACCACTACTAGGCTTGGTGTGTAGAAGCAACGGGGTGCAAAATTCTACAATCCTATATGAGCCTTAAAACGCTAGGTCTACATCAAGCGTTTTCCGAGGGAATAGTTTGAGTGTGATAAGTCGTTCTTCCTTATTTCTAATTCTAGATAATAATTAAGGAATCGCGCACAATGTGCATTATCTTAACCTAAGACTTAACCTACCCAGTCCTGAACCCGGGAAAGGGATTTTTCACTACTGAAAAATCCCCGACCCGGCCGGGAATCGAACCCGAGCAGCCGGGGTGGAAGGCAGACGCGCTACCGACTCACCCACGGCGACTTCTAGATAAGGACCAGAGTTTGAAAATCGAAAGTCCTTCATAAGTCAATTTCGAATTACCAAATACAAAACCCGGGAATAGCCGGGCCTTCTAGATCATAAAGTTTGTAAAAGACATTTCAGTATTGCTTTAGCAGTAGAATTGGGTCAGTTTTAATTTGTATGTTATGTCAGGGAATTCCTGCAGCGAATTTCTGTGGTTTATATTCTGGAAATAATTTATCACTTGAAATTTAAAAAAATGGTACACTTATCCAAGTACAATGTAATAAAGCTCACCGTATAAAACTACAAAGTACTCAAATAAATAATCTGCGAGGTAACTATAGGTATACAATTAAAACAAAACTACAATTAATCAAAAAGTTGTAAACAGTTATGACCAGGGCCCGGATTCTGATGCAGGGCCCGGATTCTGATGACCTAAAATTGTTTGAAAAATGACCTATAAAATGACCCTAAATTTGAAATAAAATGACTTAATAATTATAAAAAATGACCTAAAAGCTGATATTTTATTTATAAAAAATTATTATTATACACAGAATGTTATAGACTAGTTTGTACAGAATTGTAAAAACTGTAAATAACTGCAATGTTGTGAATGTTCTTTTCTCACGGAAATTGATACTGGAACCGAGGCACAGGCGAGTCAAAATTCGGCATTTCCTTTTGTGGTCTGCCGGATTATATTGCTGTTTATTGAGGGTAAACAGTAGTTTGCACTCTCAAATCCAAGCAGGTGACAGACTCTGGTGCCAAGTCAATCTAATAACAATATTAATATAATACAAAATTTTGGGGTTTCTTTGATTCTCATTTCTGACTGAGACATGACAATACTTTAGCGCCGAATTTTTCCTTCTTGCATTAAACAAACAACAATTCAAAGACAGCACCGCTAGCGACGAAAAAAAGTTAACACACTCAATGTAAATACATGAAAATGACTAAATAAGGAAGCAAATGACACGAAAATGACTAAATAATGACCTAAAATTGAAATAAATGCCCTAAAAATATAAAATTGCTTAAAATGACAAAAAATGACCGAATAACAATGCATTTCTATAATCTAGAGGTCATGATTAGGATTTATCCACAAGTTGGCAATGTCTATACAGCATCAATAAAAAGATGATATGTCATTAGAATCCGGGCCCTGCTGATGACCTAAAATTGTTTCAAAAATGACCTATAAAATGACCCTAAATTTTAAAGAAAATGACTTAATAATCATAAAAAATGACCTAAAAACTATCATTTTCTTCATAAAAAATTATGATTCTACACACGAAGTTATAGACTAATTTGTACATAATTGTAAAAACTGTAATGTTGTAAATATTCTTTTCTCACGGAAATTTATACTGGCACTGATGTACTGGCGAGTCAAAATTCGGCATTTCCTTTTGTGGTCTGCCGGATTATATTGTTGTTTATTGAGGGTAAACAGTAGTTTGCACTCTCAAATCCAAGCAGGTGGCAGACTCTGGTGCCAAGTCAATCTAATAACAATAGTAATATAATACAAAATTTTGGCGTTTCTTTGATTCTCGTTTCCGACTGAGACATGACAACACTTTAAAACGGAATTTTTCCTTCTTGCATTAAACAAACAACACTTCAAAGACAGCACCGCTAGCGACAAAAAAAATTAATACACTCAATGTAAATACATGAAAATGACTAAATATGGAAGAAAATGACAATAAAATGACAAAATAATGACCTAAAACTGAAATATATGCCCTAAAAATTTAAAATGGCATAAAATGACAAAAAATGACCTAATAATAATGCATTTCTACAATCTAGAGGCCATGATTAGGATTTATCTACAAGTTGGCAATGTCTATGCAGCATCAATAAAAAGATGACATGTCACTAGAATCCGGGCCCTGGTTATGACTGTTGGATCAGTTACCCATAGGATGAATAGCGTTCTAGTATATAAGCGGCTTTGTCCTTACCGACTGACTGACTGACTGATTGATTGACTGACAGATAATCAACGTAGAGCCTAAACTATAATAGGTAGAGACTTGAAATTTTGAGAGTACCTTCGTTTCATAATGTAAGGAAGGGTTTTGCACAATTTTGATTTTTAATGTCAAAAATTAAACGTTTTCGACGAGACGAAATACCTTCCATAAGAAATACACGAGCAATTCCATTGTTGTAAATAAAGTTCCTATTAGCAATGCAGTATTCAATTGTGAAATTAATTCAAGATGGCCTTGCTCGGTTGCTATCTTGATTCATTTGTTTACGATTCGCCGATATCTATTTTTTTTTTTTACAAAGGTGGAGAGAAGCGGCGAATGAAAGTACGCCTAAATGGGAAAATCATTTGGATGAAACACACTTTATATATGTATGGAAATCCTGCAATTAATAGAAGCATGAGCTAGAAGTTGCTATGATTTTGATCGTACCTGCTTTCGTACAATTCCTCAACAGAGTTCCACTCTATATATGATTTCAGCTTTGCGTACACGGCCTTCAGTTCTTCAGCTTTCAGCGGTAGTTTTACCTCCTCCACAATCGGCGCTGTTGAAGGTGGCTTCAAGTGTGCTGAAGAAATTTTGCCCTCCACAACATTTTCGCTTACCGGCACAGCTTCTACTCCACGTTCCTTTTCCTCAAGTTCTTCAGGAGGTTTTTCCTTCTTCAAATTGTACTCTAACACTGCTTCCATTAAACTTTTCAGCTTAGGCTCTCCTGAAACCTCTTTCTCTTCAGAAATTTCTACAATTTCATGCTTTTCCACTTCAGTAGAGGCATCAATTTTATCTTCAGCAGACTGATTTGAAATCTGTTGAACGTTATCTTCTTCAATTTTCTTCTTGATCAGCTCACCTGATAAATATATATCTTCAAATACATAATTGTTTGCAGTTTCTTCTTTAATGACGTCATTATTTGCAGTCTCTTTGTTGATGACGTGATTTTTCGTGGTTTCTACTTTGATGACGTAATTCTTTGCAGCTTCATCTTTGTTGACGTCATCAACTTCGAGTTTTGTAGCAATTTCCTGCAACTCACCGTTTTCTTGGTTACGATTTTCACTTGTTTCTTTACCCGACAACTCCGCATTCAAGATGGCACCCCTAATACTTCCTACAGTTTTAGAATCTCCTGTTTCAACTTCCATTTTGAATATAAACTGTAAATTTAATCAGTAGGATTTTCCTGGTCACTGACTACTAGAAATATGAATTTTGAAAGAATTTTAAATCTATGACAAAACTTCATACGGTTTAAAAGGACATTTCTATGGAAACGCTAATAATTGTTAGGCTACTGCCTCTATTTTTACTTCCTCTGCCCGTACCATAGGTACTATGGTATTGTTTTCGACCCCAAAATTCGAAGTTGAGTTTTTAGCATATATACACGTTTCAAGGCCCCCTGAATCCAAAAATACTATTTTTGGAAACATGTCTGTGTGTCAGTGTGTCTGTGTGTGTGAGTGTCTGTGTGGAATATCTGTGAACAAGCTAGCTCCAAAACGGAAAATCGTATGAAAACAAAATTTCGTATTTGGGTCAGGTACCTTCTGAAGATGTGAGGATAAGATTGGCGACTATTTTCTCTTATTTTTAAGGGGACTTTACATGAAGAAATTTTCGTTTTTCGCGATTTTCTCGAAAACAGCTCTAACGATTTTCTTTAAAATTTGCACATATGTTCCTTTTACTGAGAGCTAAAACCTTTATTTGAAACTTTTTTTCGAAAAAATTCTCTGAGGGTAGTTACAAGCCATCCACTGTTCACCCACTATTTGTAGAAATTTTGTCTTGTGTGATGAACAACTGAATAGCGCTCTTTCACGGCCTCTTATTCTATATAACAATGTGAAGTGAGAAAGACGTATTGTTGGCCATGCATAGAGTAAAGAAGTATCTGAGGGAAATATTCGATAAATTTCGGAAATTATTCTTTACGGCGGAAAGTCTGCAGTCACTTGTTATTTTTTTTTAAGTTTGTTATATAGCCTTGCGCTTTTAGTCGCATCATTGAAAGAAGAGATATTTATAGGATAATTAGCGTAAAATTGTGTCTTGCGATTCCGTAAAAGGATATGTGAATACTGCTAACTTTTATTTGGGCAGAGGAAGTTATGTGACTTTCACATCAGATTTTTTAAAATAAATTTCATTGCGGTCAAAGAGGGTGTATTTATTGCAAATAGTTTTCTCCTTACACCCTCTAATATTAATCAATGGCAACACACTGTAACCTTAAGGAGCTGGACTTAATTTATTGTGACAGTTTTTTTTACATAAGGTAACATTAAAATTAAGCACTAGGCATATATATATATATATTTGCCCCCCTCGACTACACTGTATTTCTATATATAAGTTATATACACATATATATATATATAATATGAATTCTGAATAAACATTACTACTACTACTATATCCGATATTTTACTTTAATAATGCTAAGTACCCTCCGATTCTATGCCTAAGTCAAATCTGACTAGGTGGGATACGTAGCTGTCATTTTTGGTAAATCTTTGTTCTTTTAGTTAAGTTAAAAATAATAGCTTCCACTTATATATTTACATATTTTATGACTTACAGTAGGCCTAATTTACATATAGGCCTAAACCTTTTCTATGACAATACATATCGGGTAACTCTACCACCCTCTCGCTCTTCCCTTTGTAGCAATTAAAGACGGCTTAGTAATCAGTTGGTAGTGATATCCCCGGCCACTACGTGACTCAAATCAGCAACACATCTCTTCCTTTAACTTAATCAACAATCGATCAACTCTGCACCCGAACTCCCTCACGATTCGTACTGATAAGTCTTGTAACCTCAACTCTGATGCAGCCAAAGTAGCTTTTCGACTCTCATAGATAATTATGTAATGACTAGGTTAAAAGACCCGGCGTCGCCCGGGTTTTGTATTTTGTAATTGGAAATTAACTTATAAAGGATTTTCAATTTTAAATTCTAGGTCCTTATATAGGCATTTATAATTTGAAATAGGAAGAACGACTTATTACACTCAAACTATTCCCTCAGAAAACGCTTGATATAGTTTTTTATGGCTCATAGAGGATCTAGAATTTTGCATCCCATCGCTTGTACAGTGCACAGCAAGCCTGGTGGAGGTTTAAATAAGAAGAAACAGAAATTCCTGTAACATAAAATTGTAATATCGAGGCGGGAAATTTCCCACTCTTATGTTACCATAAAACCGTTTTGGGGATGAAATTAAACAGAAAGCATTATCACTTTCATACTTTTCTCTCCAAAAACCTGCGATATAATATAATAATATACACATTACCATACCTCGTTTTGTTTTCTCTATGTCCAGGGTAGAGAAAGTTATGTGATTCCATTATTTTAGTGGATTTCATTCAATATTTATTTATAACATGAATTATTTTGATAACTTCTCTTATTTGTCAAAAGTGCATTTCAATTGTTTTTTCCAAGCCCACCTGATACCATTTGGCAACAATATATTCTGTGATTTGGAATTGATAATTCTATGTAAAAAGGGATTAAGTATTTTCAAAAACATTTAATTTTTGGCATTTAGAATCAGAATTTTTCAAAATCCTTTCTTAGTGAGCACCTACATTATGAAACGAAGGTACTGTCAAAATTCCAAGTCTCTACCTGTTATAGTTTAGGCTGTACGTTGATTCCTGTCATTCAGTCAATCAGTCATTCATTCAGTCAGTCAGTCAGGACAAAGCCTTTTATATATAGAGAGAAGAGATTACTTTTCAAATTACAGATAAATACACGAGGTACTTATCTAAAGGATTTTAAATGTATGAGTTGCAATATACTGAACAAACCAAAATACGAGGCGCGTCCATAAAGTAAGTTTCCCCGGGGCGGTTTACAGAAACAAAACCCAATTTCATGGATATATATATTCCAACAGATAGAGCAAATGTTCAGCTATTTTTTGCACTCCTTAGCTAGTAAGTGGTACTTACGAACGTTGTTTACATGGATCGTAAGTCGACATTCCCACACAGTCTTGTTGCTAAGGACGGTTGCGATGAGGTTAAATTACTTACGGTCCAAGCGCTACGTCATAATTCATTACGATACACTTCATAATACATGCCTTTATGAACAAGGTCCCCAGGACAAATATTCGGTTCCCATAACAACAAACACATGCGAATCACTTTCTGAAATAAACATCTATTTTCAAGAATGTATTTACATAATATTTTCAGGTAATATCACAATTAATATAATTAAATTGATATAAATAATCATCGTGCAAAAAATAGCATACAACACACGGGCCGTAAAGGCATTTACGGGTCTCGAAAACTTAAAAACCCTCGGCTGCGCCTCGGGTTTTCAATCTGTTTCCTCGACCCGTAAACGTGCCTTACGGCACTTGTATCGCAATATACTATTTCAACACATCGCCATCGGAACTGAAACATTTGTCTTATCGTGGCACCAACTTTTTGATAAGTTACCTGTGTCGTAAAGTGTGCCGCCTGGGATTTGAACCACTGTGTGACAAACATCTCCGCCTCTCTGTCATACTTTGTCATTCCCTTTCATTTCTTTAGGTGTAGGAAAAGATGGAAATCACTGGGAGCGAAGTCCGGGCTGTAGAGTGAATGTTTAAACACCTCCTAGAAAGTCTCCTGCAGAAGTTCGGCTGGGAGGTGTTTAAACATTCACCCTAAAGCCCGGACCTCGCTTCCAGTGATTTCCATCTATTCCTACACCTCACGAAATGACAAAGAATGACAAATAATGACAGAGAGGCGAAGGTGGTAGTCACACGGTGGTTCAAATCCCATGCGGCACACTTCTGTGACGTTAAATAACAAATATGGCTAAAACATGACCAAATAACAAATATGGCTAAAATATGACCAAATAACAAATATGGCTGAAATATGACCAATACCACAAAAATGACCAAAATATGACTTTATATGCTAAATAAAAATGGTCCTATTAGAATAACAAGCGTGTATTTCGTACTTCATTTGTGGCGAAAACGGAGGTCAGGATTAAAATATGACATGTCATGAACATCCGAACCCTACTTATAAATTAATATTTAAGTCATTTTTTTCTAATTATATTCTATTAAACTATAAGTCTATGATATATGTGATGTATAAAAGTTTGGAAAGTAATGCAAATACAACATTTGACTCAACAGAATGCATAGTTTAGTTATAGTTTTGTGTGTACTGTGGCTAATCTAAGTAAATTTTACCTAGCACGAATAGCTAGTAACCATTTCAACTTAGTTCTGAAAGGGTTAATGAAGGTGATTCTAACCTGACAATATTATATGAGAAAAATTCCTCCGACACTGGGATTTGAACCCAGGACCTTTGGCTATCCGTGCCAATGCTCTACCAACTGAGCTAAGTCGGAGTTCAGCTCACAGTGTCAGATGGAACCTCTCTCCTATGACTGATTGCCCTTAATGGTCTACCTCATAAATCCCAATGTCGGAGGAATTTTTCTCCTATAATATTGTCATGCAATGTCCATCAGTGACAATAATCTGTGGTTTATGAATGCATATGCATATATCTATCTTGATTCTAACCTATTAATTCGTTCATAAATTATAGGAATTGTCTGAATATTGATAAATATCATGTTTGCCGAAGAGGGAGGTTTACTTTAGACAGTATTTTCCTCCTTATACCCTCTAATAATAACACTTAACACAGTGTGACACTGATATTAAAATTATATTTGTATCTTTCCAATGATATACAGGGTGTTAATGAATAACACCGAAATATTTTACCTGTGTATAGAGGGGACATAGACAAGCAACTTTTATCAGGAGATTTTTGCTCTATGGATTCAATTCTTCCTGTTATAACATAAAATCTCCCAAGGATATGCACGCCACTGACTTCTAATACTTGAAATGATGAGAAACAAAGGAACAGTGCATATTGTGTAGTGGTCGGGAAAATTGTAAAAAATGACGATCGATATCTTACAATTCTGAGGGAAAAAAAGACAAACGAAACATTTTTGTTAGGTCTGGAATTAGGAATAAAAACATAATGCAGTGGCGGGCAATCATGTGATTAGTCAGTAAATTTTGCAGATTATGAAAATTCTAAATTATGGTATAGCTGTTGATGAATTATTAAGAATCAGGTTTTTATCGATCACTAGGAAGGCATGAAGTCAATTTAATGAAAATTTTAACCCTATTTCGCTCAATTATTGACTTATGAGCACCAAATTTTAAGGACTTTAATGCCCTGTAGCATATACATTTTACGTCATAGAGCAAACATCTCCTAATAAAAGTTGTTGGTCTATGTCCCCTCTATACACAGGTAAAATATTTCGGTGTTATTCATTAACACCCTGTATTTGGAGTGTCTTATAGGATCTAAGTAAGATTTGTGTGTAAAGCATTAAAAAAATAATTAAAAATATAAGTAAAGATTAAAATTAAATTTGTCACAAATTACACATAGGTCTATGCTGTAAAACTGATGATAGCGTAGCAATATTTGCGTCGAAATGCATTTTCAACATAAAAACAACACCGCAACATACTGGGCATTTCCACAATTTCAACTAGTGAATCCTGCAAGAATTTCGTATAACAATCAAGAGAGGAGCACTTTGCGGTTATGAAGATTTGGACACTATCATCACAGCCTATGTATGGTGCGAAGACTCCTAAAAATAGGAAAATTCATTCCACATATACATTTTGGTGTTTTACAGCATAGACCTGTGTGTAATTTGAGACAAATTTAATTTTAATCTGTACATATATTTTTAAATGATATTTTAATGCTTTACACACAAATTTTACTGACACTCCAAATATATCATTGAAAAGATATAAATATAATTTTAATATCATTATCACAGTGTGTTGTGTGTTATTATTAGAAGGTATAAGGAGGAAAATACTGTCTAAAAATCTGATGTGAAAGTCACATAACTTCCTCTGCCCAAATAAAAGTTAGCAGTATTCACATATCCTTGTTCAGAATCGCAAGACACAATTTTACACAAACTTTCTACAAACAGTGGGTGAACAGTGGGTGGCTTGTAACTACCCTTGAGAGAATTTTTTCGAAAAATGTTTCAAATAAAAGTTTTAGCTCTCACTATAAGCTACACATGTGCAAAATTTAAAGAAAATCGTAAGAGCCGTTTTCGAAAAAATCGCGAAAAACGAAAATTTCTTCATGTAAAGTCCCCTTAAAAATAAGAGAAACTTGTCGCCAATCTTCATCTCACATCTTCAGAAGGTACCTGATCCAAATACGACATTTTGTTTTCATACGATTTTCCGTTTTGGAGCTAGCCTGTCCACATATATCCACACAGACAGACACACACACAGACACACACACAGACATGTTTCCAAAAATAGTATTTTTGGATTCAGGGGGCCTTGAAATGGGTATATATGCTAAAAACTCAACTTCGAATTTTGGGGTCGAAAACAATATTTCCTCTACCGATAGTACCTATGGTACGGGCAGAGGAAGTAAAAAAATTGTCTGAATACCCTGTCTTCTTTTCACTCCTAAGAAATCTGTGAGGTGACCATAGTATGAAGATGAGACGAGTGATATTATAGTTTTACACATTTTGTTTGCGTGCTTAGCTGCACTTCCACGTGTTGTTAACGCTGTGCAAGGCGCACTTCTTCTGTTTTTCATTACACCGTGTTAAGTGCTCGCGCTTGCCGTTGGATGTCACACGTGATAATTACTGGGTGTTTCCCAATTAGTTCCGATCAACAGTCATATGCCTGACATGACATGGAAAGAAAAAGAAATCTCATGCATGAGTAACACATAGGTAATATAGGTAATCTCTTTATACATAAAAGACTTTGTCTTGACTCACTGACTGACTGACAGGAATCAACGTAGAGCCTAAACTATAACAGGGAGAGACTTGGAATTTTGATAGTACCTTCGTTTTATAATGTAGGTGCTCACTAAGAAAGGATTTTGAAAAATTTGGTTTTTAAATGCCAAAAATCAAATGTTTTTGAGTATACTTAGTCCCTTTTTACACAGAATTATCAAATCCAAATCCCAAAACATATTGTTGCCAACGGTATCAGATGGGTTTGGAATTAAATTAAATGCAAGTGTGAGAAATTAGAGAAATTATCAATATAATCCATGTTATAAATAAATAATACAGAATGAAATCCACTAAAATAATGCAGACACAAAACTTTCTCTGTCCTGGACATAGAGAAAACAAAACGAGGTATGGTAATGTGTATATTATTATATCGCAGGTTTTTGGAGAGAGGTATGAAAGTGATATTGCTTTCTGTTTCTCACCAATGAATTTAATCGAAAGCTGTCCCTCCTTAATAATTTTTTCATTTGCATTTATTTTGAAATTGTTTTCCTAATATTTCTTGCAATACCTATACCAGCATCATTTCGATTCCCATGATTTACCTTCGTTTCATAGTTTGTCTTTAAAAATAATAGTAAAATGAGGAAAATAAATAGGAAGAAAATTAATTTTTTTATTATTTTACAATATTCCTGAAGATAGGCCTACGGGCTGCCAAACTGACAAAGATTACCATGATATTAGAATAACGTACAAGAAATAAACTATGGGCCTAATCATTGTGTTAGCTGTTTTCTTTGCAGTCCGGCAGGATTTGTATATTCTGTGAGAAATTGGGAGGATTCTCCAATTGAAAAAGTCGTGCTTGCACGATACCTTTGGGAATGGTATATGTAAGTTCACTATAAATTAAATAATTAAATAATATGAAACGTGAAATCTTATAATAACTTGTGAAAGCCAAAATTAAGAAACTTAATAAATGGTTCATTACAACCATTCAACTGGCTCAGTACCACAAAAGGATTCGTTACTAGGGATACTTTCGTTCCAACGGTCGAAGTACGTCTTAGAAGTGTTGTTAAATCCGAATTTATAGTGATCCAATTTCTGTCTGGACATGGGAATTTTGGCTCCTATTTCGAAAGATTCAAAGTGATAAGAGAAAATGGATACCTGTGTATATGTGGCGAACAACAAACCGTCGAACATCTTTTATTTAACTGCCCAGTGTTTGAAAGAGAAAGACACGTTTTAAAAGGGCATCTAGATTAGCGTAAACTTCTTTACGCTAAACCATTATCTATATTAATAAAAATGAATTTCCAAAATGTATGACGGAGCATCATTGAGAACGGCTCGACCGATTTGGCTGATTCTTTTTTTGTTGTGTTCGTAATTGTCAGGACAAGGTTTGTATGAAAGAAATTTTTTGGAAAATCCATGGGAAAAGTCGGAAATGTGAAATGAGGCATGGTTAGAGAGTCTGCTGTCAATTGTTTACATAATGAAAGTATTGTTTACGGTGTTTACGTAGGGCTTTGGAAACTATATTATAATACTGAGCTTTAACAAATTCTGATACTATCGATGTAATTAATACATTTATGAAAATAATTCTTGAAGAATAAAATCCACGAAAATAAAGCAGTCACATAACTTTCTCTACCCTCGACATGGAAAATATCATTTTCTCACTTCACATTTTGATGTAGAATAAGCGGTCGTATTGCAGGGACAACTTAAGTGTGTGCCAGTAAGTATGCTATATCGGAAGTCGGTAACAAATCCTATCCACTGATACGTCACTCATAGCTGTAGGCTTTGAATTAATTGAGAAATAGGCCTAGGGATGTTTATCAGAGGCCCTTCTAGAAGAAGACAAAATGGGATGGAACATTTTCAGTCCTACGCGCGCAGTATATTATGTCCCAGGTTTTTGGGAAGGAAAGTCTGAAAGTGATATTGAATTTCTTTTTTACTTCAGCCCCGAAACGGTTGCATGGTAATAGGAGAGTGAGAAATACAATTTTCTGTCAAGACAATACAATCTTATGAAACCGGAATTTCTTTTTCTTCTTATTTGAACTCCTCCTAGGCATGGTGTGTAGAAGCAATAGAATGCAACATTCGACATCCTCTATGAGCCATAAAAAGCTATATCTAGCGTTTTCTGAGGGAATAGTCTGAGTACCATATGTCGTTCTTCCTCATTTCTAATTCTACATACATATTATATAAGGACCTAGAGTTTCAACATCGAAAGTCCTCCATAAGTTAATTTCATATTACAAAATACAAAACCCGGGCGACGCCGGGCCTTTTAAGCTAGTAGTTAATATAGCCTATTCCAGCTTAGAGTAATGGCTGTATTATAGTCAAGAGTGGGTTTTGATACGTCAAGTTCGCTATTTGTATTTTTACTTTATAGCCCTATTTGTTTAAAAGGGGACATACAGCCTTCGATGAAATTCATTGGTGAGAAATATGTGAATTTCATTATTATTTTTCTCAGCAATGAATTGCTCTACAGTCTTGCAATCTGACATACTCTTTATTGACCATTTCTACAATTGCATACAATTTTTAAAATTAATCAAACTGTTACAGTTACGGGTAATTATCGTTTCAAAATGGCTGCCACGTTTCATGCACTGAACAGCCGTTTCCCTGATAACTTCCACAAATATAGATATTTCTGGGTGTTTATTTATATGTGTGTTTGTTAATATCATGTGAACAACATAATCTAGGATCTTTTAAATATCTTCAGTATAAGTATTTTTTTAAATCATTATTTTTTGAAATTTTCTTTTTCGTTAAACTATACGAAAAAAATACTATATTACTATATATATTAAAAAAATACTTACACTGAAGATATTTCAAAGACCCTACATTATGTTGTTCACATGATATTAACAAACACTCAGAAAAATAATCACTCAGAAATATCTATACAGGGAAACGGCTATTCATTGCATGAAACGTGGCAGCCATTTTGAAACGATAACTACCCGTAACTGTAACAGTGTCATTAATTTTGAAAATAGTATGCATTTGTAAAAATAGTCAATAAAGAGTATGCCAGACTGAAAGACTGTAGAGCAATTCATTGCCGGGGGGGAAAAAAAAAAAAAATGAAATTCACATATTTCTCACCAATGAATTTCATCGAAAGCTGTATGTCCCCCCCTTTAATAATTTTTTCATTTGCATTTATTTTGAAATTGTATTCCTAATCTTTCTTGCAATACCTATACCAGCATCATTTCGATTCCCATGATTTACCTTATTTTCATAGTTTGTCTTTAAAAATAATAGTAAAATGAGGAAAATAAATAGGAAGAAATTTTTTTTAAAAATTATTTTACAATATTCCTGAAGATAGGCCTACAGACAGCCAAGCTGACAAAGATTACCATGATATTAAAATAACGTACAAGAAATAATGAACTATTTGCCTAATCATAATGTTAGCCGTTTTTTATGCAGTCCGGCAGGGTTTGTATATTGTGTGAGAAATTTAGAGGATTCTCCAATTGAAAAAGAGTATGATCTCATTATGTATGCTCGAGTATGCTGATATTAATGTTTAACCACAGTATAGTATAACAGTAGCGAAGCTCCATACAGTTTTTTTCAACCGGCGCGACTGCAGCTCTCGTAGCGGTGAGCGAGAGATAACACAATCTGTTACATTGTTTCTTATGAAAAATGCACAATCTAGAAGGCAGTGGAAAAATGTCAACAATATTTTATGGAAATGCTTGTAGTGCTATAAACTGCACCAACAGCCAAAGGAACCAAAGGAATCTCTCGATTTATCTTTCTTCAGGTTCCCTAAAGATCCTGAGAGGTAAGCAAAAACAGTTATTTGTTAAATTAAATTGCCAATTTGTGATTATCACGCTTGCATCCATACTAGACCACATCGGGAAACCGGTCTGATACTTTATAAGATATACAATGTCATCGATCTTGAAACTACAACTTCTTTATATTACCATAAAGTCTATGATTTGGTGAGTTCACCAGTATGCCTTTCCGGTAATAATCTCGTTCTAGTAATTTTAAAAATAAGAAGAAATACAGCCATATATTCGTATCTTTCCAATGCTAAAAATGGCTGTTTGCTAGTTCAATCTTGCCGGCCGCTTGGGGTGCTAGTGTCGCACCGATCTGTCAAAAGGATGCATTTTCCTTTCATTAGAGCTTCGCTACTGTTATACTATACTGTGGTTTAACCATTGAAGATAGTATAATAGTATGTCAGGGCTATATGTAATTTCACTATAAATTAAATAAAAATTAAATAATATGAAACGGCTCAAGCCTTTGGTTTCCGAATAGTAGACGTGCCGCATAATGTGAAAATATGACGCTTTACTGTCTGCAGATAGTCACCACGCACACAATTTATAGTCATAACTAGTGCAAGGCATTTAATGAGCATAAAATATTGAAAAAATGCAAAATAATAAATGTATTTATGACCTAAAAATAGTGAAAAAGACCCAAAATTTAAAAAAAATGACCAAAAAATTTACCATTATTTCTTATAATTCGTTTTTTAAGTAATGAATTGCTAACAGTAATTTAATGGATGCCAGTGCATTATATATGAACTTACAATATAGGCTAGAGTCTAAAACACACTTATTTTGTTACTAAAGATGTAAGTAAATTTATACTACTTGGACACCCTTAGCGAAAAAAAGAAATTCTTTATGAACTGGCATGCCCATCAAATTGCCCCTAACAAATACGTGCCATTTCAAAAGAAAGAAAAAATATTTATTGCTACAAGACAAACTGCAAATAATAAACCTGAATTAAAATAAACTATGAACACTTGGCGGAGATTCTCAAATAAAACCGGTTGTCTGTTGTCTGAAAGTAACTATTTGTACTTGGAAAAGCTCCTCTCTATCTCCACTGAAACATAACCTAAAATGCCAAAAATTACTAAAAATGTCGAAAATGACCTAAAATTGCCAAAAAATAACGGAAAATGCAAAATAAAGTAAAAAAAAATGCAAAAACAAATTGCCCTTATTTAAGTTAATCAATTATTTCATGATACACATTTATTTATAATCGAGTTATCTTTTAACCTTCATATAAAAAAGATGCAAAATCATCAAGTGCCTTGCCCTAGTTACTTACCTTCTAGTTGTGTCGGAATCTTTCGAAATAGCTGCCAAACTTTCCGTAGGCCTATCCTGTAGGAAACTGTATGGGAACGTGGTTTGGTTTCAGAAGTTTGCTGTTTATACGGTCCGAAACAGTGAAGAAGAAAAGCTCTCTTGTTTAAACACATGATCATCCATAACTGTTGACAATTTTTTCAAAAAGTCAAGCTTTATTTATACTTCTTTGAACATCGAGGTCATATCAGGAGTTTAGATTCAGGCCATGTAATTAATGATGAGTTTATGGCGTCTGTTAATTAAAATTGATATTAAAATTTAATGAATGATGTAAAATCGGCTATGAGTCATGGCAAGTAAATATACAATTCGGAATTTGCCTTTACTACTGGGAAAACCATGAAAAAACCCAAGTCAAATTCTCCGGTTACGGGGTTTGAATCCGGGACTTCCATAATGTGAGTCCAAGACTCGACCTTTTTGGCCATCTCGCCCGGTATATTCCCAACTTGACTCTATGCAGTTTCGCTTACTAAAAAATAATAAAATCAGGTAAACTGATGTAACAAAGTGCCAGTATGCTTTTGTTTAATCAGTTATAATTGCAATTATGACATGCAGAAAATAAGTTTTTTTTATTGATTTCCGAGGTAAGCTCCAGATTCATTCATTAAGTAGAGCTTCAGGGAGAACAAAGGTCTAGTTTTTTAATCAGCTTTAAATCGTCCAGCATCAGCAGAACTATGCAGATTTGTGATATCTTGACAATCGCACACTCACATAAAAATACAAAAAAGATAGCCTATGCCAAATTGGCCGGCTGTGGGAATTGAACCAGGAACAACCAAAATGTGAGTCCAAGACGTTACCATCTCAGCTACCTCGCTCAATTTAACAATCTATTTTCATAAGCGTATGTGAAGGAATAATGTTATTTGTCATAGCTAACTGTATTGCAATTTCCAAAGCCGTATATGAATACTGTAAAACAATATGTTGTCATGATAACTAATTTGCATTTGATAAATGCTTTCTAATATATTACCATAAAATAGACACTAAATTGGGCTTTACTCCGGTACCGGTCAACCGATTTTGTCCAATATCAATAGGGTTCTTTCCATGGACGTTATAAATATGTATACCAAGTTTCATGAAAATCCGATAAAGCATATTTGAGTTATCGCGCGTACAGACACATGGACGGACGGACAAACATTTTCCCTTCCCCACACAATCTCATAAAGTACCATACTGGCACTTAATAAAAATATTTCCCAATTCTGACGGCTTAGTAGGCCTACATGTAACAAATAATGAAGGTGCAATTGCACAGTAACTATAGAGGGGGACAGAATGGAGACGGCGTAACAATTAGGCCTTGACAGGCAGTCTGAGACGTGAAGGTAGGCTGTAAGTCTGTAATTGGGCGAGAAGAAACCCGGGAGAATTTCAATACAGCATTACGAAACGCTTACTTCAGCCGTTCGCTTTCACCAAGACCAAATCTAAAGGGAGCATTCGTATAACTAAACCTTTACAGTTTACATTAACGAGTCTGAGACTTCTACTATACTATATCTCAGGCTAGTTTGATCCTGTTCAAAACAAAGGGGATGAGAACTCACAGAGAGTTCGCGGAAAATTCGCATCATGTAACAAAACGTGATTGGTTAATGTCATTAGCATGTCATTATAGTCATCAAATAGTTATGAAATGTTAGGTCTAAGAATGTTTAATACACTACCGTCACAGCTTGCTGAATTGCCTATAAATCTATTCAAATGCAAGGTGTATACCTACCTGCTTAACAACCCTTTCTACTCTGTGTCTGAACTTTTTGAGTGTAATAGGCCTATAGTTTAATGGTACTATGAATACAGGTTTTAAAATGTACATAGTAGGTTAAGTTAGATTGTAGTCCTGACTTTGTCTATTACCGAAATGGTTTAACGACAATAAAATTCTTATTTATTTATTTATTTATTTATTTAATACCAGGGTGTGGCTTGCTAATGGAGAAGTAGTGTTCTTAAGTTCATGCAACAATAATAACATTTACACATGATATAACAAACTCTCACTGGCATCGTCATCACTGTAGTATATCAATTAGCAAACATTACATAAAGGATTCATTTTTCAAGATAGAGAGCAAGTGAGGTGTACTGAGAATAAACAAACTACCCATTACCATGGTGAAGACATGCGTTCTCATGTGCGGAGCTGTACAACAGCTGCCACTATGACAGCCACTCCCCTTTGTTGTGAACAGGATCAAACTCACTTGATATATATTATAATCCTGCAATTTAAATTCTGAACCGATGAGGTCTTAGGGGACACTGTGCCGGAGAAACTTGACTTTTTAAAAAATTGTTTTTACGCGTATTTAAAGCGTTTATAGTCGCTTTAGGCCGCCTGCGTGGTCTCGTGGCAAGCGTCGTTGGCTACGGATCGGCAGGCCGAGGTTCGATCCCCGCCAACTCCTCGGATTTTTCTGAGGTAGGGAGGTCTGGAATGGGTGTATTCAGCCTCGTGAATCAAATTGAGGAACTACTTGATTGAAAGAGCGGCTCCGGTCACGGAAACCATCATTATGACCAAAATAGAACAAGAAAATGGGCCAAAGGCTATACCACATGTCCAGCAACAGTCCAATAGCATCGGCGCATGAATAAAGCATTTGCCCAGCCTGTACGTAAAGGACCAATGCGAAGAGACAAAAGTCGGCAACTAATGAGAGTATTTGTATGCAAGCTGGGGTCCGCACAACCGCTTGGAACACCTGATGTAGAAACCCCGATATGAATTATAGTAAACTCTAGATAAGACATTAAGTTATATATTTTAGAACTATGCAGTTTGAGTCCAGTGACGTATGCAGAAAATAATTTCGCGGAGGGTCAAAAGTGCCAGGGGGCACGAGTGTCCACCCCCGGAGTTAAAAAAAAATGAATGAACGAAAATCACCTTTTACGCTATTTTAGCACTGAAAAACTATGAGAATATGCATATATAAATCCACATATATCCAAACTGAAAAACTAGTTAGAAAATTTGTTTACTATACTCTAAGACATGCCAACCTAAACAAGAAATCGTTACCTAAGTTATAATACTTATTACTAGGGATGGGTCGACACTAGATTTTCTCGATACTCGATACCGATACATGATTTTTCCCTCGATACCGTCAACATTTCCAGTCTCAATAAATAGGTAGGCCTACATTAAAAATTAAAAGTTGAAAGAACTGTGTAATATCAACTAAATTAAGTGTGCATATTTAATCAGACAAAATTTAATATAATCAGTAGCCTATAATTATTTTTAAACTCTACATTAAAACTAAAATTAGTTTTTGAAACAGACCACTTGCAAGTTTTTTTATAAAAAATACTAGCATTCTCACTTATTTGCAGAATTGCAGAATTACCAAAGTATCGAAAAAGTACCCAGCGAGTTTTCTGAAGTATCGCTCGATGCCGATACCATGCAAGTATCGAGAGTATCGAGGTATCGAAAGTATCGAGGACCCATCCCTACTTATTACTATTTATAAGAAAAGTTAAATAATGCATGGAACAGTGAAAATAATAGGACTACATTTACAAATTCAGGATTTTATTATTAAATAACATAATTAAATATTTGACAAAATGAAGCTTAAATAACTTAAATAGAATTTTAGGTTTTTATTTGGGAGGTACGGAACTCCTGGGCACTGCCTGAGTCTTTCAGAAAGCCGATGGCATAATTATGACTATATTTTTATATTTTAATATCCAACTTTTTACTGGGGAAAAATATAGTTTCAAGAGTCCTCAATGAAACTGAAAGCTGTATTTTTGAGCGAATAAATCCCATAAACAATTTGCGGTATGCCGTATGATGCCAACCAATAAAACTCAATACCGAAGATATAAGGAAATGAGAAAAGAGAGCTCTTGGATTGAGAGACGGAGTTGCAATTGAGTCCGGAACCTTGATGACGACGTAAAAAAAACAAAGGAAGGGCGGTTTGTATAATAAAAAGGAAGGGCAAACCCAATCGCGGTAAGGGGGCGTGGCTAATGACTTCTTCTCTTTTATTATTCCGCACATTTCGCTATTCGCTGAATTGCCACTTTGTTTGCGATAGCGATCTCAAAGATTTCCCACTACCACCCTCTCACAAATCACGAGATTTCTCTGTCAGACCGCGAGACGCTTTCTTTACCTCGGCCTTAAAAAATTACTCCGTACACATCTGTCACATAAAACTGTCCACCCCAATGTCTGATTATGGCCGGTTTCTATAAACTCGCGAATTACCTATGGGTAAATTATCCAATGGACAGAATTTACACAAAAATAACACCACACAAACACAAATAATTTAAAGATAGCAATCACATACACTTGTGGCGAGTTTCTAGATAAATGTCCTTTAGGTAAATATGAAAATGTTCCTACAAACTCGGGCTAGATCTTTCCAAGGATAAATCTTCGGGTTAATTTATCCTTTCATGGATGGCTGGATAAAATTTAACCTTTCATAGGATCAATAATAATATTTAAACAATGAGAATCAAAGCCTTCTGAATTAAATTAACTGTACAACTCCAAGGCCTTGCTCATTATATCATTGTAGGTTAATGGAACTAATTTGTCCATGGATAAGTTACCCATAGGTAATTCACTAGTTTGTAGAAACCGGGCATAAGATAACTATTTCTAACAGTTGAAGAAAAAAGTTCCTGCCAAAAGAGTTTGCATGTTTGCAAAAAATGGAGAATAAAAATTAATGAATATAAGGGTCTACATGTAACTTTCACGCTAAGACGAGGCACTTGCCCTCCAGTAAGAATCAATGGTAAGACTCTACCTCAGTCAGAAGAAGTTAAATATTTGGGTATCCATCTTCATCGTCGTTTGACCTGGAAAAATCATATAGGCCTATGTACCAAACGCAAGCAACTAAATCTAAAATTCAGCAAATTGTATTGGCTCCTAGGACCCGTCAGAGTTGTCAACTACGAACAAACTTCTAATTCCGGGGTGCGCGGGCAAATAGAGTTAAGTCCACCATCGTAAAAAAATGAGATATGTCCATAGAATAAAAGATAACAATTTTTCTACATTTGTGTTAAGTCCAGTAAGTCATATTGAAAATTGTACGGTAGTTATGGATGTGTGCCTCATGGGTTTATCCATCTCTAAAGCTATGTTGGGCTCAGTAACAAGAAAGTGGACTTAAATCTCTTTGCCCGCGCACCCCGGAATTTACAAATGTTTCCTTAAACCAATATGGACATATGGAATTCAACTTTGGGGTACATCAAGCAACTCCAACATAGAAATTTTAGAAAGTTTCCAAACCAAAATGATACAACTATTGGAAAAATTCCCTAGTTCATTAGTAACAAATATATTTATCAAGATCTTGAAATACCAACAGTAAAACAGGAAATAAGTAAATACAGTATGGCCTACCAGAATCGTCTAAACAAACACCCCAATTCATATGCAGTGAATCTCCTGAACAATGGGACAAACACGTGTAGGCTCAATAGAAATAGAGTTCTGGACTTGATCTACAGATTTAATTAAATGTCAAACAGATTTCTTATGTTATGCAAATATTAGCCACTGGGCTATATTATTACTTATTGTTCATTGTAGAACAGATTGTAATGTTTAAGAAAGATTAAAAAAATAGAGTTTGCAAATCACCGTATATCTTTTGAATAGAAACCTATCATTTATTTACAGAATATCCTTAGTAAGTTATAGTAACCCTAATGTCGCTAGTAACCAATTAGTAATCAAATCATTTTAACTGTTAGGAACGGGGGCTAAATTTATTTAAACAACTTTTGAAGGCCGCGCCAAAAACCTCTAATATTAATTCATATTGACAAAACCAGGTGGCTTATAATTTAGAAATATGATCCATGAAGATTGTTATCACTGATGCATTCGTAAATGTTATAAACAATTTTAACCGCGAACCGCATGACAAATCCGCAAAAATAACTTTTCAAACATTCAAATCTCTGCTTATATGAGAGCTATCGAGAAACTAGTTATTGATTTGTCGAGTACTCATCAAGAGCTTTTCAACGATACCACAGAAGACGTGGTTTCAAAATTTCGAATTTCCATCTACCCCACCCCCACTTGTACCCCCGAAACCCCCGAATCGTTGGGGTCACTGTGAACTCCATAGGGAGTACTCTTATTTATTCAAACAAAGTTTCCCCCTATATTTCATAGGGGCCGAGATATAAATTTTTCAAAATTTCAACCCCCTCCCCCCCTTGAGCCAATTTTGCTCATTAACGAGCTTGTCCGAACTATTGGGCCTAGAAATAACATAATAAAATTTGGTTGAAATATCTTCAAAATTACGGCCGCTAGCTATATAGGCTATATATATATAAATATCACATTTTTTTTTTTGAACGGGCGGTGGTTTCGTACTTAGGGAGGCATGAAACGTAAAGATATGAAAGAATTTTTCGAAAGTCATGACATGGTATCGATTGCAATAGGTAGATTTTTCTTCGAAATCTACCTAATTAAGAACTATTTTATAGGGATGAATAATCGAATACTACAATTTCGACTTTCATTTGTTTAATCTTAATTTCTTTCAACTATTTCTATTTCTAAATGGCTAACACAAATACAGTATAAGCCTATTTGTAAAATAAGAGTTCGGTTTTTGCAAATTAAATTTATTTTGTCAATTATTTTCTATGTTCTTTAGTGTATCTTATATAGTCTTTTGCATATATTTAAGTATTTTTCTTTCCTGTATTTTACTATAAGGCATGTGACTTTCTGTCCCTAACACGAGCTTTGGTCATCTACACCTTTCAAACAAGGTTCATATTTAAGAATTAAAATGTTTTCTGTATGTATTTGATGACAATACGTAATGTAGCGTAATAAATAAAATAATAAAAACCTCAGGTTCCTTTGAAGGGCTTCAAGATATTTGGACCTAAGAGATAAGCTGGGTTTGCGGGCCACAGGTTGCAAATCTAGAGGAACTTGAAAGATATAAACTGAGATCGTATTTGGGAGGAGTTCGGATCGTCCTCAAAACGACTCAAGTTCATGTACTCTCCTTCCACCCCCTAAGAAGCTCGTCTTGTCTTGGTCTGATCCCTCCGACCTTATTCTAATGTTCCTTCAAATTAGACTATTTCCTCCGAGTACATGTATGACCACCTCAGCAGATTCCCAGATTACACAAATTAGGCAGAGTTCCATGCTTTTATATTCCTTGTCTTGTAACTTCATGTGAGTATTTTAACAGTTTTGCAAGAAAGTAGGTATATCGAATAAGGTTAAATTTAGTTAATACAGTGAACGCCGCTTATTCTAACCGTGGATAATGTTATCAGTCGAGTATTGTTATCACTAGGGACCGGATTCTTAGGTTTTTACCTATTTTTTTCCTTACTTTCAAAACAAAAAGCGCTCATACACTTTTTCGAATCATGTCCATAGGATTCACCCACATTAATTCTGTGGCACCTAAAAATACCTAAATGGGGTATAAAAACCTAAATACACCTAAACGGGATATAAAACCTAAAATATCTAATTTAGGCACCTTTTTTTGTCTTGTCATAAAGTAAGGTATTTTACTCACTAAATTAGAAGCATCGGATTCGAATCCTGAGAAGAGTAGTGTCTAGATACAGTATTAACTATTAACTAAGAGATAACAAGAAGAACTTCACAGTTGAGAATCTTGAAAGATATTTAGTGATACGAGTATACTGTAACAGGAAATGTGAGGCAATCTTATTTTCACTGCTTCTTTTGATTGTTTATGCTTTCCTTCTTCAATTGCATAATATTGTCTTAAAGCAAATTTACACAAATTTAAGTCAATTTTGTTAAGTTAAACTTTACAAGTATTATGTATTCAATCCTATGTAGCACATTCAAATTCATTAAACCAATTATTCTACCCGAAAACGATATTTTGGACAAAAAACCTAAAAAAAACCTATTTCACCTAATGGAAAACCTAAAGCAGTGCTTTTAAAAACTTAAAAATCCGGTCCCTAGTTATCATTTCCTCTACCTATGGCCTACCTATGGTACGGGCAGAAGAAGTAAAAAAAAATAGCACATCAATAATAATGTTATTATTAGGCCGATTAACATTATAATTATTATCAAATAGGGACATTTTTTATTTTTAAGAGTTCTGGCCCCACATGGGATAGTACAAAAGAAAATTATTCGTACAATTCTAAATTTAAAAAGGGATACTCATTGCAGACCATATTTTCGGCAACTACTTATTTTAACAGTCCATGCATATACATTCTTGAGACTGTTTGTTATATTCATAAGAACATCCACCATTTCACTGTAAACAATGAAAGTCATCAGTACTCAACCAGAACAAAGGATAAATTACACTTGAACAGCATTAGAACTACTACAATACACTCAACCATACTCCATAAGGGAATTATTTTTTATAACCTCATTACAAACATAGCTAGTAGCAAGTTACCTCACTTATTGCTCAAAAGAAATGTCAAATATTTTCTTATACAGGGTGTTAATGAATAACACCGAAATATTTTACCTGTCTATAGAGGGGACATAGACAAGCAACTTTTATTGGGAGATTTTTGCTGTATGGATTCAATTTTTCCTGTTACAGCATAAAATCTCCCAGGGCGTGGCCGCCACTGACTTCTAACATTAGAAAAAAATGCAAAACAAAGGAACTTCGTTGTTAACACTGTAGTCAGTAGTTATGAATAAAAAAAATACTAATGCAGTGGCGACCAGTCATGTGATTAGTCTGTAAATATTGCAGATTATGTAAGAACTAAATTATGATATACCTGTTGACGAATGATTAAGAGTCAGGTTTTTATCGATCACTAGGAAGGCACGAAGTCAATTTAATGAACTTTTTCACCCTATTTTGCTACATTATTCAGTTATGAGCACCAAACTGTAATGACCTTAATGCCCTGTAGCACACACATTTTACGTCGTAGAGCAAAAATCTCCTAATAAAAGTTGCTTGCCTAAGTCCCTCTATATATAGGTAAAATATTTCGGTGTTATTTATTAACACCCTGTATATAACAGCTTTTATAATACTGATGAATACATTGGATATTTTAAAGGGCAAATCTAAGTATGTTGACATTTATAATTTACAACTTTACTTTTACATTTCATTTGCTTTTAGGGTATTTACATTTATAGCTCATAACTTCAATTTCATATATCATCATTATTTATGTTATTGTATGTTATTGTATTATTTCTATGACGTTTCCTATGTCACTGTACCATGTACATTGTATGACTTGAAGGAATAAATGAAATGAAATAAACGAGGTGGCTACATACTGAAGGATAACAATTTCCGTAAAAGGCTAATAACGCAGAGAAAATACACTAGATCTACACTGGTGTTAAGTTGGTGCGACTGTTCACTTCTTATCTTAGCTCTGTTGATGTTAACTTGGCAACTCATGTGGTCAGCGATTCCCGACTTAAAGAGAAAATCCCTCAGTCACCGGACAATGCACCCTTCCCGGTAAAAAACACCCTAATGGCTGACAATAACTCACCTCGATTACAATCTAAATCCTGACCGGGGGTCGCTGATTCATACCGGATTGCGAGAAGAAGAAGCTGCCGATAAAAATTATACTCTAATTATTGCTTCTGATAGTTATGGAAGGTTATATCAAGGGACGATATAAATTACGATAGTGTTAAATAGGACGATGGTAATGGTAATAATAATAATAATAATAATAATAATAATAATAGTAACCGGTGTACCCTTGCAAGAACCCTGGAGGCCCGACTACCCCTTCCCCCACATCAAATCGGAAGTCTAAAATCATTCAATCAAATTGATTAAATTATAAAATCAGGTAAAATTGTAAGACAGTATTATTATTATTATTATTATCATCATTATTAGGGTCAGAAAGTTTATGTAAAATCATACCTTTAATAATGTGTTAAAATGTGTACTAGACACGAAAGAAATAACAGAAAACTGACGGTTTCATTTTGCATATAATTGCATATTTTGTTAGTTTTGTGATAAGGGATCATATTTGCTTCATATTAAAGTAATTTATTAATTCGTCACATTTTTATGGCAATTTCTTGACAAATTTTAAATATTAATTCAAACATTTACAGCATTTTTGGCTATAATGATTTTAGAACTCATAGTATAATACTAGCTTCGCGTGTATTTAGTCTGCTGTATTGGCTATTACCTTTCAGAGTCCTATGGGAACACTGTTTGATAATACCGTTGCCATGGAATCCGAGCCCTTTCCCGGGGGTTTTTAGGGCTAAAAATTAAAAAAAATTAACATTTTGGACTTTTCCTGTGCTTTACAGCCTAAAAGCTATATGTGTACCAAATTTCAAGTTTCTAGCTCATCTGGAAGTGGGCAAACATTAATGTCAGTGAGGGAGCCCTTTTTAGGAGTTTTTTAGGGTTAAAAATTAAAAAAATACTTTTTTTGGAATTTTCCTTTGGTTTACAGCCTAAAACCTATAAGTGTACCAAATTTCAAGTATCTAGCTCATCTGGAAGTGGGCAAACATTAATGTCAGTGAGTGAGTGAGTGAGTGAGTGAGTGAGTGAGTGAGTGAGTGAGTCAGCCATGTGGCTTTATATTATACTGTAGGGATTAAAGCGACTTTCATTTAATTAGTTTCCAATTTAATAAAAGTTGTTGCATTCACCTTTTTCTTTTTAATTTTGTATTGCACTTTAAACAAATTCTACTTTTTTTTTAATCAATAAAGAAATTCAGCCAGCAAGAGAGCGTAAAGTTTTAAAATTACTTAAATGATACTTCATTGAGCAGAGCCTATTTTTAAAATTTTAGATCATATTTGAAGCATTTTTCGTCTTCTCATACAGCATAAACTTCCGGGCATAAATAGTAATAATGTTATTATTTAAATACGTCGGAGCTGTATTTTACAGAGTAAAGTTTTTTTTTATTTTTTTTTTTATTTTTAGAAAAGTTAATTAAAGTTTTATTTAGTGATGAACTATCGAGGGAGTTTCAAGTCTAAATTATGCAGTCCTGCCATGGAAATATTTATTTGTATTCGTGGGACTGAATAATTAAATTGTTTTAAAGATTAAACACCACAAGACCCGGGCGCTATCGAAACTTCAGCCATACGGTCAGCATTTTTTATTTCCATTCAGTGAAACAAAAGTCCACAGCTAACAATAGCCAATCAATCAGGCCAGACTGTAACGTTAATTTATTAAATGAACGATTTCGTAGAAAATTTAAACAGATTATATTACTCTTGTCCTATTTTTCTGATTGTGGGGGGGAAAATCTCTCCCCCGGCTTCAATGTTGGCAGTTCTGAGTATTGGAAATGCTTTTGTGTACATTAATATATTGGTAACACTGTATTGACTCAGTCTGGTTATTAACCGAGAAGGAGAAATAACACAATCGAGTAATAAAAATTCAAAATCTGCCTTCATACCAATGTATTCCTACGACTTCGTACCAGTAGCCTAGAATCTAGATGGTAGCAGGCACAACATATATGTTTCCACCCCCCTCTCACCCCCCCTAAAAAAATGGAATGACGTTGGGGTAGTGGCAATTGGTATTGTCGAGACAACATCGGCCGCCAAATCAGTTCAATCAATCAACTAAATTAATTAATGTTTGTTTCGAGCGCTAGGATTGCTGAAATTCCAATTAGGTTCGGTTGTTCCCTCTGTGTATATGCTAGATATAATGAAAAAAAGGCTCCACAATCTATTTAATGGACGTCAAACAATCTGTATGTTTTTAGACCGGAAAATAATCGGGATTAAATATTGATTTCGAATACAGCTCTGCAAGGATATGTGGAGGGGGGGGGGGATATTTGTGCATACACATTTATTAAATTGATACGGACAATTAACTAGCTATGTTTTTATGGCACATGGGAATTCCAATCATATTATGTGTGTAATACCATCGCAAGGAATCCAGTTCAATAAGGTGTCAAGTCCATAAATATACTGTGAGAAGGAAATAGGCATTCACTAGGTACGTTATATGGCAGGGACTTCATATATGTGTATAATACCATCGTAAGGAGTCGACTTTAATAAAGTGTCAAGTCCTTAAATAATTTATAATGTGAGAAGGAGATAGTACAGTAAGGCATTCACTAGCTACATTTTATGGAGGGAATTCAAATATTATGTGTGTAATGCCATCGCAAGGAGTCCAGTTCAATAAGGTGTCAAGTCCATAAATATACTGTGAGAAGGAAATATTATGGCACTGAATTCAAATATTATGTGTGTAACACTATCGCCAAGGAGTCCAGTTCAATAAGGTGTTAAGTCCATGAATACAATATGAGGAGATAGTAAAATAAGGCTACGTTTTATGGCTGGTAATTCAAATATTATGGCATATGTGTATAATACCATCGTAAGGAGTCGACTTTAATAAGGTGTCAAAGTCCTTAAATATAATGTGAGAAGGAAATAGTTACAGTAAGGCATTCACTAGCTCCATTTTATGGCAGGGATTTCAAATATTATGTGTGTAATGCCATCGCAAGGAGTCCAGTTCAATAAGGTGTCAAGTCCATAAATATACTGTGAGAAGGAAATATTATGGCACTGAATTCAAATATTATGTGTGTAACACCATCGCCAAGGAGTCCAGTTCAATAAGGTGTTAAGTCCATAAATACAATATGAGGAGGAGATAGTACAATAAAGCTTTCAATAGCTACGCTTTATGGCTGGTAATCCAAATATTATGTATGTAATACCATCGCAAGGAGTCCAGTTCAATAAGGTATCAAGTCCATGAATATAATGTGAGAAGTGGATAGTACAGTAAGGCATTCACTAACTACGTTTTATTGCACTGAAATCAAATTTTGTGTGTGTAATAGCCTACCATCGAGAGGAATCCAGTTTAATAAGGTGTCAAGTCCATGAATATAATATGAGGAGGAGTTAGTACAATAAGGCATTCACTAGCTATTTTTTATGGCAGGGAATTAAAATAGTATGTGTGTAATACCATCGCAAGGAATCTACATCAATAAGGTGTTAAGGCACGTTGGGAAATGGAGTAGAGTACTGTAACTTCGTAAATAAAGTTTTGTGTAGATATATTTAGTTATTATTTAGTTATGCCAAATAGTTCTTTACTTTCTGGATGACCCTCGTATAATAAGGGGAAAATTGACAACGGTTAGGTGTGTTTGTTTTTGTTAAGCAATAAAACGAAACGTTGCATTAAGGGCTAAGATACATTTTCTTAATTTTTTTTTTAAATCGTATAATAAGGGGAAAATTTACAACAGTTAGGTGTGTTTGTTTTTGTTAAGCAATAAATCGAAATGTTGCATTAAGGGCTAAGATACATTTTCTTAAAATTTCTTTTTTTTTTTTAAATTGTAAATATAAAATAATTACTGTAGATGTTAGAAAACATCGATGTACCAAAAACATGGGATGTTTTCCATCGATACAGAAAATATCGATCATCGACATGAAAACATCGATGTTTTGAAAACACGGCCATCGATGCTTAACCCTAGAGCAAAGCAGTATTTGTCATATTGTGATCGTGTTTTCATAATTGCAAAGCTGAAATTTGCTCACTGTTTACCAGAAGATCTGAGATCGGGAGTGCTTGTGGGTATTATTAATATTAATGAGAAGAGAAAATCGTGTGAAGCTGCAATAAACAGAAGATACTTGCGTTCCGTGCTTACAGGCAATAATGTGCCGCATTATAACTATAGGCTGTTCCAGAAATATGGTGCTCGTCTTCGCTTGCATCAAGGAGAGAAAACTAATATACCAGCTTAAGTATTACTTTCGTGCCTAGTTCAATATTGCATGGATACTATTCTTGCATTTTTAGATATTTATTATACTGGTGAATTGTAGAGATATATTAATACAATTGACTAATTTCATATTTCAAGTGGTAGAGTATTAATCAATGACCTTAATCGATTCCACCTGATATACCACTAAATTTGTTCGAACACAGCTGGAAGCTGAACGAGAATATTATCAAAAATACAAGATCAAGTCTATCGAATAAATTGCTTATATATGTTTATTAAGCTACTATTGCACATGTTGAATATTTTAAATATCTAGGGTCTATTATACAAAAGGATGCAACAATAAATTTAGGGATCCAAAGAAGAATAACGGATAGGAAGAGAATTATAGGAATGTTAAATTCAATCTTATGGAGTAAAAATATTTTACATAGAACTAAAAAATTAATATATTAGGCATTATTCCAAAGTACAACATTATATGACGCTGAAACTAGGACCATAAGTAGACAACAAGTAAACAAATTAATGGTATTTTTGTAATGTTTTGGATTTTTGGAGGCGTTCAGCAAGAAAATCCAGGAAAGAAAAAAATCGGAATAATAGAATAAGGGAAATAATGCAAGTTGAAAAGAATATCTTGGAAATTGTAGAAGAAAGACGCTTGAGATGGTATGGACATGTAGCCTACTCAGAATGACAGAGGATAGAATACCCGAGAAAATTTTGGATTGGAAAGTAGAAGGAAAAAGAAGAAGAGTGTTGGATGGATGGGGTGAAAAGGAGTGGGGAGAGAAGAGGGTTAAGTGAAGAAGATGCTTTGGACAGGGACTTATGGAGGCAGAAGATTGTTATGGGATGAAGGAAAACCATTGTATTGTGGAATATTCCTTAATAAAAATAATAAAAAGCTACTATTTTAGAAAGGGACAACACTGTATAATTAGCTTAATTTGATTTATCATTACCCAATATGGGCTAATGTCCACACATCTTTGCCAACGATGAGGAAGGCGCTGATACCATCAGCTGTGTGTGATGCGTCTCGTTTAAGTGTGTAAAAATTACAGAATGTGAGGAAAGTATAAACAATTACTTAGAATCAAAAAATTCTTGGTGGATTCTTTTTAAGGTTGTTAGCTCGTAAGAGTACGAGTGTTACGCGTACTGTTTTGTGCATATCTACTCTTTTACAATTCAACGGCCCTAAATAGCGTGCTTGCTCGCTCGCCCGCTTCGTGAGACATCGGGTATACTCGGCGATGTTCGTCTCTCGCAGTGTAAACTTTCATGACGACTACAAAATTAGTAAAACCGTTTCTTTATTATATAAGGCCTAAGTGAAATGAACACAATGAACAAATATTCTAATTTTATTTTTACTTACAATCTTCATAGCTCTGAACCACAAACATTTTTAATACACTGCCAGTGTAAATTTCTTTAAAATCCTGGAGTCAATTAATAATGGCGGGTGAAGCCGCGGGCATCAGGATTAATATATTGATAGTTTAATCCTCGAAGTATCGTGGACAGCAAAAATCCAATTCAATCACTCCATCTCTTGAAAAATTATATAATTTCTGAAAATTACACTGAATTTATCAAATAAATTCCACATCATATTCATCTGTCAACAAACAGTTGAGAAACACTACTATTATGTGTTCACAGTTAGCTTTGGAACTGCATAATCGAATCTGACATCGTTTTCTCAGGCGGCGCTTTCTAATCGTGGAATGTACTCTGAAGCCGGAAGTTTAGCTGTTTCATTAATTATTAATGGTTTAGTTTATGAATGATTCGCGGTCAAGTGTTAATAAATATAATGCTTTAATAATTATTATACTATTAATTTTTAATTTTTAAATTAATTACCGTGGGCGAAGCCGCGGGCACCTGCTAGTTTTTTACAAGAACACAGTCTGAGATATCTAGACGAGATTTATCCATACACTGTGAAATGAACCAACTTATAGAACAGGATGTTGCCTTGGCAAACAATTGCAGGGGACGTGATATACTTATTCAAATAGAGGCACAGTGTGGTTTATGAAACACTTGGCATGTCCACCCCCTCCAGGGTGGTTTCTGCTACCCCAGGGGCCAGAAGCTACTATTAGGCCAGCTGGTCACGAAAGAGTATCTAGCATATGGCCTAGAGGAGTAGTAAGCCTAAAAATAAATGAGTCAAGAAACAGTAAGAGGTGCAAGGCAATTAAGAGCATTTCTATAATTGCGTAGGATATAGGCCTATATAATTTTGTTTATTATTTAATTACGTATGTCGAAGTTAAGGCCGTAATTATGCCACTCCAGATCAGAAACGTAAATCAGTCGTATCAATATCCTAAAATAGTCGTATGCTAGTTAAAACTGTCGTGTACAAAGTTATTTTACAGTGTAATGAAAGCATTGCTTTAATAATAATAATAATAATAATATTAATAATAATAATAAATCGGTATTATACGCCGTAGCGTAGTGGTTGAGGCGCTGCGCTACAAACCGGAAGGTCGCGGGTTCGATTCCCGACGAGGTCGTTGGAGTTTTTCAGTTGGCCTAATCCTTCTGGTGGCACTATGGCCCTGGGGTCGACTCAGCCTCTAACAGAAATGAGTACCAGGAGCAATCCTGGGGTAAAAGTGGCCGGTGCGTAAGGCTGACAACCTTACCACCTTCATGTGCCGAATGTCTAAAAATCTGGGAGCCTCAACCTCCTGGAACCCTGTGGGCCTCCATGGCCTGTATAGGGAACACTTTACGTTTACACCTTACATATGTCATGTAACTGTTAATAAATCATATTATTTGTAAATGATTAGGCGTACTAAATTTGATAAGATACGATAAAATTAAATAAACAATAGTTGCCACAGTGTTGTAATTATTGCAAAAAGCACAGGACTGCTTTCCAGTCATATTGATTTTAGCAACTTGCTTGCAATAAAAACCATGAAAAAACAAAAAGCTGGATATCTATCAAAATTTAATATTCGTCAGTAGATTGATTAAAAAAGTATAAAACGCTATGTTAAAAATAGTCGTGCGACTCATTATTGCGTCGTACAAATACATTAATACCGGGGTGCGCGGGCAAAGAGAGTTAAGTCCACTTTCTTGTTACTGAGAATTAGAGTGACTTAACACACTATACCAGCCCAACAATGCTTTAGAGATGGATAAACCCATGAGGCACACATCCATAACTACCGTACAATTTTGATTATGACTTACTGAACTTAACACAAATGTAGAGAACATTTTTATCTATAACTCTATGGACATATCTCAATTTTTTAGGATGGTGGACTTATCTCTCTTTGCCCATGGACCCCGTTATTTATAATCGTATGTGTACGATTATAGTTGTACGTCTGGCAACCCTGTCGGCAATTCATAAATCAACATTGGACGTTATAGCCGTTACATTTCTCCGAAAATATTATTAAAACACGTCGTTTTGTACATGTCATAAATGAGGTCGTAGTAAGATATTTTTAAAACACATATTTAAAAAAAATCCCTTTAGGCAGGCCTACAGGCTGAGGTAGATTTCAAAGTGCTTTTGGTTTAATTTATTATCGCTGCGCAGCACTCTTCTTTTTTAGCCTTGGCATGGCAAACCCGCAGTAATAAGAACTGAATTCGGTAAAGAAGAAGAGCCTACAATCATTTGTTTTGACAACAAGAATAGGATATAATATTCTGGTGGCCGTGCGCAAGATCAGCAATGAATAAAATTAGCAAAGCCGCTAAACAAGACAAAATTATGATATTATAATAATTCTTTTAAGTGTTATTATTTTCAAACATTAAAATCTCGCGTCATATGAGAGCTATCAAGAAACTAGTTATTGATTTGTAGAGTACTCATCAAGAGCTTTTCAACAATACCCCATAAGACTCATCAAGAGCTTTTCAACAATACCCCATAAGACGTGGTTTCAAAAATTTCGAATTTCCACCCTCTCGCCCCCCACCCCCACTCGTACCCCCAAAAACCCCCGAATTGTTGGTGTCACTGTGAACTCCATAGGGATTAATCTAATTTATTCAAACAAAGTTTCCCTCTATACTTCATAGGGGCCGAGATATAAATGTTTTAAAATTTCAACCCCCTCCCCGACCACCCCCTTGGGCCAATTTTGCCCATTAACGAACTTGTCCGAACTATTGGGCCTAGAAATAACATAATAAAATTTGGTTCAAATATCTTCAAAATTACGGCTCTATCGTGTAAAGATATATATATATATATATATATATATATATATATATATATATATATATATATATATATATATAAATATCACAATTTTTTTTTGAACGGGCGGTGGTTTCGTACTTAGGGGAGCATGTAACGTAAATAGAGATGGGGAATATTTCTTGTAACTGTTACTTTGTAACTGTTACATGTATGTAACGGTAACGACCTGTTACAAAAAATCAAAAGTAACGGTTACCAAAGCTCCTCCTAGGATAGCTTATTTTCGTCTCAACCAAAGGCGGAACCAGAAAATACTGAAAGGAGGGACCGACACAGACGAAAGTTTGCTATTATTTGGAAATCCAAAAAATGGGGGTCCTCCCCCGGGATTTTTTTTATTAAAAAACGAGGGAAAATCAGGTCGTCCCTTTAGCTCTTCCCACTCCAGACATCTAGATGTGAATGGTGGAACAACTAGCAGTATTGGAAATTCTGACTCCCCCCCTTCACCACTTCTTTACCCTTTCCTACTATTCAACCTTCATCTTACCCACTACGCCATCGAGCAATCATTGCAATGAGAAGCGAAAATTCATCTATTTAAGTTTAGACATCTGCATGAAATGGCGGAGATTGATCATTTCCTATTAATTGCATTTATGTGAAGTGAAATAAAATCCCTTTAGGCAGGCCTACAGGCTGAGGTAGATTTCGAAGTACTTTTGGTTTAATTTATTGTCACTGCGCAGTTCTCTTCTTCTTTAGCCTTGGCATGATAAACCCGCAATAATAACTGCAAAAAAGAGGAAAGAGCACTTGTTTAAAACATTCAAATCTTGCCTTATATGAGAGCTATCGAGAAACTAGGCATTGATTTGTAGAGTACTCATCAAGAGCTTTTCAACGATACCCCACAAGACGTGGTTTCAAAAATTTCGAATTTCCATCCCCCACCCCTACTCGTACCCCTAAAACCCCCGAATCGTTACTGTCACTGTGAACTCCATAGGGAGTACTCTAATTTATTCCAACAAAGTTTCTCTCTATACTTCATAGGGGCCGAGATATAATTTTTTCAAAATTTAACCCCCTCCCACGACCCCCCCTTGGGCTAATTTTGCTCATTAACTATTGGGCCTAGAAATAACATAATAAAATTTGGTTCAAATATCTTCAAAATTACGGCCGCTAGCGTGTAAATATATATAAATATATAAGAATTCTGTATAGTTTCTCCAAATTTCTCAGCAGCTCTCCTTTTTCTCAGGGTTTTTTTTAATACTTTTATTTTTATTTTTATTTTTATTTTATTTATTTACTTATTATTATTGTTATTATTAGTTGCGTTGAGAAATTTGTCGGTGTCGAGCGAATGTAACTGGTCTGGAACAAAGTAACGTGTCGAGAGTTACACCCGTTACATTATTTTCACCTGCTCCAGTTACACGGACCCGTTACTGTTATTTCCACCTGCTCCAGTTAATCTGACCTGTTACTGATACTCTCGCCTGCTCCAGTTATTTGGACCCGTTACTGTTATTTCCACCTGCTCCAGTTACTCTGACCTGTTACTGATACTCTCGCCTGCTCCAGTTATTTGGACCCGTTACTGTTATTTCCACCTGCTCCAGTTATTTGGACCCGTTACTGTTATTTCCACCTGCTCCAGTTACTCTGACCTGTTACAGTTAATTCTAATATTTCTGTTACAAGTGTTTTATCCGTGACTTTCGCCTCGTTCCGTTACATCTGTTACTTCCAATATTTGAAAAACAAAAATAATTAAAAAATAAAAAATAATAAAAAATTAAAATAATAAAAAAACAAAAAATAAAAATATTAAAAAATAAAAATATTAAAAAATTAAAATTTCAAAAAAAAAGAATAAAAAATAAATAAAGAATAAAAAAATTAAAAAGTTATTTTCCTAATTAAAACAAAAATAATTAAAAAAATAAAAAATAAAAATAATAAAAAACAAAAAATAAAAATATTAAAAAATAAAAATATTAAAAAATAAAAATTACATAAAAATAAGAATAAAAAAAAATAAAAAAAATTTAAAAAGTTATTTTTTTAATTATTAATGGGCGTCAAGAGTTCATGCATAGAATTCATGCTGTCTGATCTCATATATATTTCTTGCTTTACATACCACTTAAAAATTTATCAAAATACGATATTGCCTTTACTGGACAATTTAAACTTAGAATGTGGGTATATAGCATGAAATGTGAATTCAATAACTGTAGTAAATTATTCGAAATAATATTGATAATTTTACTACTAATAATAAAATCCCTATAATATAAAGCTACACGGCTGACTGACTGACTCACTGATATTAATGTTTGCCCACTTCCAGATGAGCTAGAAACTTGAAATTTGGTACACATATAGCTTTTAGGCTGTAAACCACAGGAACATTCCAAAACGTTTTTTTTTTAATTTCTAGCCCAAAAACCCCCGAGTAAGGGCTCTCTCACTCACATTAACGTTTGCCCACATCCAGATGAGCTAGAAACTTTCAATTTGGTACACATATAGCTTTTAGGCTCTAAACCACAGGCGAATTCCAAAAAGTATTTTTTTTTTATTTTTAGCCCTAAAAACCTCCGAAAAAGGGCTCGCTCACTTCGAGATGAGCTAGAAACTTGAAATTTGGTACACATATAGCTATTAGGCTGTAAACCACAGGAAAATTCCAAAAAGTGTTTTTTTTAATTTTTAGCTCTAAAAACTCCCGAAATAGGGCTCGCTCACTGACATTACTGTTTGCCCACTTTCAGAAGAGCTAGAAAATTGAAATTTGGTACACATGTAGCTTTTAGGCTGTAAACCATAGGAAAATTCCAAAAAAAAGTAATTTTTAAAAATGTTTAGCCCTATAACCCCCGAAAAAGGGCTCGCTCACTGACATTACTGTTTGCCCACTTCCAGATGAGCTAGAAACTTTAAATTTGGTACACACATTGCTTTTAGGCTGTAAACTATAGGAAAATTCCAAAAAAGTATTTTTTTAAATTTTTAGCACTATAATCCCCGAAAAAGGGCTCGCTCACTGACATTACAGCTAGAAACTTTAAATTTGGTACACATATAACTTTTAGGCTGTAAACCACAGGAAAATTCCAAAAAGTAGTTTTTATATTTTTAGCCCTAAAAACCTCCGAAAAAAGGGCTCGCTCACTGACATGAATGCTTGCCCACTTCCACATGAGCTAGAAACTAGAAATTTTGTATACTTATATCTTTTAGGCTGTAAACCACAGGAAAATTCCAAAAAGTTTATTTTCATGACGATAATCGATGTTTTTTACATCGATGGAAAACAACTGATGTTTTTGCTACATCGTTGTTTCTCCCCGACATGGATGTTTATGTAACAAAAAGAAGATTAATAGGCTACCTTGGTTCTACGATATAATCCCTAGTAGCACACTTCGTTGGCCTAACGGAGGGATTTCGTTGGCATGGTTGGGATATGTTGGGAAAACGTTCGTTGTAATTTCCTCGGTTAGCCCAATGTACGTTTCCGTTGCGTCATGCGCCAAGTCCTACCGTTGGGTTTACGACGTTGACCCAACGAGGGCTCTCCCTACCGTTGGGTTTATGATTGCTGGCCCAACAATAAATCTCGTTGTAATGTGATCGCATTTATGTTAAAATTAAAAAGTGTTGAAATAACATTATAAGCGTTAAATTTTCATTTCCTATAAAATAAAACAGTTTTAATTAATTAATTATTCGAGCTCTTTGCGCGCGTTACATGATAAAAATTTACTTCGCTCCACCTCTTCCTGCCAATCTTCGGCAATTTCCGGCGTACTTCGGGTCATCACGAAGACGATGAAGAAACAAGTCATACAACAGTTATTCGCCATCTTGATATGTTCAAGAATCCGAATGGTGTTTTTACTTCTATTAATATTAGGGCTCTTTATTTGTTCTCTGAAAATAACGTTATCATATATTCACATCAAATATTCAAAATACGAGATGTATATCCTTCTTACTATTTATCATGTATTACACATCTCTGTAGTAAATAGGCTAGAAGAATTCTCGATTTTTATTTCAACGATCTAATAGCGTAGTGGTTAAAGCGATAGGCTATAACGCAAGCGGTTCCGAGATCGAATCCCCATAGGTGCGAATTTTATACGATAGGAATAGGTAGGTAGGGTGAAGGAGAGGAGGGAGTTAATAGGGATAAGAGGAGAAAAGGGATGATTAAAGGGATGAAAGGGAAAATAAAAAATTAAGTTTTGTGTGCTTCTAGTATTTCCGCCAGATGTCTCTGCGCTGCGCTGCGTAGTAGTTCCACCATTACCTAATAGGTGTCTCTCAACTGTTGGGATTTTGTTGTATATTGGTTGGCTACAGTTGGCAGTTGGTTGGATAAAACGCTCCTTGGCAACGGAACCCCGACGGACATTCATAACCGTTGACCAACGAAACATGGCGATCATTCCCCAACATTGGCCCAACGATCTGTGCTACTAGGGATTTTATTTACAGGAGCTTAATTTACCAAAACATTGATTTTTTACATCGATTGCTTTCATGGAAATTCTTCTGTTTATTTATGAATTTTGCCTAATTTTCTGATACCATGGCCCTTTTTAAATATACATCGATGTTTTTTGTCTAAATACATCGATGTTTTCAGGCCGATATTATCGTCATATCGATGGTTATCTCCGATTTTAACCTCGATATTTTAACTATCGATTATCATCCCTAATTGAAAGCTTAATTTTACAACTGTTTTTTATTTCGGGGGTCCCTCCCTAGAGCCCCAGCCTTGGCTACGTCCATAACCGTTGTGGGGGGGGGGGAGATAAAGGGCATTCCCCTACAAGTGGGAAGTGATCTGACGATTAACTACGTAATATACAAGAAAAGTAACAGGTAACGGTTATAAATAACAGTTACTTTCGTGTAACTGTAACAGTAACGTAACTGTTCCAAAAAAAGTAACAGATTCCCATCTCTAAACGTAAAGATATGAAAGAATTTTTCGAAAATCATAACATGGTATCCATTGCAATATGTAGATTTTTCTTCGAAATCTACCTAAAAAAAAAAAGAAATATAGACACATTGGATTACAGCTAATCATTATTAGTCCTTATACCGAATACAGAGCTTCGTGTCATTTTATGAAAACAATGTAGGGAAAACTTCTGTGAGAGCTAAAAATAAAATATTAATTAGTAGATTTGTTAGTTGAAGACAAGGAAATACTTTGTTACCTCCAGCCAAAAGAGATTAATTTAAACGAATTCCCGTCAAATTATTTTCACTTTTTAGCAGGAGAGATAGGAAAATGTTAATGAACTTTGGTAGCGATTCCGCTGCTGAAATTTAACCTAGGACGATTTCACCACTCCATGAGAAGTGTATCCGTATTCTATTGTGTCCATTCGTTCCACTTTTCTTGGGACGAATGTTACCCTGTCCAAATTTTATTATTGAAGATGCAAAATTGTCCCGGCTTTTTACTTTCTCGGATATACGTAGAACTGTCAAATACTATAGAGGACAATACCGGACGCTTTCTGCTTTGGCAATGGAAAAATGGGGGACAGATTTTGCAGCACTCCTGGTGGCACAACCTGCAAACTTTGGGGGCAAATTAAAATATTCAAAACACATATAAACTGCAATGCTTTATTGTTTCAACAACACTAAGGACCAAAACACTGTTTAAGTAATTATAAGAATAATAATGAGCAAACAAAACACAGAACTTCCTAAATAGTTATCAAAATATCAATGAAAACACTAATATTTCAACTTAACGGTTGCTAACAACAACATCTTTTTTTTCAATGTTGCTTTTTTGTTTTAATTTTTTTAGGTCATTTATTTCCAAACCAGCATTTATTTCTGAACCATAGATAGATAGAAAAATCATATCCCTTATACATAACATGCCGAGGTTGGCTACTTCGGCTCCTCTGATAGAAATTGGTTGATATCTTTGTATCTAGTTACTGCATCTGTATTCAGTAGTAGCAGGTTGGGGTGCTAGATGGTGCTCAAGATATTGTACCTTGATATAACGCAAAGTGTCCTGTATTGTCCTCTATAGTATTTGGTACTGTATAGAGAAAGTTTTGTGATCGAGACAAAAAAATTAAAATCGAGATATTTCACGAAAAAATTTCTTTTGGAATGACGTCTGCCATAATACATTAAACTAGAAGGCAAAACTTTCATTTCGGCAGAGGAAGCAATGTGTTTCACATAATATTTTTCTTAGTTGTCCCAGGATTTTCTTGAATTGCAACAAATTTCCAAGAATTTTTAGATTTCGAGGTAATGAAACTCGAATCTACTAAGAAAAATGCAACCAAACTCTTAGAAAATGACCAAAACCTAGATTTGTTCTTAAAAATGACTTTAAAATTACTTATAATTCGTACAAAAATGCTCTATCAGTGAAAAATGTGTAAAAACGCAGTGGTTTAATTTCACTCAAGACGGCATGAGACACATTTATTTTCCCATAGAGCATAATCAGAAAGGGAAGAAAAAAAAAATCAGGTGAGTGGAACGCCACGCGACAGAAGTGAAACTTGGATATTTTTAATTTTTCGATTTTTTCAACTTTGGATTATTGGATTTTTTCAATTTTGGATTGTTTGACTTTTTAATTTTGGGTTTATGGACTTTTAATTTTGGATTTTTTTATTTTTAAAATTTTGGATCTTTGAATTTTTTAATTTTTTGGATTTTTTAATTTTGGATTTTAAATTTTTTATTTTCGGTTTTAATTTTGGAATTTGGAATTTTTGAAGTTTGTACGTTGCAGATATTCTCAATTCGATTCCGATTCCGATTCGTAACGCAACTTTAGTTTAGCTCTCGATTTACTCCTAGCGCGCCTAGAGAAGTTTCACTTCAAAAAGATACAAAGTAATCGAAATCCGGATCCTAACTCAACACCAATCTTTGAAAAAGGAATTTCAGGGTGGTACCCTATACTTATTACCTAAAGGTCCTACGAAACTGGTAGAGAAAGTATAACAAAACCAACCGTTGGAAATTAGAACAAATTCAAACTAAATTATAATATAAACTCATTATGCAGACACGAATTCATCCTGAAAGTTCACCGGGTCATGAAAGCAGCATCTATAGAGTGTGTGTATATATACACACACGCATAGGTAGGACATTTTATCTGGCCAATACTTGCGAGTTTAATTCTAATTTGGAGAGTACCAACCCTACATAAAAGAATTACCCGCCTTAAAACTGCCAGTTTCCCGGTAGCGATGTTTGTTTTTGTTATTTTTCAATATGATCCATCGATTCATTAATTAGCGTCAGAGCAGCCCGCAAATCAATCAGTGTGATTAAAACAAAATGCTCAACAATACTTCCACTAATTGCTATTTGCGCGTCATGGGGAAAAAGGGAGCATAACATTTTCATACCGTAATGTACTAACTTATTGTTGTTAAAATCAGTGGGATAATTTTAGTTTACTTCCCTACATACTATAATAATAATAATAATAATAATAATAATAATAATAATAATAATAATAATAATACTAATATTAAATATTGTATTGTCGTTAAGCCAGAAGCAATAGACAAAGTCAAAGTTCAAGAATAGACCCTATACAACAAATGCACTAAGTGAAGAAATCATGAGAAATTATAAAAGATTTACATTAGAAATGCCCTAAACATGCAAACAAGACCAAACATCCCAACACATGCTATTATAATATCAATAGAAAATTACAAAAATATTTACAAAGAAAATAACATTAATGAACAGTAGTTTATAAATGTATTAATTTAACATAAGCAAGTTTACAATACAGAATGTGTGACATCACATTATGGGAAATAAGGATAGAGATATGTGTGATAGGAAATTATAACTTTATATGTGATAGGAAATTAGAACTTTAGTCTACTGTCAATGTTGTGTCAAGAAAGTCTTGCAACGAATAAAAAGATGTTGTAATCAGCAAGTTACATAACGCTTTTTTAAAAGAATTTAACGGTTTATTTGTTAAAGTTAATGGTAGTTTATTATATAATTTTAAACCTAAAATTTCATAGCTATTTGCAGAATTCGATAATCGATAGTGGGGCAAGTTTATGCATAAACTGCTTCTAGTGTTGTAGGAGTGGATATCATGTCTATGCTGAAAATTATCTACATTATTAAGTGCCAATATGGTACTTTATGAGATTGTGTGGTGGACGAAAAAATGTCTGTCCGTCTGTCTGTCCGTCTGTCCGTCTGTCCGTGTGTCTGTACGCACCATAACTCAAATACGCTTTTTCGGATTTTCATGAAACTTGGAAATTACATTTATAATGTCCATGGGAAGAACCCTATTAATATTGAACCAAATCGGTTCACCGGTACCGGAGTAATGCCCAATTTAGTGCCTATTTTAATACATTATGGCGCCTTTCTCATAGAAAGGCGCCATCACTCAAATACGCTGTAACGGACTTTCATGAAACTTGGTATACCCATTTATGACGTCCATGAAAAGTGCCCTATTGAATTTGAACCTAATCTGTTGACCGGTACCGGAGTAAAACCCAATTTAGTGTATATTTTAAAGACGCGGTAACTCAAATACGCTTTACCGGATTTTTATGAAACTTGGTATACACATTTATAATGTCCATGGGAAGACGTCTATTCATAATGGATAAAATCGGTTGACCTGTTTCGGAGTAATGCTCAATTTAGTGCCTATTTTATGGTAATATACGTATTCGAAAGAATTTATTTAAAAAAATGAAAATCAGTTATCTTGATAACATAGCCTATTGTTTTACTGTCAGCTTGTTACTGGACATGTAAGGCATCAACGTGCGGTGATTTATACGTCACATGTTGCCATTGAGGAGAATGAAAACACATTATTTAATACAACATAACTTGTTTGGAAATTGAATTTGTCCATTGATTAGAAACACAATTTCAATTAGGTGCAAACCAGTTCGTGTGCTTTTGTAGCTTTTTGATGTAAGCAACTACCACGACGCCCTCTATCTTGTGGTTAGCACTATTGGTAGCATTGGGAACTGTGATCGATTCATCGAATCGATTCGTTGGCTGTTCATTCATCTAGTATGCCATGATCTTACGGCTGACAGAGTATTGACAATAAAGTAAAAAAATAATTTATTATTCATGGAATAGTCTTAATAATAATAATAATAATAATAATAATAATAATAATAATAATAATATAATAATAATTTATTTCCAACAAGAGCCTTTGTCTGTGGGAAACATCAGTATACATTAGATGGTGATACAAAAGTTACATAAAAACTCAAAGAAACTAATAAATTACAAACTACACAATATTACAAATATGTTCAATTAATGAATATGGGCAGATTTCAATTAATAATTTTTAACCTCCTTTTTTTAAAATTTCTCATTTGTCCAATATTCTTTATAAATTGAGGTAAGCTATTGTATATTTTCACTCCAAGGATCATTGGCAATTTGCTGTATACTGTTAAATTATGTTTCCCAATATTAAAATAATCTCTATTACGAGTAAAATATTCGTAATACTGACCATTAGTATTAAAATCTCTGCCATTAACATGTATATAGGCCTATTAAAATATAGGCCTATAGAGCATACACAGTTAAAATTCCATAATTCTTAAAACTCTCTCTACATGACTGCCTTGCATTAATGTTGAACATACATTTAATAATTCTCTTTTGGGCAACTAAGATATTCCTCATTAAATTACTAGAACCCCAGACACAAATCCCATAACACAGAACAGACTCAACCTGAGCATAATAAAAATAAAAAATCCCACCCGAGATTACGAGTTTCATACGATAAACTTTCTCAAACTCTGATTTCGCAAATAAACTCGTAATCTCTCGTGGGATTGGCTATGATAAAGCTAACCTAGGGAAAAAGTTCTTTTACAATTTTTTTTCGGGGTAAGATTTCAAGTATCTAGTTCATCTGGAAGTGGATACACAATTGGCAGTTATTCAGTTAGTCACGCGGTTTTGTAATACAGTAATATCAAGAAGCTTAGCTTGGCAGATTACGGAAGTTTACTTCAGTTGATAAACTTCATTTTCGTCCAATGAGAGAAAGTTATACATAAGAATTTCTTGTCCACCTTATACCTTCATATATATATACCCACTTCATCCTCCTTTATTTAATTACCCTTACTAAATCCGGTGAAGATGTCCACGAGATTTTTGCCAATAACATTCCCAATCTACCACAATATTAAAAATCCGGCTTCGTGGTGCTTTTGGACGCCCTTCAATCCATCTATTCTAAACATATCAGATCTCTGCGTGCCCTAGATTTGGCCGGGCATTTCACACAGATAAATCGACAATAAGACAGACAGACACTTTCTCAAATCAGAAGATTGGGGTATGAATCAAATACTTACTTACACAATGGCAATAGACAATTCCTCAGCAAGCTAAAGGAATATTATCTATTTTATGGAACCCGAAGGTTCATTGCCGCACTTACCTGAGCCCGCCATTTAACCCTATTCTGTTCTAACTTCATCCAATCACCCCTCACAAATCCTACTTCCCTTAAATGTATCCTAATATTATCCTCCCATCTACGTCTAGGTCTTCCACGTGGTCTTTTCCCTTCGGGTCTCCCAGTTCAGTACTTTTGAAGTATGCTTTTCCTCCCCCATGCACGCAACATGTCCAGCCCACTTCATCCTCCTTGATTTAATTACCCTTACTAAATCCGGTGAAGAGTAGAGGTCATGAATCAAATAGACAAGTTACATTTTTATAAGAACCAAGAGGCATGCAAAACTGAATCATCTCAAAATATGACTTGGTTAACAGGCCAAATTAACCTGGGTTGTGAAAATGAATGGATCTAAATGCATTTACATATATAAATACTAGCAGGTGCCCGCGGCTTCGCCCGCGATTACTTACTCAACTGCTAGATATTTTGTTGAAATCATTTATTTAAGAGAAAACTAATTAAAACATTGCATAGTTTTTACATAAATTGCAGAAATTAAATAATTTTACTCTTAATTATATTGTTTAACGTTAAAAATATAAATAAACAAACGAACAAAACGAATCATATGCTGCCATATGGGCATACAAATTCGAAATGAAACGATTAAAATGAACCATAGATTCATGAATCTTACCAAAATCATACATAAACAATTATATTACAACGATTGTCAAGTCTCGTTCCATTTATTTCCAAAGCCTTATGTGAAGACAGTCAACAATACTGTTGTCAAGAGAACTGTGATTTGGATTTGATAATTCTGTGTAAAAAGGGATTAAGTATTCTCAAAAACCATTTGATTTTTGGCATTTTAATTTAAAAAAAAAATTAAATTCTCTCTTAGTGAGCACCTACATTATGAAACGAAGGTACTGTCAAAATTCCAAGTATCTACCTGTTATAGTTTAGGCTCTACGTTGTTTCTCTGTCAGTCAGTCAGGACAAAGCCTTTTATATTTATAGAGATTGTCCTTATCCCCAGATATTATTTCCTATTTACCCGGTGTCTAACCCAGTTTTCTTTCAAGAGTTCGTATGTTAAAGAGTCTGGTACTCTTCCTATTTGCTTGGTGTCGAACCCCGTATTCATTCAATTAAGTGCGTAAGTTGAAGTGTCGGGTAATTAGGCAATTTTCCGGGCCTCCACCTCCCAATTTACCCGCAATTGCAACAACATTTAAAAGGCTTCAATTAGAGCGCGTACATCTATACCAATTAGGGTGGACACCCCACCGGTGTTTATCTGTTTCAAAAATATATGCTGAGGTGCAAATTGTATTTAATTTGATTGATCGAGTAGGGGTTTGTTTGTGAGGGCGCAATCGACTGGAAGCAAACTTTAAAAACAATGGATAGCCGCAGCATTGCCATGGATATCCAGGCCCCCTGGTTCTGTGCCCTCCAAAGCCCAAGGTAAATAATTTCAGAACACATTTTTGCTTATTGGATCGGCATAATGCAATAAACATGTGGCAATGTACTTTATTTGATTATTTTCTGCATGTTCAGTTTGATGGACACTAAATTATTACATTTATTGAAATCCACTGAATTATTTCCAAAAATTAACTTTGAATATTTGCATTGCAGTTTATTTGTTTAATTCGTCACACATTTCGATGCACCCGAGTTTTTTTTTTTTATGCCTTCGTAATAAATTTTCTAATTCTGAATTGATAATAAAAATAAACAAAAGAATGCAACAAAATTTCATCAATTTGCCTCACTAACTTTTCATACATGGTAAATCTCGTTCCATTATTTGTAGTGCAAAGTCGCTTCATTCAATTTTAATTTCACAAAATCAGATTTTAAAACAGATAAAGCTTGTTTGTAAAGCCATCAGCTATAGAAAATGTAGTACTAGCTTTAGTAAAGGCCATAGGCTAAAGTCTTAATATTACTGGCAGGATTCAGGCTAAAAATTATTAATTTCACGAAATAAGTTAACACTACCTTGTCATAGTATATTGCGATACAAGTGCCGTAAGGCACGTTTACGGGTCGAGGAAACAGATTGAGACCCGTAAATGCCTTTACGGCCCGTGTGTTGCATGCTATTTTTTGCACGATGATTATTTATATCAATTTAATTATATTAATTGTGATATTACCTGAAAATATTATGTAAATACATTATTGAAAATAGATGTTTATTTCAGAAAGTGATTCGCATGTGTTTGTTGTTATGGGAACCGAATATTTGTTCTGGGGGCCGTGCCCATAAAGGCTTGTATTATGAAGTGTATCGTAATGAATTATGACGTAGCGCTTGGACCGTAAGTAATTTAACCTCATCGCAACCGCCCTTAGCAACAAGACTGTGTGGGAATGTCAACTTACGATCCATGTAAACAACGTTCGTAAGTACCACTTACTAGCTAAGGAGTGCAAAAAAAATATAATGTAAACTATTAGGCTTATTTATAATTCCTTTCATGTCATTATAGATATTTACGATGCAAAACCGTTATATAGAACTTAACATGCGAGCATGAAGTAAATAAAAAGAGCTCTGACAAGTTTTGTGAGCGAAAATAATTTCATTTCGTTTGTGCTAAGAATGGTAATTGAAAACAACATAGTAATTTCGTATTGTAGCGGAATTCAGACCTTTTGGTTGGCAACTACCGGTACTTATTTAAAACAAAACACAGTTTGAAAACAGTTGGACATACAAGAAACATTTGTGGAAAGGAACAAATCGTGACTTATTCATAGGGAAATGCATATCCCTCTTGAAGTAACGAATACATCTCCAAACTTGAATCTCCCATTGAAACTATATGTGACATAGACTAACTATGATTCGGATGTTTATGTCCTAAGAGGAAAATATGACTGCAAATATGACCTTAAAAATGACTAAATATGACCCAAAAATCTTAAGTATGACATCATAAAAGAACGTTTTTCTAAAAATAAATGTTCAAATTTAAAACGTTTAATTACACTAATTTATTACATCACGTTAATTCAATCAGATAATCACTTTTTAAAAATTTTACAGGCGATTTACAGTTTTACTTGTAAAGCACTTCTAATCTGTTAATCTAATGTTTCCAGATCCCACTGCAAATTTGAAATGAAAATACTTAAAAAACTTGTCTATTGGCAGTTGTTAACAAAAAGGAGGAAGAGGTAATTGTGCTATTACTTGTTATTGCCCCTTCACATTTCAGTTACACTAAAACTGAAATATTCTTGACTCTTTTTCGGGAAAAAAATTTAAGTCAACAATTTAGTACACATACTGCATAATTGTGCTCTTTTACGGAATTTATAACTGAAATATGAGGTCAAATTACAATTACGACCGAAATATGACCAAGACCATAAAAATGACCAAACTGTGGTTTTGACATAGTGACAATTATATGTCAGAAGGTCATGAATATAACACGTGAAGGAATCAATTTAATTTAATAACTGAACTAAAACGTATTACAACTGCTGGAGTTAAGCAGAGTTCAATTTTCGGCACAAGACTATTCAATTCACTTTATTAGTAACCATCCTGAATTAATTGGCTTAAACAACAAACAATTGAAGTCCAAAATTAGAAATTTTATATAATTGATGGCCGGTTTCTATAAACTCGCGAATTACCTATGGGTAAATTATCTAATGCACAGAATTTACACAATTTACACAAGAATAACACCACACAAACACAAATAATTTAAAGATAGCAATCACTTACACTTGTGGCGAGTTTCTAGATAAATGTCCTCTAGGTAAATATGAAAATGACAGAAAAAATGTTCCTACAAACTCGGGCTAGATCTGTCCAAGGGTAAATCTTTGGGTTAATTTGTCCTTTCATGGATGGCTGGATAAAATTTAACCTTTCATAGGATCAATAACAATGAGAATCAAAGCCTTCTGAATTAAATTAACTGTACAACTCCAAGGCCTTGCTCATTATATCATTGTAGGTTAAATGGAACTAATTTGTCCATGGGTAATTTACCCATAGGTAATTCACTAGTTTGTAGAAACCGGGCATAAGTTACCTTTATTTTCTAACTTCTGTCATGACCAGGGCCCGGATTCTGATAACCTAAAATTGTTTGAAAAATGACCTATAAAATGACCCTAAATTTTAAAGAAAGTGACTTAATAATTATGAAAAAAGACCTAAAAACTGATATTTTATTTATAAAAAAATACTATTGTACACACAAAGTTATAGAATAATTTGTACATAATTGTAAAAACTGTAAATAACTGTAATGTTGTGGATGTTCTTTTCTCGAGGAAATTTATACTGGCACTGAAGCACTGGTGAGTCAAAATTCGGCACATCCTTTTGTGGTCTGTCGGATTATATTGTTGTTTATTGAGGGTAAACAGTAGTTTAACCTCTAAAATCCAAGAGGGTAGACTCGGGTGCCAAGTCAATCTAATAATAATAGTAATATAATACAAAATTTTGGCGTTTCTTTGATTCTCACTTCCGACTGAGACATGTCAACACTTTAACGCCCAATTTTTCCTTCTTGCAATAAACAAGTTCAACACTTCAAAGACAGCACTGCTAGAGACGAAAAAACTTAATACACTCAATGTAAATACATGAAAATGACTAAATAAGGAAGCAAATGACACGAAAATGACAAAATAATTACCTAAAATTGAAATAAATGCCCTAAAAATTTAAAATTGCATAAAAGGACAAAAAATGACCTAATAAAAATGCATTTCTATAATCTAGAGGCCATGATTAAGATTTATCCACAAGTTGGCAATGTGTATGCAGCATCAATAAAAAGATGACATGTCATTAGAATCCGGGCCCTGGTCATTACTAAAACATTTCCAATAATAGGCTAAACTTTAAAATATAAATATAATTGTTTTGGCTTATCCTAAAATCTGTTTAACAAAAAAATATATTATTGTATTTATTCTTACATTTCCATTGTTGTAAATACAATATGTTCTATCCTTACTGTAGCAAACTGTAGCTTAGGAGCTGCCAAACGACTTCACAGTTCAAGCGCCATTTATTAAATTTAGTATACAATAAGATTTAGGAATTGATGCTAATTAGTAATATATATTTTAATTTTCATTACATTTTGTAATAACTAAGAATGTATTTGTTTAGTCTTTCATCTTTTTTTTTTATTTCTTTATTCCAGTCATTTGTATTATATATTATTCAAGTACTTATGTTCGAATTTTTTTCTTTGTATTTAATGTACGTTTCTTGTATTCAGGTATATAATTTCTTGTTTTAATTTATCATTATTATATATTTCATGTTTTTGCCCTGGCTGAGTGGTAGAGAAGGCCTATTGGCCTTAACTCCGCCAGGTTAAATAAATAAATATATAAATAAATAAATAAATAAATAATGTTACTCATACTTTTCTATATTTTGTAAATTAATTTTTTTAAATTAGTTTAAATTATTATTTTCGTTTAAGTTACTTTATTATATTGAATTGAAGCTTTGCTTCTTCGGGTGACGTTCGAAACCACATTTGTATACTGTATTGTAATTTTGTAGGAATAACATTGGAAAAAATTAAAAAAACGGTCCGATTAGTATAACAAATGTGCAATTCATGTTTAATTTGTGTTTGCGGCGAGGATGGAGGTCAGGATAAAAATATGACATAAACATCCGAACCTACTTATAAGTAAAACTGTGGGGAGATGTGTAAAGTTGAAAACTCACCGTTATGAAGTTTTCCCCATCCCATTCGGTTGTCTGAAGTGTAGATGACTATGTTTGTATCCAGTTGCGTTACACTTTATCAATTCCAAGATCATAGGAGAACCTGAGGGGAAAGACGATATTTTAGTGAGTTTAATGTACAGTCGGACAAATAAAAAACGTCGGGCGGTATTTGATTAAGTATCACGAACGAGCATATGCGCATGTACAGGAAGACTTAAGGCCAGGTTCACACACGCCTCTTGTCTATCCATGTATTTTCTTGATTATTTAGTCAGTTTTGTTCCAAAACAAACATGTATAGAAGGCTGTGGCATATGCCTCAAATCCGCCATATTCTTGGTTACAAATTTTTATAATATCAATAATTAATAGATTCGCGAGGAATATATTTATTCAAGGAGCATTTTTTAAAGATTTTATTTTATAATACCGGCACTTGTAGTGCAAAATCAATAACTTACGTTCACTTCTGCAACCAATCCTAGCATCGAAATACGCGACCGGCCAGATCCTAGAAAGCTTCCGGTCGCATTATAGTGAAGTACCCACCTCTATAAGAAATATGGAACCTTCTCGCTGCTTCAGAGGCCGAAAAATGCAGGTCAATTACAGCCCTAACTACACTTTCTCTCTCTTTAGCATTTGTATGTGGCGATGACACAAAGCAAAATGAATTATGACAATACATTAAGTTGAATATCATGTGTTGAGCTTTCCGCGTTGTTCATTTTTTTCCCTCGGTGTTCATTTTTTCCCTCCTGTCGCATGGCCTCATATGTTCCGAAAATGACCTGTATTTTATGTTTTTTATAGGAAACTTGTGAACTAATGCCATAAACTTTAATTTTAACTGCATACGAGTCCCGACGTTTTTTATTTGACCGACTGTACTGTAAAATTATAATTGCTGTAATATTTTTTATTATTTATTACATTACATATATGCTGAAAACGTTTTAAAATTTGGAAATGGCATTTTCTGAAAGCCTCAGATGAGCAAAGCTCACGATTCGTGGCTGAAACATCATATAGGCCTACATAATTTTATTTAGAATTTACACATTCGGTTTCCCTCAATTAAGAGTTGTCCAAAGACAAACCATGGTCTACTAACAGCCAGTACTTACAATAAAAAAACAAGTATTTAATTTCCTCACCTGTGTTTGTATGTATTTATTTATTTATATTTATACAAAATATTTATACAAAACAAAACAAGACCACCCGAATGAGCATGCGCTCGTGCTCGGGCATAGTTCAGCCATTTACATTACAAAATACAAATTACAAAATACATAAAGAAAATATAATTAAATCAAAACCTAAAAAATAATAATAATAAAGAAAGAACAGAAAAGTAAAAAGAAAAAAGGAAAAGTAGTAAGAACAAAAATTGAAACCCTGAGTTATTACAAATAAAATCGTTCCTTAATTGTCTACTAAGTACAGAGTGAAGTAACTTTTGAACTATGAAATAAGATTTTTGATAAACTTATTGAATTTTTTGTTGTTCATATGTACTATTTCTGGATGTGACCTAATTATAGAGTTATAGAGTCTTGGACCATAATAAATGCTATGTTTAGAGCCAGAAGAGGTGAAGTATTTTGGTTCTATTAAAGCCAATGTTTTATTTCTTCTAGTATTGTAGTTATGAGGATCCGATACATGTACGTTGCGGTATTTTTGAAAGTATTTTAAAAGTGTGAGCTTATAAATTTGTTCTACAGTCATCACATTAAATTCAGGAAATATCAATTCTGTTGGATATTCTATAGGCTTTTTTAAACAAATTTTTATAATTCTCTTCTGTATTAGAATCAAAGGAGTCAATTTAATTTAATTTCCATTGGTACATTTACAAATCGACAAATGATCAACATTTTATGGAACAGACAAAGGCCTAAAGAAATAAAATACCATCTTGTTATGCCGTGGTTCAGGAGTATAGGTTGTTTCTGAGTAGGCCTATAGTGAGGGAAACTTATAGCTTTAACTTCGCCAGTATAAATAAAATAAATAATATAGTTTTAATACCGACAAAAGTAGTGGAATTGTATGGATAATAATAATAGCCTGATAATAATAATAGCCTAATAATAATAATAATAATAATAATAATAATAATAATAATAATAACAATAATACGATAAAAACTTTCAAAAATTCTATAGTAGGACAAACAATAAAGGTGTTAAAATTATACAGACTTATTTAATCAATGCAAGACAATGGAATTGACAATTCCTAAGGACGCTAAAGGAATATAATGCATTTTATGGAGTCCGAAGGTTCATTGCCGCGCTTACCTGAGCCCGCCATTCAACCCTATTCTGTGCTAACTCCATCCAACCATCCCTCGCAAATCCTACTTCTCTTAAATCTATCCTAATATTGTCCTCCCACCTATGTCTAGTTCTTCCAAGTGGTCTTTTCCCTTCGGGTCTCCCAGTCAATATTTTTTACATGTCTTTCCTCCCCCATGAGCGCAACATGTCCTGCCCATTTCTTCCTCCGTGATTTAATTACCCTTAAATAATCCGGTGAAGATTACAGGTTATGAAGCTTGACGTTATGCAGTTTTCTCCAGTCCCTATTTTCATCTCTTTTAGGCACAAATATATAAATCATATATTTATAAAACATAATTTATAACTAAGAATAATTAATTTTATTTATTTTTAATATTATTTATAAAATATTAACTTATTATAATAATGACATAAATTATTTATTTATGAATACTAACTTTTTAAAATTATTTAATAGTTAATTATATTTATAATGACCGCCGGCGTGGTCTTGTGATTAGCGTCGCTGACTACAGATCCGTCGGCCCGGGTTCGATCCCCTGTACCTCCTGGGATTTTTCTGAGACAGGTAGGTCTGGAACGGGGTACACTCAGCCTCGTAATTCAATTGAGGAGCTAGTTGATAGAGAAGTAGCGGCTCCGGTCATGGAAACCACCATTATCGGCCATGGGTAATCGGCATGCTGATCAAATACCCCCCAATCCTGCCATCTGCCTATGGTAGATTACGCAGCGGTCGGGTGGTAGGCCTTGTCCCTTTCAGGGATGTAGCGCCACGGAGTTTTAGTTTTTTTATATTTGTAATGCATTATAATTAAATATAATTAATTGAAGTAATGCCAATAATGCTCTTATATCGGAGTGAGCATGGCATATTTTTCGCGCTGTGTACATATGAAATCTGATGGATTACCAGTATTGTACAATAGATACCAAACATAAACACTGTATGTTTTATCAATCGATACATAATTAAGTTAAAAAGCCAAAATGCTATCAGACTAATAATATTTATCAAGCTTTCTCATCCACGTATTATAATCAATTCAAAATGGCGCACTCACACTGAAATTAAATTAAACTTTGTGATGAAACATTAATTAAAATTAAAAGAATCGTGTATCATGGACAAATAAATTTCAATTAACAAAGTATCGGCAAGAGGGGGTGGTATCCGATGTGGGGAATTCAAATCGACCCCTACTGTTTATTCTTCGCTCCTACCATTAACACAAATATCCGAACATCTTTTGGTTCCTAAGGGCACTAGCAGGCACTGTCAGTGAAAAGGGCTGTGGATTTCATTTTAGTGTTTAAATGGGCATAAAGAATAGGCTATACTGAACAAATTAAGTGCTAGAACAAATTATGTGCTAGATGGCATTAATAGGTCATATTTAAAAACATACCACGGTTTCTTGAGAAAGTTTGAAAAGTATTATGAAGGAATAAGTGGGATAACTAGAATTTACAAGTTTCTCACTTAAACAATATTTCGTTATTTTGCCCCCCCCCCAAAAAAAAAAAGAAAGAAAAGAAAAAAGAAAAGGGAAAAAAAAGACAAAAGTTACGTGACCAAACTTGTAGATCCCAAATTCTATTACTGTTGATGCAGTAGTTTTTTTTTATACGGTTTAGCTACTATAAGCATACGACACAAGTTATCGAAAACAGAAAAGAATTACAATGCTAAAGTCTGCCCGTTTTAAGAAGGAAACCTGAAGTTAAAAAAAAAAAATATATATATATATATATAAGTTATATATATAAATATATATCTGTCGACAGACATACTGCATTTTAGGCCGTAATTTTGAAGATATTCGAACGAAATTTTATTATGTTATTTCTAGGCCCAATAGCTCGGACAAGTTCGTTAATGAGCAAAATTGGCCCAAGGGGGTGGTCGGGGGAGGGGGTTGAAATTTTAAAACATTTATATTTCGGCCCCTATGAAGTATAGAGGGAAACTTTGTTTGAATAAATTACAGCACTCCCTATGGAGTTCACAGCGACAACAACAATTCGGGGGTTTTGGGGGGTACGAGTGGGGGTGGGGGGATGGAAATTCGAAATTTTTGAAACTACGTCTTGTGGGGTATCGCTGAAAAGCTCTTGATGAGTACTCTACAAATCAATAACTAGTTTCTTGATAGTTCTCATATAAGGCGAGATTTGAATGTTTGAAAAAGTGTTCTTTCTTCTTTTTTGCAGTTATTATTGCGGGTTTGTCATGCCAAGGCTAAAGAAGAGTGCTACGTAGCGACTGTAAATTAAACCAAAAGCACTTCGGCAACTTGTAATAAATCTGTAAGCCAACATGCATATACCATGAATGGACATTAGAGAAAAATGCCGTCCGACTGTGTAATACAGTTAAGGAACATGAAGTAGATAACAGACAATTTAAAAATCAAAACAAAATATCAGGACAAGGAGCCAACCATATGGTTCATATCCAGGGCCGTGGAAAGAAAGCAAGGGCCCCAGGGTCAAATTTTCCCGGGCCCCGTCAAATATTAAACTCACTACCCAACTCGCCCTTTAGGCCTATAATGTATTCAACAAAAAGATTATGTAATGATATTATATAATTATTAAGAGCAGAATGGTACCGGTAGGCCTACTTTATGAGATGTCTGGTAGACAGGACTATCTGTCTGTCCGCGTGTCTGTAAGCGCGATAACTCAAATACGCTTTATCGGATTTTCATAAAACTTGGTACACCATTTATAACGCCCATGGGACGAAGCCTATTGATTTTGTACCAAATCGGTTAACTGATGCTGGGTTCGAAACGGAAAAATACATTAAAATGTTCTAATTAGGAACAATTTTATCTGTATGTGCCAGTTTAATCTTTTGAAAATTATGATTTTAAATGCCGAACGTTAGTGAGGCCTACTGTTGAGTCCAAAAGGATTTCTGATTCTACTTTTAAAAATAGCAATTTTTCTTCAAGAATAGCCTATTCCGTTTCAGATAACTGATTAATTCCGTGTCACCGTTATACGACAGAACAATGCGTATAAAATAAACACATAAAACATAACTTAAGCTCTTTATTGACTTATACCTAGGGGTGGATTTCTATGACCTAAAAAATTGGATATATGCATGCATTTATGACCTAAAAAACATTAAAATATGACCAATAAAATTTAAAATATGACTTTACTACTTACACATTGTGTAGGCTACATTTTTTTACGTGTCATTACAATACATTTTATTAAAATATACTGTTAATTATTTTTTGCACTCCTTAGCTAGTAAGTGTTACTTACGAAAGTTGTTTACATGGATCGTAAGTTGACATTCCCACACAGTCTTGTTGCTAAGGGCGGTTGCGATGAGGTTAAATTACTTACGGTCCAAGCGCGACGTCATAATTCATTACGATACACTTCATAATACAAGTCTTTATGGACAAAGCCTCCAGGACAAATATTCGGTTCCCATAACAACAAACACATGCGAATCACTTTCTGAAATAAACATCTATTTTCAAGAATGTATTTACATAATATTTTCAGGTAATATCACAATTAATATAATTAAATTGATATAAATAATTATCGTGCAAAAAATAGCATGCAACACACGGGCCGTAAAGGCATTTACGGGTCTCGAAAACTTAAAAACCCTCGGCTGCGCCTCGGGTTTTCAATCTGTTTCCTCGACCCGTAAACGTGCCTTACGGCACTTGTATCGCAATAGGCCTATACTATAAAATATCTGTAAGTTCTCAAAAAGTATCAGTATAATGCAAAATTTACAAAGTATGATATGAAACTTCAAAATTTCTTTAATATGCACACAAATATGCCAAAAATATGACATAAATATGCATATTCATACTAAATATGCTACAAAACTTGAAAATTCCTAAATATGCAGTTATATGCACAATAAAAGCCGTTCCATTTTGACCAGGATGCTTGGAATCGGGTTTAAATTAGTCGGAAACCTGAAATAATGCAAAGGGGAAAAATATGGCATGTCATAGAAAATCGCCCCCTACTTATAACCAATTTTATTTTAGAGTAAATTTAGAAAATAAAACGTAAAACCGGGGCCCTGGGGCTGCAGCCCCGGCTGCCCCTCCCTCTCGTTGGGCCTGTTCATACCTTTGGGTTGTGAAAGTTCATCTCCAATGAACTTACTCGACTTGAATTACTACAAGCCACGTTCATCCCGTAACATAGAGGTGGATCTTAAAAATGCCCATAGCGTATGTGTTTATTAAATCGAAACACGCATATTGCCGCCTTTGAGAATGTTATTCAAACACAAACACGATTTAATAGCGAACCAATGGACTGGAATTTCATAATGGCTAGCTTGTCGATCTTGTGTGGGCAAATTCAATCACAGCCTTCTATATCCTAGCGATGCGTCCTTATTAATTCTTTTATATTGTTCACGCTGGGAATTGCAGAGTTTATCAGATTACGTCTTTCTCTGTTGTATTCCAGGGCCCTGTTTCATAGAACTTTACACTGATATTATTAGCAAATAACTTGCATAATAATATTGGCTGTAATTATTACTCTTTTGTTTCATAAGAATATTTTCTAATATTTTTGCACTCCTTAGCTAGTAAGTGTTACTTACGAAAGTTGTTTACATGGATCGTAAGTTGACATTCCCACACAGTCTTGTTGCTAAGGCCGTTGCGATGAGGTTAAATTACTTACGGTCCAAGCGCTACGTCATAATTCATTACGATACACTTCATAATACAAGCTTTTATGGACATGGCCCCCAGGACAAATATTCGGTTCCCATAACAACAAACACATGCGAATCACTTTCTGAAATAAACATCTATTTTCAAGAATGTATTTACATAATATTTTCAGGTAATATCACAATTAATATAATTAAATTGATATAAGTAACCGTCGTGCAAAAAATAGCATGCAACACACGGGCCGTAAAGGCATTTACGGGTCTCGAAAACTTAAAAACCCTCGGCTGCGCCTCGGATTTTCAATCTGTTTCCTCGACCCGTAAACGTGCCTTACGGCACTTGTATCGCAATATACTATTCAAACAGTTTAACTACTATCCTAAATTTGAATCATATCCCACTATGTTACAGTATTTCAATAGGGCCTATCCCTGAATTATCACACAGACGAAATATTCATGCATTGTTGTTTTTATACAAATTAATTAATAATGAAATAGATGATATTAATATTCTCAAAGAAATATATTTTTATGTCCCACATTATAGATTTTATAAATCGCATAACCTTTTTTTCATCCCAAAAGGAAACACTGACTCTCATAATAATTCTCCTCTTTATAATGTACTCCGACTATACAATCGATTGCACAAAATGGACAATATAGATATTTTTAATACCGTACTAACAATGACCGGTTTAAAAATATATGTGAAAAAAATTTTAAAATAATAATTATTAAAATATGCTCCATGTCATTTTCTTTATTTGAATCTTTCTGATATAATATATTTTCCTCCAAAACTGTTATACAGTATTATTATTTGTTTTTCATATTATGTTCCCTTGTGTAATTGTCATATTGTTTGTGTTTCTGTTTTCCTTTTCTGTGTGTTTTTTATTGTTATAGTATTAGTTTAATTATTTTGAATATCACTTTAAATATTTAATATTAGTATCTGGTGTATTAATATAAGCGAGAACATTGTAAATGGGCATTAGCCTGTAATATTCTTAGTACAATAAATAAATAAATAATATCAGTTATGAGTTTATGGCTCTGAATTATTAGTAAATATTGCTAATATTATTTGTAAACTGTTTCATACACTGCAGAACTAATAAAATTTACTGATAATATTAGGTGTTTTTCTGTAAGTGTATTTGTGCTAATAAGTTATTCTCAAACCCATGTAATTCAGATTTCGTGATCTTAAATTTGTGGAAAGTGAATCACGCTGGTTTAATTATCAATTTAGAAAAGCTTACATAAGCTATCAAAGGAAATTTGGTCATAATTTTTTAGGATTTGAGGTTAGATTTTAGTAGATAAGCCTACTGCTATCTTGAATAAGTGCTTAGCAGGTTTATTAATTTATTAGAGCTAGTTACTATTTGTTACATTTATGAAGATATATGTCGGTCGTGCTGCTTTGAAATAATATTGAGAAAAAAGCGAAAAAACACAAACAACAATCCAGACATAACCTCCAAATCAATCAGCTGACTAATGAACTAATAATATTAGTGAAGAGATTTTATGAGTAGTGTTCATATCTCTATGAAACAAGATTTTGTTAACTAATAAATAATATTATGTGTTCTAATATTATTAACTGATATTATTAGCAAGTTCTACGAAACAAGGCCCAGGGGAGATAATCTGATGGGAAACATTCACCTAGAATGAGAACTGAGTATTTATGTGTCGTAAATGACAAATTAGCAGGAAGATACAGCTGAGCCTTTATTAAGGTCAGACATAGGACCGGAGCCTTGACGGATAATCGAATAGGCGGTTAAGCGAGAAATGGAAAATTATTCACAAAACTCACTTTTTTCTAATCTTACAATTTTTATATTAAAATTTATACATTATTGAGTTACATTAATTCAAGCTTTCTATCAAACCCCCCCATATTATATGGGAGGATACATCCGATACAAGACGAAACCAAAATTTGGTTATAAATCCTTTAATTGGAGTTAATTAATTCTTTAATTGAACCTAAACGTTTCACATCTGCAGGTCTACAATACAGCTCTGGTTTTGGTCACAGATTGTTCAAATCGATTGTAAAAAATAATCCTGAATTAGTTACTCTGAACAACTAGCCTACTATCTATCTTCTATCTTTACCTTAGTTTTACCTCTCTCTTTTAGGGACTATTAAGCGACCCACGCCGCCCGGGCCTTACAAGGCCAGACATGGACATGGAAGGCCTCCCCGGGTGAGTGATCAGCCCAATGCCGGGGCCGTTCCGAGACAACATGAACGCATAGGACGAGGCACACCATTCACACACACACTAATTCCAAACAAGGCGAGAATGGAATGAAGATGATAATGACGGCCAGATGATATCCGGGGACCACAAGGGCCTGAAGTTACCCGACATTTGTCTCACAGGTAAGGAAAAACCCAGGAAAAACCTCTGGATTCGAAACCGGGCCCGCTGCGCCACAGCGGTGGATTGAACAATTACTCATTTAAGAAAATACTCAAGTTTATAACATAATTAATTTTATTTTTCGTCTCTCTTTTCTTTCTTTCTTCTTTTTAAAATTCTCGTCCTGTTACTACTGAAAATGAGTGTAATGGATGGTATTACTATTTTAAATTATTTATACTTTTATTTAATGTATTTATAACAATTTCTGAATTGCCTTCGACCATGGGCATTCGGATCGCGTCTTAATGAAAAAAATACAACTAAACTAGACTACACTAAACTCCATAGCTTTGCATCCCTGAAAGGACTAGGCCTACCATCCAACCACTGCATCACCTACAATAGGCAGATAGCAGAATTAGGAACATTCGGTCAGCATGCCGACACCCACGGCCGTTAATGATGATTTCCGTGACCGAAGCCCCTACTTCTCTATCAAATAGCCCTTCAGTTTGAATCACGAGGCTGAGTGCACCCCGTTACAGACCTCCCTCCCTCAGAAAAATCCGAGGAGGTACCGAGAATCGAACCCAGGCCTGAGGATCCGTAGCTAGTGTCGTTAACCAAGAGACCAAGAAGGCGGCATAATGAGAAAATAATCGTGGTTAAAATTATAAGCAAATCTTTCATATGTATCTTTTATTCAAAACAATCCAATTTTGAACTTTCAAGTGCCAGAATGGTACTTTATGAGATTATGTAGAGAGAAGGGAAAATGTCTGTATGTCTGCCCGTGTGTCTGTATGCACGATTACTCAAATACGCTGTATCGGATTTTCATGAAACTTGGTATACGCAATTATAACGTCCATGGGAAGAAGCCTATTGATATTGGACCAAAACATTTGCCAGGTACCGGAGTAATGCCCAATTTATTACCTATTTTTTGGTAATGTATTAGAAAGAATTTATCAAATGCAAATCAGTTCTCATGGCAACATATTGTTTTATAGGCTTTGGAAGTTGCAATACAGTTAGCTTTGACAAATAACACTACCCACATATTCCTTCACATATGCTTATCAAACTTGACCTTTGTTCTTCCGTATGCCCTGCTTAATGAATCAATCTGGAGCTTAGAGTCATAGTTCATTTTAAATAAATATTTAGTATAGTGGTACAAACTTCTTTTTAACTTATATTTCTTGGTAACATTTTTAAAAACAAAATGTGTAAAAAATGTAAAAAATCCATCGGTAAATTTTCAAAGCAAGCACCATAGAATCGGAAATAAAAAACGAGGATGATAGTTATCTGTCGCAACTCTGAGGAGATAACTTCAATTATTATCATTAGGCCTATCTCAAAAACAAAATTTGAATATTAATTAAATGTACAGGCAGAATATTTAGTTTCCAGGTCATATGTAAAGGAAAAAACGAGTAAGGAGTGAAATATTGTCTTTGACAATTACGTTTGTCTGTTGCAATTTGTACAGTATTCGGGGAAATTCCATATGAGAGTTTTGAGGTACCTGCTCATGCAGCTAATTTCTGTTTCTCAATTTTGAAAAAACTACAATTTCATAAATTTAGTATAATAATTTTTCACCATATAACATAATATGTAATTTAATATTTTATAATATGCATATATAATTAATCGTAATGAATAAAATAAAATATATTTTTTTAAACAATTAGCGAGCTGGGAATGAATCTGATTCTGTGATTTGCAGAGCCCGGATTCTGTTGACCTAAAATTGTTTGAAAAATTATCTACAAAATGACCCTAAATTTTTAAGAAAATAACTTAATAATTATCAAGAATGACCTAAAAACTGAATTTTATTTATATATATTTTTTTCTACACACAAAGCTTTAGACTAATTTGTACATAATTGTAAAAACTGTAAAAGCAGAAAGGATGTTGTAGGTGTAAAATTTTTGTTTTTTCTTCTTGATTGGAGCAATTGAGTAGAAAAATAAGAAAACTGTTTTTAAACTAAATCCTACAAAAATGTTGCATTATAGTAACCTGGTACGTTATTGAGGGTAAACAGTAATTGCACTCTCAAATTCAAGCACATGACAGGCTTGTTCTCAAGTCAATACTAATATAATACAAAATGTTGGCGTTTCTTTGATTCTCGTTTCCGACTGAGACATGACAACACTTCAACATAGAGTGTGTCCTTCTTGCAGTAAACAAATAACACTTCAAAGACAGCACCACTGGGGACGGCAAAAAAAAAAGTTAATGTACTCAATATAAATGAATGAAAATGACTAAATAGGGAAGCTCATGACAGGAAAATGACAAAATAATGACGTAAAATTGAAATAAACTCTCTAAAAATTAAAAAAAAATGCATAAAATGACAAAAAATGACCTAATAAAAATGCATTTCTGTAATCTAGAAGCCATGATTAGGATGTATCTACAAGTTGGCAATTTCTATGAAGCATCAATAAAAAGATGGCATGTCATTAGAATCCGGGCCCTGGTGATTACTAGGGGACGGATTTCTATGACCTAAAAATAGGATATAGGCCTATGCATTTATGACCTAAAACATTAAAATATGACCAATAAAATTTAAAATATGAATTTACCACTTATACATTGTGTAGGCCTATATTTTTTTAAGTTTCATTACAATACTTTTATTAAAATATAATGTTAATTATTTAAAATATCTGTAAATTCTCAAAAAGTATAATTTTAATGCAAAATCTTCAAAATATGACATGAAACTTCAAAATTTCTTTAATATGCACACAAATATGCAAAAAAAACAAATGCCCTAAATATGCATATTCATACTAAATATGCTACAATAGTTGAAAATTTCCTAAATATACAGTTATATGTACAATAAAAGCTGTTCCATTTTCACCAGGAGGCTTGGAATCGGGTTTAAATTAGTCGGAAACCTGAAATAATGCAAAGGGGGAAAAATATGACATATCACAGAAATTCGCCCCTAGTAATTAGAATAAAGAATAGCCGTCTAAGAAAAGAGGGACTACAAACTACAAGACATTATTAAAATAGAACTAGGCAAAAATTGTTTTTTAGATAGTAGCATGGTGTCACTTGGAGATCATGGAAAAGTGGGAATCCTATCAAGGGAGTGATAACAGTGGCTATCATACGCATTGATTATTCAGAAGGTACAGTCACGCGATCACAACATGCAACATTCAGATATCCCGATAAATATTTCATCAAGACCTAGCTTACTATCGATTTCTTACAACTCCCGGTTTCAATTGTCAACTTATTACATTCTCATTAAGCTGTAAGAGTCAAAGTCATTCCAAGCTAAATTCTGCTAATCATTTTCTCTAGGGCAAGGCGTTTGATGATTTTGTCCCTTTTTTATATGAATGTTAAAAGATAGCTCGAACATATATATATAAATCTTTACCATGAAATAATTGATTAAATAAAGGCAATTTTTTTTGCTTCAATTTGCATTTTTCGTCATTTTAGGAGATGTATTTTTTGGCAATTGGTCATTTTCGGCATTTTCAAAACATTGTTTCATTGGAGGTAGAGAAGAGATTTCCAAATACAAATCGCTACTTTCAGACAACAGACAATCTTTTTCATTTCAGAATCTCTGCCAAGTGTTCATAGTTCATTTATTTAAGGTTTGTTGTAGGCTAAACACCACAGCAGTTTGTCTTGTAGCAATAAAGGATTCTTTTTTTTTCTTCTTTCTTTTTAAGTGTCACATACTTGCTAGGGGTAATGTGATTGGCATGCCAGTTCAGAGAGAATTTATTTTTTTCGCTAAGGATGACCAAGTAGTATAAATTTACTTACTTCTTTAGTAACAAATTAAGTGTGTTTTATATTGTAAATTCTTACATAACTCAATTTCATTGCTTTTAGCAATCCATTGCTTAAAGAAAACTAATTATTTATGTAATAATGATAAATTTATTGGTCATTTTTTAAAAAAATGTTGTGTCATTTTTCCACTATTTTTAGGTCATAGCCTAAATGCATTTTTATTTTGCATTTTTTCACTATTTTATGGTCATTAAATGCTCTGCCCTAATTATCACTATAATTAAATGAGCTTCCAGTTTGATAGCTATAGACAAGGTCAAAGAATTTGAAGACTGTAAACGTCATAAAAAATCTATATTAATAAAAGGAAGTGTCTGTCCTCCGTCTGTCTGTCTTCCGTCTGTCTTCCGTCTGTCTGTCCGCGATGCCCAGCGAAATCTACTCAACGCAGAGATCTGAAATTTTATAAGTAGGCGGACTAAAGGGTCGGAATGTGCACCTCGAAGCCGGAATTTTAATTTTCGCCTCCGTTCGTGAGTTATGAGTGAAAAACTGGCAGAAAACGTGCATTTTTTTGCGTTTTAGAAGCATCAGTTTTTTCAGTAATAAATTTCAATATCAAATAACTTACAGATGGCTTTGGCTATTTTTGTCAACATACCTCATAGCCTACCTTGAAAATAAAAGCAACGCGATCGCTTGATTTTGTAAGTCCATCCTAGACGATTCATTTGTTTAGAGTGTCAAGGCCCACAGACATATGACATTTTCAACCTACACGGAAGAAGGATAATCAACCCTAAATATGGTCAAACATTGTTCGATTTGAACGAAACTCACTATACAGGGGTTTTCTGGGCCAAGGAACTCGAATATGAGGTCGCTTTTACCAGGGGACGCTACCTAATCGTGGAATGCACTCCACGTGATTTAGGTGTTAATAATTATAATTTGAAATAATTATCGCGGGGGAAGCCGCGGGCACATGCGGGCACATGCTGTTTGTCTGTCTGTCCACGATGCCCATCGAAATCTACTGAACGCAAAGATCTGAAAATTTAAAGATAGATGGACTGAAAGGTGGGCGAATGCACCTCGAAGCCGAATTTTTAATTTTAGCTTTCGTTCGCGAGTTATGAGTAAAAAACTGGCAGAAAACGTGATTTTAGCGCTGTCGAAGCATTAGATTTCAGTAATACATTTCAATGTCAAATCAATTGCAGTTGGCTTTGGCTATTTTTGTCATACCGTGAAAATAAAAGCATCGCGATCGCTTGAATGTTGTAAGCCCACGCTGGTCGATTCATTTGTTTAGAATGTCAAGGCCCGTAGACATATGAAATTTTCAACCTACACGGAAGAGGGATAATCAACATAGACCTAAATATGGTTAAACATCGTTCGATTTGGACGAAACTCACTATACAGGGATTTTCTGGGCCAAGGAACTCGAATCTGAGATAGCTTTTACCAGGCAACGATATCTAATCGTGGTATGTAATTCACGTGATTTAGGTGTTAATAAAATAATGATTTAACTATTATGCTCTTAATTTTTAATTCTTGAAATAATTATCGCGGGCGATCGCTTGATTTTGTAAGTCCATCCTGGACGATTCATTTGTTTAGAATATCAAGGCCCGAAGACATATGAAATTTTCAACCTACACGGAAGAGGGATAATCAATATAGGCCTAAATATGGTCAAACATTGTTCGATTTGGACGAAACTCACTGTACAGGGGTTTTCTGGGCCAAGGAACTCGAATCTGAGGTCGCTTTTGCCAGGCGACGCTATCTAATCGTGGTATGTAGTCCACGTGATTTAGGTGTTAATAAATATAATGATTTAACTATTATGCTCTTAATTTTTAATTTTTGAAATAATTATCGCGGGCGAAGCCGCGGGCACATGCTAGTATATAATATACTACAAAATCAAATAATACTGCAATGATCTGAGTGGAAATATTCATTACTTACTTATTTACTCAATAGCATTAGACAACCTCAGCAAGGAATATTACCTATTTTATGGAACCCGAAGGTTCATTGCCGCGCTAACCTGTGCCCACCATTCAACCCTATTCTGTGCTAACTCCATCCAGTCATTCCGCGCAAATCCTACTTCCCTTAAATATATCCTAATATTGTCCTCCCACCTGCGTCTAGAGCTTCCAAGTGGTATTTTCCCTTCGGGTCTCCCCGTCAATATTTTTGAGATGTGTCTTTTCTTCCCCATACGTGCAACATGTCCAGCTCATTTCAACTCTGTGATTTAATTAACATTACTATATCCGGTGAAAAATATAGGTTATGAAGCTCGTCGTTATGCACTTCTCTCCAGTCCCCATTTTCGTCTCTCTTAAGCCCAAATATTTTCCTAAGCACCGTCCAGTCCCCATTTTCATCTCTCTTAAGCCCAAATATTTTCCTAAGCACCCTGTTTTAGAACCCTCTCAGATTATGTTCTTCACGTTGTTCTTCACGTTGGAAGAAATGTGTTGAGAAACTTGGCGACTAAATAGAAAAATAGACAAAATACGTCTTTTCATGTGTACATTTGTTTGTAATTTTAACTATTAAACTTTTTGTACAAAAAATTTACTGTGCTTTACTTTACGATCCATCCTCGTATTACCATTGAGTAAGTAAGTAGTATACGGTTGGGTTGCGGCCCACAGTTTTTACATCCTGAACGTGATCCTAGCATTGCTTGGAAGAGCAGATCTCATGTTGGATTCGTCAAAGACGCTATTAACTATTAATTAATGTGATAGACATGCCTGTAGCCATTTCAAAAGATAATTTCGTTAGTGCGCTAGGATTACAAAGCCTTATGCATGCATCCTTCCTGCCTTATACTGCAATATTACGGCTTTTCTTCTCGGTTCCTCTTCTATTAAGACTTCCTGTTTATGTGGCTGTGTATATATGTGTATAAGCTTGGATGTTTTGTGTTAAATAGATACTACATTTTCATATTTTATGAAGGGATAGCAGAAGTGTTGAATTAGCCGATTTAGTAAAAAAATATACTTTTTATTTTAGAGTGAATAAAACAAGCACCCTAAAGTATATATGTGCAAAATTTTATGCAGTTTGGACGCACGGAACAAGATGCAGCTGACACCATTTTAAAATCTCAATACACTTCCAAGTTCGAATAGATATTTTTTCTCCTTCTGCCCTCCAATATTACCAAAGAAAACACACTGACACACTTTAGGAGCAAACCTAATTTATTTTAATAGCTTTTTTACATAAAGTAATATTAAAATAATAGGTCTATAGAGAAATTGTGTGGTTCATAGGGGGCCACTGAATAAGTTATGTTCAGATAATTAAAATCATCATGTACAAGGAATAATAAATTGATATAAATTATTATGTAGGCCTATATTGTCAAGTAGTAAAAATTATAATAATAGTTATACCTTAGGCCTATAGGCTTTCCAAATGTATTATTTGGAGTGTCTTATGCATTTAAAAGCACCGAAAATGACCAGGTCTTTAGCAGAATATGTGTTCAGACAATTAAAACAATATACAGGGTGTTAATGAATAACACCGAAATATTTTACATGTGTATAGAGGGGACATAGACAAGCAGCTTTTATTAGGAGATTTTTCCTCTATGGATTCAATTTTTCCTGTTACAGCATAAAATCCCCCAGGGCATGGCCGCCACTGACTTCTAACATTAGAAAAAAATGCAAAACAAAGGAACTTCGTTTTTAACACTGAAGTCAGTAGTTATGAATAAAAAGAAGAGTAATGCAGTGGCGACCAGTCATGTGACCAGTCTGTAAATTTTGCAGATTATGGATACACTAAATTATGATAGGCTATAGCTGAGAATGAATGATTAAGAATCAGGTTTTTATCGATCACTAGGAATGCATGAAGTCAATTTAATGAACATTTTTAACCCTATTTCGCGTAATTATTGATTTATGAGCACCAAATTGTAATGACTGTAATGCCCTGTAGCATACACATTTTACGTCTCTTCCAAGTGCTAATGCATGCGATTTCTCAGCTTCAACTTGAATGTTATTTTGAAACATTCGAAATTTATCTTCTCCCACAAAAATAGAGATACAGCTATAAAATGTTTATACAACATATTTTACAATGTGTGCAGCAATAAAATTTCCGATACACTTTTTTGTATAGGCCTTTTAAGGAATTGAACTGGCCTAGTATGGATCGCGGCTCACTGCTTGAAATGCAGATGGATGGGTGAGATGAAGATGAGGGCCCCAGCATCCCTGGTCCAGCAGGCCAGTATCCCGTTTAATTAGCGCTAATTGGTGGCTTCAAGAAGAGGCTCCGGTTGCCACGGCAACAACAAGCGAGTTGTTTTTATTTCCAGTTAGCTCCAACTTCGCGCGCGGCCTCGATTGCATTTGTTTCCTATTACAAACAAGTGAATGATGCCTTTTTGCAGTGCAGCCGCTTTCATTGCGCTGCAAGTATTTTTAATGTTTCACTGTCTTCAGATGCAAAATACTCGTGAACAATATCTGAGAAACTTAATAATGACCAGGGCCTGGATTCTGATGACCTAAACTTATTTGAAAAATGACCTGTAAAACGACCCTAAATTTTAAAGAAAGTGACTTTAATAATTATAAAGAGTGACCTAAAAACTGATATTTTATTTATAAAAAAATATTATTGTACACACATAGTTATGGTCAAATTTTTACATAATTATAAAGCTGTAAATGTAGAAAGGATGACGTAGGACTAAAAATTTTGTTCTTTGTTCTTGATTGGAGCATTTGAGAAGAAAAGTAAGAAAGCTGTTTATATAGTAGATCCTACTAAAATGGTGCGTTATAGTAACCTAGTAATTTTTATATACCGAATATTTATAGGCTACGCTTCACCGGATATAGTAACTGTACTTAAATCGCGAAGGATGAAATGGGCTGGACATGTTGCACGCATGGGGGAGGAAATACATATCTCAAACGTATAGACTGGAGACCCGAAGGAAAAAGACCATGCGGAAGACCTAGTCGTAGGTGGGAGGACAATCTTAGAAAAGATTTAAGGGAAGTAGGATTTGCTGGGATGGTTGGATGGAGTTAGCACAGAATAGGGTTGAATGGCGGGCTCAGGTAAGCGCGGCAATGAACCTTAGGGTTCCATAAAATAGAAAATATTCCTTTAGCTTGCTGAGGAATTGTCTATTGTCATTGAGTAAGTAAGTAATTTATTTAAATATTACCCGTATGGGGAAAAAAGGCACTGAGGCACTGGCGAGTCAAATTTCGATAGCCTATTTCCTGTTGCGGTCTGCCGGATTACATTATTGTTTATTGAGGGTAAACAGTAGTTTGCACTCTCAATCCAAGCAGGTGACAGGCTCTGTTGCCAAGTCAATCCAATAACAATAATAATATTATAAAAAAAACTTTGGTGTTTCTTTGATTCATTACATTAACATTACAATAACAATATAACATGGGGTCTTTCAAAAAATTGATATAATCACATATTGCACGGTCGTTTATGACTTATGAGCTGTCAATTTGAGGGCCAAAAAGTAATCCAGCTTTTAGTTTTTCTGTACTTCGTACAGTTTTCATCCTACGTGTCCAAAGTATGGTCAAGAACCTTCACTAGCTATAACTTACTATCAAGCAAGATTTTATTTCGCTAGACTAAGAGTTCACGAATAAAATTTATATAAAAGTAGATCTGGTAGAGGAAAACTGTTTACATATTTGGAATAAGCACACTAATAATAAAAATCTGTCTAAGAAAACACATTGATTACCCAACTAGCCTAATATTTTCGGAATTTAATGTTTTCAGTTTGGACCAAATATCAAAATTTCCTATATTAAAATATTTTCACAAAATCGTATAAAATACTCTTCCAGTGATCATGTCTACAAAACTAGACGAAATACTAATTTACTCCTATTAGAATCCAAATGTCTCACATCCCCAGGATTAAAGCATAGCGATAATTTTGGACCACGCTTCTATAACTCAATGATCAGAAAATATCCTGATCTCTCAGCATACTCCACTGTTAAATTTAATAGATATGTAAAGAATTTTTTGTAATTTTTTAGCTGTTAAGTAATTTTTGTTTCACTCCTTTTATGTATTTATGTTTAATATTTTTTACTTTCTTTTTTAGTTAATCACATTATACACTCATATTTCTTTGTCTCTCCTCTTTCTTCACTTTGATATTTTTGAAACTGCACCCGAGCACGAGCACTCTTGCTCATTCGGGTGTATTACTAAATGTTAATACTTCTTGTGAACATATACCCTATATTTATTTTCAACTTGGTAAATAGTAGTTGTAGTTTACTTTTGAAATTTGAAAATTGTTTTATTTTCCTTGTATAAATATGTTTTTGTATTTGTATAAATATGATAAATAAATAAATACATAAAATAAAAAAAATAAAAAGTATAGCCAAAATCCGGTAAAACATCTGAGACACGAAGTTATCTTTTGTTGGGTTGTGTTATTATTATTATTATTATTATTATATTATTGCCATGATTATTATTTTTATTATGGTTGTCGTTGCTATGAAAGTGGTTACTGGAATTCCACCCTCGACGGACTGAATAGACTGGTTGGTAGATATTGAGCTGGGCAAAGTTTCTTAAGTCCATGCGTCCGTCCGGTTTGGATTTAATGCACAGACAAAGAGGGGCATACTTGACCGCTCATTACTGCCCCGTTGCTAGGAAACGCTCTGATTAGTCCGTACAATACCCTCGCTGATGGTGGTGAGATTTTTAATTACGGGATTCTATCAAAAATCACATCTCAGATGATATCTGTCATTTAAATATGTTCAAGACTATTCATTTTTCTTCCCATGCCTACGACTCTCCGAACCATTGTATTCATATTAAGTTATAGAATTTTGCTCCCTCTATCTGTACCACACGCACTATAGGCAGCGGAAGTATTGTTCAACCCTAATTTTCGGTGTAGAGTTTTAATTATTAAGTACAGGTTTCAGTATTAACAACCAGACAAATATAGCCTCCTCCGTTAGCTATATATTGCTTTACAATTTGATACTCATTTTATAGCCAACTCATAATAAAATCAGGTAAATTGATATAACAAAGTGCCAGAATGCTTTGTTTAACCAGTGATAATTGTAATATATGCAGAAAATAAGTTATTTTTGTAATCTGTCTCAGAGATAAGCTCCGGATCGATTCGTTAAGCAGGGCTTACGGAAGAACAAAGGTCTAAAGTTTGATACTTAACCTTAATTCATGCTCGTATACACTGATATAAGAAATTCTTGAAATATGTTAACATTTCACAAAATGCACTGGCAAAGAACTCCGCTTAATGTGCGTAGGCCTAATAATTATTTAACAGTAATATGCCTTCTGTATATAACAGTATTCATGTAGTACTCATTTCAACTTGATCAACGAAATAAACAAACAAATGACTGCCTTGGAGTCAAGACTCTCAATGATTAAGCAATCCAGAATTGTAATATAGTAAAGATCTCGCACGATATCTGGGCCGATGAGACAGTTACTCGCTAGAGAGAGACATGCTATTGTGCGAGAGAGAGAGGTAGCTTGGCCTTTACAGATAGAAAGGGAGGTACTGTTGTGCGAGAGAGATAGGTAGCAGGCCAATCGACGCTATACTATTTTCACTTTAAGTTCAAAGTAGATGTAAACAAACTCTAACGTACCACTCCGCCGAGCATGTGACAATACCACGTGGAGATTTACCCGCCACGGAAAGAAACGGAACGAGGATTTGTGTATATTCCAGTGTTCTCAATAGTACATTTAAAATATTTTTTAAGACATGCACCATTGTTGAAAAATGTTAAATTTATTTTGAAAAATTCGATACATCTGTACAAAATTAGGCTTAATATTAGTATTTAAGAAAGTCATAGACAGTTAACAAGAAGATATTAACGAGTATAAAAACTTACTCTCATTTTGCAATGTTGGCTGCCCACTTCAGAGGCGTTTTCTTTTTGAATTCATTCATTTCTGTTTGTAACCGCCCCAATCCTATCAGAGCTGTAAGTTACATGTAACTTTTGACGAAATTTTTGTCTTGTTCTAGCACACGACTTTCTTGTCCTCACGTACGTGTTGTATAACCGATATAAATAAATAAATGAACGCACATTCAGCAGGTTTTAACAAGTTATTGGGAGGGGGCTGTGGCAAGTTCATTCCAAGATGGCGTGTTTGAGCATTCACACAGCCGTCGTAAACGCCTACAATTTACATCTGTTGTAACGGTTTAATTAGTTCACTTAGTTATTATGCGTCAGGAAAATCTGATCAAATTAATTTTGTTTCATATACAGATCTGCTTCAGAAACGTGTTTTTAAATTTCTCTGCACGAAAATAGCTACAAAAAGGTACGGTTTGAACCGAACTATTTTATTAAGAGCAAGAGTATGCATACAAAGCCGCAAAAGTTACAGTTCGACCACTAGCCAATGAGGCGCTCCCTTGTCACGTGGCTTTGTTTACATCTACTTTGAGCTTAAAGTGAAATTAGTATACAGTCCCCACGAAAACATAGTCCTAAGACATAGGCAATCGGCACAGATTTCGTGCGGGAACTTTAATGATTTCCCATTTATAAAGCATGTGACCTTTAATTTGTCCTTACTCCGGTAGTGGTTAACGGATTTGATCCAAAATAAATAGGCTTCTTGCCATGGACGTTATAAATGCGTATACCAAGCCTCATGAAAATCCGATAACGCGTATTTGAGTTACGGCGCATACAGGCACACGGATGGACGGACGGAAGGAAGGACAGACGGACACACATTTTTAGCTCTTGATATAAGCACTCCAACGTACAAATTGTAAAGGAAATCGTTAGAGCAGTTTTTGAGAAAATCGAAAAAAAACTTTCTTCATATAAAGGACTACAAGAAGAAGATATTTTAGATAGGTATTTATGGAGGGAAAACTAAAAAAAAAGGATACTTAATCGTATTTAAATGTATTTATATAATTATGTATGGTGTATCTTTTGATCAGGGGCGGATCCACGGGGGGGAAATGGGGGAAATTTCCCCCCCCCCCCAAAATTTGTAACATTAAGCACAAATTATTGAAAATTTATTAGAACATAACCCAAATACTTAAATTAAAGCAACGACATTCATTATTTTGAAATACCTTTGTAAGAAAATGCTGAAATGTTCATTTTGTTTTCAATTGTGTACTGGGAATAATTAATTTTTATGAGTAAAAACTTCCCTCTCTACTTTAGTTCCCCCCCCCCCAAATGTCTCTCTGGATCCGCCACTGCTTTTGATTGAGGAAACTACGGCTATTAAGAAAATATATTCCTAAATTTGCAACAGATTTCTTGTAAGCATAAGAAATGCTGGAGTTAGAACCAAGTCTTTTGAGAAATTATCTGGGATTTCCACAGCCACCTATTACACAGAATATATCACTGGATAATATAGTAGGCTTAGGCCTCTGTAGATGCTGTCTTGTTTGACAGCGCACACAGCGGTGCGAGGTGGCACTAATATCGCTCATGTTCATTATCCAGGTGGCCGGGGCGATTCTTGTTATTAGTCTCATTAGCAGGAGAAAATGTTCACACTTAGTTCCGTTCCATGCGCCCTCTATTAATTCTGTGTTTATAAAGGGAAACTAGGGAACATATGGCATGCAAAATCGTCACATGAGTTGAATGTTGAGTGAGGTTAGAATATAGCTACATTGCCTAGAATTCAAGAGTTTAACATTTCTTTATACCAACATTACGTTATGCTATTCTGATTAAGCTGTTGGTTCGAAATAAGTTTTTCGTCTGTCTGTCTGTCTTTCATTCATTCATTCATTCATTCATTCATTCATTCATTCGTTCTTTCTTTCTTTCTTTCTTTCTTTCTTTCTTTCTTTCTTTCTTTGATTCTTCATTTTTCTTTTTATCTTTTCTTTCTAGGCAACTTTTCTTTATTTTCTTTTTTTATCCATCTTTCCTTTTTCTTTTATATTATCTCCCTTCCTGATTTTCTTTTTTATTTCCTTCGTTTTCTGTTTTCTTTCGTCAATTCTTTCCTTTCTTTCCTCTGACTTTCCTTCTGTCTCTCTCCTTCTTTATATATTATTGTTATTCCTTATTTGTTTTTTCCTCTTCTTATTCGTTTCCTTATTTACTTGTTTATCTTTTCCTTTCATTCTCATTTCCTTGATTATTACCATTTATTTTCCTTTCCTTTCTTCCCAGTTGGTCTCTTTATGTTCTTTCATTTCTTTAAGTACCTGATTTCCCTCCTTCCTAACACCCTCACTCTCTACTTTTCTGTTTCGTTCATTATTTTCTGTATTTCCTTTTCCTTTCCTGTTTTTTATTTCTCTCTTTCATTCATTCTCCTTTCAATGCATTATTTCCGTTTTTATGGGGCTTACTAGTCGATGTAAATAACCTAGAGTCAAACTCTTGGACTATATAAATTATTTACGTGATAAGCACAGTGCAGGACCTGCTCATCACCATAAAGAATGCGTAATGACTATAATGGGGTACTTCTTCAATATTACCATCTCGATAAGTTCTCAAACTTAGTGGCTCACTCTTTCTTTGTGTAAGATGTATGCAAATTTAAATAAAATCTTAAATATGTGTTCGGGAATAATCGAGTTCTGAGTAAGTGGATAATGTTTTTTATTCTCAAAGGTATTTAATGTTTATAGAGAAGAAACCTGGTAACTGCTGGAACCCAGAACAGGCTAGGAATTTCTTTTTCTTTTTTATGTAGGCCTATATACTTAGTAAATTAATAATTAATCAATTTCATGTTTTCAGTGGTATATTAATAATATTAGTAGATTAAATTAAACGAATATACTTTTGTGTATTCTTATCTTTTATTTTTGTTGTTCCCGCTCCCACGGTAGCTCGCAGGCGAAATAGGGACACGGGGAAACCTCTCCGGTTTGAAGGATGCTACACTAAGTCAAGTTTAAATACATTTATTGAGCCCCTTGAAAGATACAAAGAGCACAATGGACAAAATGATAAATAGACCCTTTAAAATACAAGATGGAATTTTGTATCTTGCTTTACAAATAAATTCCTCTTCCTAGCGGTGCCGAAGAAGATGAAATGTTGATGAAGTCAAGGGGAGACGACTTAGTAAGCTCCTTCTGGAAAATAAGGCATGCTTGCCTTATAAGACTGATGAATAGCTCGGAGGACCAGAGCAGAGCAATTTTTATAGTCGCGCTTGCTCGGACGACTGAGAAAGAATTTCACTATTCTTGAAGTGAATGCGCACTATCAGCAAATTATTTTAAGGTCGACTTGCTGCTTCGACCGAAAAGAAGAACCTTTAGATGTTGCTTCGACACTGCAACTAAAATTAAGCACTCTGAAATATTCACTTCACAGCAGTACTTACAGTAAATCCTTTTACTTAATGAGTTACGCATTCAAGTCCATACGGTTTGATCAGGGAAGTAAAAAACTTGGCTTCACACATTTGTAATTAAATCACAAATAAATTACTTTGATGAATGTGCTAAATTGCGTCTCTGCAATAACTAGGGCTGGGAAACTTCAAATTCCCAGCTCGACAATAATAACTAGATTCAGAATTCTGAACTGAAAACTAGCCTGGCGAAAGCTTCGAACGAGAGAATAAGAATGAATAGCAAGAATGACAGACGTCACGACATGTGACGTAAAGCAAGAATCCCATTGGCCAAGAAAAACAATAAATAATCAATCTTGGAAATAAATCAATTAAGTTACATTAAAATACTAAAACATAAATAAGAGAATTAATAGCATTACTTAAAAACTGAATTGTTTCTTTAAAAACACAAAATTATGAATAAAATATACTAAAAGATAATCAGACTGAAACTTTGGGTTGGAGATTATAACATGACTATCCAAAAAATGAAAGATGCGACAGTCAAATGTTATTTCTTATGAGAATTGATGGGAGAAAGAACAAACAGATAAGTAAACATATTTAAAATTATATTGAAGACACAACAAGAAAAATAAAACAAACGAAGACACAAGCCTGTTGCCATAGCAACACGGCGAATGACCTCGCGAAACCAGCTAATGCCTCAAATCCGGCCAGACACGAATGCTGGACGGAACATATTGCCCGCGATAATTTCGCTCGTGAAATTATCTAACAGAATGTGACGTCAAGCAAATTCGTGAATGCAAGGATTCGAGGCCAAAACAACTATCAAGTCGCAATAAAGTCAAAATCGGTGGAGTGGGATGCGTCCGGCATCAGCACTCTGAATGAAAGCAGGTGTCACTGTCCCTCTTCACTGACAGGCAGAGGAGCCAACTTGATGAGGGGCCTCTTATAAGTGCCTGAGACAGTGCGCACAGTGACAACTCTGACAAGGCCGTCTGGGCCTGGGTGTACTTGGTGCACCAGACCAAGCACCCACCTATGAGGAGGTACATTGTCCTCGAGAACCAATACAGGGGTACCCAAAGGAACGTCTGGCAGTACCTTATGCCACCTTGCACGACGCTGTAGCGTGTGGAGATAATCCACGGACCACTTCTTCCAAATACAAGTGACCATCTGCTGAAGATGGTTCCAACGGGAACGCAGGCTGTACCCACCAGAGAGGTCAGGACTGGGCACCGACACAATGGGCTTGCCAATAAGAAAGTGGCCGGGAGACAAATATCCAAAGTCATCCACGTCCTCAGATAACGACATCAAAGGACGTGAATTCAAGAATGACTCAATTTGTGTGAGAACAGTAGACATCTCCTCGTAAGTGTACTTACAGGACGAGGACATCCTCTTCAAGTGGAACTTCAAAGAGCGTACTGCCGCCTCATGAAGTCCTCCCATGTGTGGAGAGTGAGGAGGCAAGAAACGCCAATGAATGTTCAAATGCGCAGTGGCGTCTTGCACTGCGGAGTGATGTTCTGATGACATCAAAAGCCTAGAGAGGTTCTGCAGGTCGGCGTGAGCTCCGACAAAGTTTCTACCATTATCACAAGTGATTGAACTTGGAATTCCACGACGACTTGTGAACCTTGACAATGCCGCCAGGAAGGCACGTGAGGTGAGCGAAGTCACTAGCTCAACGTGTACGGCCTTCGTGGACATGCAGACAAAAATAGCAACGTAGGCTTTAGTAGTCACCTTGGACCGCGGGCCACCAAACTTGAGAGAGAATGGACCGGCGTAGTCCACACTAGAGTTTGTGAAAGGAGGGAGAGGATTTACTCTCTCAGGAGGCAGATCAGCCATCTTTTGCTGAAAAGCCTGAGCCTCAAAGCGGAAGCAAACACTACAGCGCCTCCGTACACTGCGAACCAGCTTGCGAATGCAAGGGATCCAATACGACTCTCGCAAGTGCGAGATGACTAGCTGAGGTCCTGCATGACCTAGATGCAAGTGCACATGGAGAACTAACTGCCTGGTGAAAGCGTGCTCTGCAGGAAGTAATACCTGATGCTTGTTGTCAAAAGGTAGGTTGGACCGACTTAGACGTCCACCTACACGCAGGATGTTATCCTGAATAAAGGGGCATAGTTGCCGGATCTTACTAGAAGAAGGCAAATCTTGCGAGGAAGACAATGCTTGAATTTCCTTTTTGAAAGCATTCCTTTGAATGATTCTAATGCAAGAATGCAAAGCTTCAGTAAGCTCTGACGGCAACAAAGGGCCATTGATAGGTGACTTGAGTTTCAAGTAATTATTAATGAAACGTCGCACATAAGCCATGACCCTGATTGTTTTCAAATGTGAAAACTTAGTCAGCCATGGGCTTAAGCTTGAGGTTTCGATAGTGACTAGCGCTGCTATCTTCACCTCTGGGAGAGACGAAGACTCGAGCTCAGTGGGCAAACTGGGCCACTGAGTGGAGTCGGCAGTAAGCCAAGAAGGGCCTGACCACCACAGAGAGCTGTTAAGTAGGTCAGAAGGGGTGGCTCCCCTAGAGATGAGATCAGCGGGATTGTCCTTAGATGACACATGCGACCAAGAGCCACTGGCAGTGAATTCTTGGACGTCCGCGACTCTGTTAGCCACGAAAGTCTTCAGTTTAGAAGGTGAATGGTTTAACCAACCAAGTACAACCTTGGAGTCACTCCACAGGTGTACTGAACTTATAGAAAGTTGCAACGCAGGTAACACCCGGTGAACTAACGTTGCCAGCAAGTGAGCTGCCAACAATTCAAGGCGAGGTATAGTCGTTGCCTTCAAAGGGGCAACCCTAGACTTGGCACAAAGCAGACAGCTCTTGGCCTTATCGAGGTGATTAGTAGATCGTAGGTACAGACAGGCGCCATATGCCACCTCGCTAGCATCACAGAAACCGTGCAACTGCACAGATACGAAGTTCTGCTGTAATGCTAGTCGAGGGATAGCGATGCTGGAGATGAACTGAAGTTGGTTGTGAATCTTGCGCCACTTGTCGGCGACCGCAGAAGGAATGGGCTGGTCCCATGAAGTAGTCTCCTTCCACAAAGATTGGAACAGAATCTTGCAGTAGGACACTATAGGGCATATTAGACCAAGGGGGTCAAAAATAGAGGCTATACAAGACAGCAATGTCCTTCTGGAACAGGTGGTGAATGGCTTGGAAGGATCGACTGAAGTTTCGATCCTGAGCATATCGTCAGAAGGTTGCCATATGAGGCCTAGCGCCTTTATGGAGGAGGTGTCAGAATCACCAAAGGTTCTGTGGTCGAGAGACTCCCGCAGCTCAGGAGGAACGTCTTGGAGCAGTTCCACAGAATTGGAACTCCACTTACGAGGATTGAATCCACCTAGGGGGAGAAGCTCTCTCAGCTGAGAGACAATAACCTTGGCCTCAGACAGCGTAGCAGCTGTGGCCACTATGTCATCGACATAGATGGAATTGTTTATGATGGAGGCTGCTACAGGAAATTTGCTTCCCTCGTCGATGGCTAGCTGTTTAAGAGCTCTGGTTGCCAGGAAGGAGGCAGAAGCAGTGCCATAAGTGACCGTGGTTAGGTCAAACAGCTGGATAGGGTCTGACACAGAAGTTCTCCAGTAAATCTGCTGGAGAGGTTGGTGGTCGGGATGGACTAAGACCTGTCTATACATCTTCTCGATGTCCGCTGTGAACGCCACTGGATTGAACCTAAAGCGTAGGAGGATCGAGAAGAGGTCAGGCTGCACCACCGGACCTACCGCAAGAATGTCATTGAGTGACTTCCCGTTAGAAGACTTCGCCGAAGCATCAAAAACTACCCTGAGTTTAGTCGTGGTGCTGGAAGGCTTCAAAACGGGATGGTGCGGGATAATATACTCATATTTCCCGAGTGAACTCCGAGAGGCAGGCTTCATGTGACCCAATTTCAGATAGTCATCCATGAACCTGTTATATTCCTCTCGAAGGGTTTCATTTGAAGACAGTCTTTTTTCTAATGAGAAGAATCTCTTCTGGGCTTGTAACACTGTGCTCCCCAGGGATTCTGGAGCTGATACAAAGGGCAACTTTACAATGTATCGCCCATCGGAGTCACGCTGAGTATTGGCAGCAAAATGCTGTTCACAAACTGACTCGTCAGGGAAGGGGGCTGAGTTAGACACTCGTTCTAACTCCCAGAACCGGGAAAGCTGGTTACTCAATAACTGGTCAGCAGTTAGGAAGGCTGAGTAATTAGAAGACATAGCCTCCGAGCATTCAGGCTCATTGGGGCTTGCTTCAAGATAACGCTTAGCCGTGGATCGGCGTCGATGACCATTGGAAGTATGGCAACGCTGTGAAGGGAAAGGCGCAGAGGGCAGTTTCCCGGCGAAGTACCAACCAAGGTGCGAGTTCTGAATCGTAGGTAACTCACAGGTGGAAATTTGCCCTGGACACACCACTTGGGCGCAAATCTCCACTCCAAGAAGTAGATCGACACACTTAGGACGACTAAAAACTGGGTCAGCCAAGGGAAGATTCGGAGGAATGTTCCATTCCTTCGTCTCAATGAAAGAGCTCGGGAACCTTTTCTCCGAAATCTCCGGAACGACAATGGCCTGTGCATTGTAGCGCCATGAAGTCACTCGCGACTGAATCGTGATGCTGGTTAGCTTATGTGTGCTAACATTAGTGGACAAAATTCCCGCTAGCGTAGTCCGCTGCGCATGAGGAGCTAGTCCAAGACGCCTAAACAGCCTGTCGCTAATAAGATTGCAGTCTGAACCGCTATCCAGGAGGGCTGTGGCCTCAACAGGCGAGCCGTCTGAGTCCAGGATGCGGACAGTAGCAGTAGGAAGCAAGCAGCGCTGCTGGGTCTGACTAGAAGCCATAACACCTGCAGTGTTGGCAGCCCGGTGACTATCGCTAGTCGGGTCGTGGAGGAATGTGCTATGTCTCCCAGCACATCTCCTGCACTGAAAAGTCCTACAATTGTTGGCATGCCCTTGACTATACAGGCATACGCGACACAGTTTGCGGTCTCTAACAAACTGGTCTCTTTGAGCGAAAGTCATGCTCCTGAAGTCGCTGCATGAAAACAGGTCATGCACAGCAGTACGACAACAGAGACATTTAGGCCTCGAAGAAGAAGACTTTGACTTGGAAGGAGCCGGAGAGCTCGGAACTGACTTAGCAGCCTGACTTTTCGTGGCAGCATCAGTCATCTGCAGTATGCGAACTCGGCTTTCCAAGAAGACAAATAACTCCTTGAGAGTAGGGAGCTTCCCTATTTTGACAGATGACTCCCATTCTCTGATGAGGTTCATCGGAAGCTTGTCGATGATAATTCTGGTAATAATCAGATCTGACAACTCCACTTCTGTATTAAGGGAATTCAGTGCATGCACTGTGCTTATAAAATGATCCAGGTATTTCTGCAGGGATTCTGCAGAATACCTCTCAATCTGAGGGGGAGAGAAGAGATTGTCCAGATGGGTGTTGGCGATTAGCCGGTCGTTATCAAACCTATCAATCAAAGTCTGCCACGCCACCTGGAAGGTCGCAGCAGAGACAGGAATATTCTGAATGACCGTACTAACCTCTGATGACAGGCAGGACTTCAAGTACTGATACTTGTCCATGTCCGAAATGTGCCTGTGTTGAATTACCAACGACGAGAAAGTGTCACGAAACTCGATCCACTCAGAGGGGTTCCCATTGAACTGAGGAAGACGGATTTCGGGGAGTTTCGGTAACAACGGCGTGACAGGGTCGAGCGAGGAGCGCTGACTGGCAGTCTGCGCCTGCTCGGGTTCATATAGCTGTTTCTTTTCAGCTATCATGGAGTCAAAGAAACTGATGACTTTATAATAATCAGATTCCACTGCGTGAAAGTCGAATTCATGATCCTGGTAGGCCTCGTCAATGGCCACCTGAGCATAATCTGACTTGTAGGCCTTGAAGACCTCTACGAATTCAGAGCGGCGAATGCGCGCTTCATGAAGCGTAGTGAGATCTTCGATTTCGTACTCTCGCATAATCTGCATTTGACGCAGAAGTTGCGATTGCAAGTACTCGAAGCGTCTTATTTTAGCCTTTTGGGCAGCTTCGGCCTGGGCGTGGGCTTCGGCTCTCTTAGCCTCAGCTTCCTTTTCGGCTAAAGCCAGCTGGGCCTGAGCCTGCCTCTCTGCAAGGGCTTGCTGGGCCAGGGCCTCCGCTCTCTTAGCTTCGGCTTCCTCACGGGCTAAAGCCAGCTGGGCCTGAGCCTGCCTTTCTGCAAGGGCCTGCTGGGCCAGGACCTCCTTGTCAGATAAGGCCTGAAGAAATTTACACAACTGAGAGTTGCCTCTGGAAATGACGGCGTCGACTTCTGCCCTATAGGCTTCTTCAGCATCAGAATAATCCACACCGTCGATTTCAGTCTGCACAAGGTCGAACTTAGCTGCAAGTTCGTCTAACTTAGACTCATACTTTTTGAGTTCAGGATATGTGACATCCTCAATAGCTAAATTACTAATGACATTAACCTGCCGCGTAATCTGGGCCTTAATGGGAACTCGCTTGGCTTTAAGAGCCGTCAAACCGTCTGGACTCGACATAGCGACTTGCTTATACAAATGTCTGAATTAAATAGGTTGCCCGCCTAGAGCCGGTGCAACAATGACAAATTAAGGTTTGTTTATAAGAATGGAGTGAGTTGCCCGCATAGGAGCATACGAGTAGACAAAGAAATAGTGTGTAGCTGTACAGGTGTAAGTACACAAATGTAAATGTTTACACTTTACAAGAAAGTACCAAAAACTTAATTGAAATCTGTCAGAGACCTCCCTCAAACGCAATGCGGAGGAGAACCACAGATACTTATAGCAACTGACTTTAAACTACTTATTACTGATGGCTACTGATGGTAGCGTCTCACACCGGCGGCAAACTATACCGGGAGAACAAGATTGATATATAAGAATGACTAGAATTGTGGCTAATCACTGAGGTCTCTGTAATAAGTGACCAAGACAAATTCAAACTGTTAATTGAATAGTTACTCTACGTTAATTATAGGTCACTAACTATCAATGCATCTTCAACCATAGGCCTCTGGGTCATATCCAGGCCCGGAGGAACCACAAAGAGATGTTCCCGCTCCCACGGTAGCTCGCAGGCGAAATAGGGACACGGGGAAACCTCTCCGGTTTGAAGGATGCTACACTAAGTCAAGTTTAAATACATTTATTGAGCCCCTTGAAAGATACAAAGAGCACAATGGACAAAATGATAAATAGACCCTTTAAAATACAAGATGGAATTTTGTATCTTGCTTTACAAATAAATTCCTCTTCCTAGCGGTGCCGAAGAAGATGAAATGTTGATGAAGTCAAGGGGAGACGACTTAGTAAGCTCCTTCTGGAAAATAAGGCATGCTTGCCTTATAAGACTGATGAATAGCTCGGAGGACCAGAGCAGAGCAATTTTTATAGTCGCGCTTGCTCGGACGACTGAGAAAGAATTTCACTATTCTTGAAGTGAATGCGCACTATCAGCAAATTATTTTAAGGTCGACTTGCTGCTTCGACCGAAAAGAAGAACCTTTAGATGTTGCTTCGACACTGCAACTAAAATTAAGCACTCTGAAATATTCACTTCACAGCAGTACTTACAGTAAATCCTTTTACTTAATGAGTTACGCATTCAAGTCCATACGGTTTGATCAGGGAAGTAAAAAACTTGGCTTCACACATTTGTAATTAAATCACAAATAAATTACTTTGATGAATGTGCTAAATTGCGTCTCTGCAATAACTAGGGCTGGGAAACTTCAAATTCCCAGCTCGACAATAATAACTAGATTCAGAATTCTGAACTGAAAACTAGCCTGGCGAAAGCTTCGAACGAGAGAATAAGAATGAATAGCAAGAATGACAGACGTCACGACATGTGACGTAAAGCAAGAATCCCATTGGCCAAGAAAAACAATAAATAATCAATCTTGGAAATAAATCAATTAAGTTACATTAAAATACTAAAACATAAATAAGAGAATTAATAGCATTACTTAAAAACTGAATTGTTTCTTTAAAAACACAAAATTATGAATAAAATATACTAAAAGATAATCAGACTGAAACTTTGGGTTGGAGATTATAACATGACTATCCAAAAAATGAAAGATGCGACAGTCAAATGTTATTTCTTATGAGAATTGATGGGAGAAAGAACAAACAGATAAGTAAACATATTTAAAATTATATTGAAGACACAACAAGAAAAATAAAACAAACGAAGACACAAGCCTGTTGCCATAGCAACACGGCGAATGACCTCGCGAAACCAGCTAATGCCTCAAATCCGGCCAGACACGAATGCTGGACGGAACATTTGTAAGAATGTATAAATTAACTGTAGTTTTGTCATGATCATTGTAATTGGGTTACCTGTAATTTTCATTATTATTAAATAATTTAAAATAAAGACAAAATAAGAATAAGAGAAACGTTCAAACTTTCGAAAATAAGAAAAATGAATAAAAAAAAATAATTTTGATACTATTTTTCAGCAATGCTTTCATCCCAATAAAAACTTAATTATTTGCAAATTTTCATAAAATTTATTAAATTAATGAATTTTTGAGACACTGAATTACATTTAACTTATACACTGTTCCAGAGAGTGTACACTATGTATATTTGTGGCTTGGTTCTAAAAGGGCCAATGTCAATTTCTTGCAAAAATGAGATTTATGCATTATTGAGCTCGGCTAGTCTTCGTACACTAAAAGTGCCAAATACAGAAACCTTAAAGGCTAAGTTCTCAGCAAAAAATGTTACTTCTATAAAGGATTCAAAGTCAATTAGGCTATCTCAAAAGCAAGTTTTATGACATTGACCCTTTTAGAACCAAGCCACAGATATATCAACGCTACATGGATGAGGCGGCTTGGTAAGACAAGGAATTCAATAGATCGAAATTTCGTTCTGAATACAATAAGATTTACAATGGAGATTAGGCCACAATTCTCAGTTCCATGAAGCCCCACTTGACTCTTATTGTGTTCTGTAAGGGAACCCTTACAGAGATAGATGACCATTACAATGCAGACACCGTACTCCACCTAGAAAGCTATGACGCTAATTACCCGTAATAATAATAATAATAATAATAATAATAATAATAATAATAATAATAATAATAATAATAATAATAATAATAATAATAATAATAATAATAATAATAATAATATAATAATAATAAAATAATAATAATAATAATAAAAACTTATTTCGGACTTATTTCTTTAAGGGGAACGAAGAATAGAATTTCCATTTATTCTATAGCAAAAAATTATTAACGGTGTCGATCCGTTAAAAACCGCATCATAAAAGGACTCATTAACTCTAGGAACAAAGGTAGACTAAAGTAAACAAAAACCAATGCATCTGTATCACTTAAGTGCATTATTCGTATGATCTAAGACTGAGACACATATAGGCCTACTTTTTTTGTTTAGTTTAGGTGTCTTATGCCCGGTTTCTATAAACTTGTGAAATACCTATGGGTAAATTATCCAAGGGTAAATTGGTTCCTAGTCACCTACAATGATATAATGAGGAAGGCCTTGGAGTTGTACAGTTAATTTAATTCAGAAGGCTTTGATTCTCATTGTTTAAATTATTATTTATCGTATGAAAGGTTAAATTTTATCCAGCCATCCATGAAAGGATAAATTAACCCGACGATTTAATCTAGCCCGAGTTTGTAGGAACATTTTTTCTGTCGTGTTCATATTTACTCAGAGGACATTTATCTAGAAACTCGCCACAAGTGTATGCGATTGTTACCTTTAAATTATTTGAGTTATTCTTGTGTAAATTCTGTTCATTGGATAATTTAGCCATAAGGCATCTGGAGGTAATCTAAAGATTTTTTTTTTAAATTTATTTCCGCTGTGTTTATACTCCTTTTAGCTTCGAAGCTATATCAGGAGTTCGGGACCTGTAGGCCTATCTGTACAGTAGGGTAGGCCATGGAACTATGGCTTGTCAATTGTTTCTATTGCCGGTGTATTTAATGGAGTAAATTTCAACTGATATTAATTTAAATGGATATGATACAAGATGAAATGGTGAGGATGATTCATTGTATGTAAATATCCAATTCGGCATTTGCCTTTACGACTGGGGGAAAAAACCATGTCAAATTGGCCGGCCGTGAGATTTGAACCGGGGACCTCCGGAATGCGAGTCCAAGACGTTACCATCTCGGCCACCTCGCTCGGTTGTACAGAATTGAAAGACTGATCTAGGTGAGAACTAGATGTGAGAACTAGATGTTATTGTCTAAGATACCTACAGCTCCGAACCAATCTTAAGACGTCTAGATTTGTTCTACAGAAAGTGTTCTAGGTATGAACTCGGGACTGTAAGACACCTAGGGTTTTGCTAGGGTGTGTACAGTGTGGAAGGTTCATTAGTAGGATCCCGGCAGTCGTCATAATGGACCCTTCCCCCCCCCCCTCTCTCACTCACCCCCGGCCACGCGGCAAAGTCCTCCCTTAACAAGCATCGTTATTTGCAACGAAACCAGTTAAAAATACTGAAACTTCTTTACCAGCAGGCCATGCATTTTTGTTTGATAATGAATACGTTTATAATAACAGAAATCCTGCAGCGACGCGAGTTTTTTTTTTTTTGTAAAAAAAAAAAAATAATAATTTTTGTCTTTTTTTTCGCACGGATTTTTCTCTCTTCATCCCTCACCGACACTGCATTGAAAAATGTTTACAGTGGGCTCCGTGTCTATTATTATTATGGTGTGTGAAAAGCAATTCCCATCCTCGTACGAGGATTATTTTTATTATTATTATCAATGAAAGGCGGATCTGACATGTTCTAACTTTTGTTGTATCAGAGCTTGTGTCAGGTGGCTGGCTGGCTAAAAACAAAACCACATCAACTTTTTTTTTCCCTGTTTTATTTCCACGGTTCCTTTCAGTGGTGTGACATACACCTAACCCAATCATGGCTTCTGAACCTTTCATTTGTTTTTCTTGTCGCCCAGTGTTGTGGAAATCAGATATATACAATGAACAGCACGCGTACAAAATAAAAAAGTTTGTTTAGAAATATTTTGTATTGTACATATTTCATTTTACTATCATGAATTCCTGTGACAAATAAGTTATTTCAATTTTTCCTGCATTGACAAAAAATAGACGAATAGAATTTTAGCGAAGAATTGTTTTTGTACCATAAACCCGCCTGGCATCAGATAATTTTTCAGCTTTTTAAATAATTGCTTTTAGTACTTAGTAGCATATTTAAATTGTATTTACAACTAGCTTAAAAGATCGGGCGTGATCTGGGAGTGGTATTTTGCTTGTAATTCAATATAGGCCTAAGTTATTAGTCTTATGGTGGGTGCCTCTTCGTAGACTTCTGCGCACGTTTCTTTCTTTTTCTTTTTTTATTATTTATTTATTTATTTATTTATTTTTGGTTGCCGGTTTTTTTATAATTTTTCTTTCTTTGTCTATTTTTTTCTTTTTCCTCATGTTTCCTTTTTTATAATTCTTTCTTTCTTTGTCTATTTTTTCTTTTCCCCCTTTTTCCTCATTTTTCCTTTATCATTGTTTTCCTTTTTTCCTTACAACACCCATGCCTGAGGCGGGACTCGAACCCGAACAGCCTCCTTATCCACGGCTCCAAGGCTACCGCGGCTAAGGAGACCGGCCGTTTTGGCCTCAATAAAGACTTTTATATCAAACATCTCCATTACTTTCATTATAAGAAAAATTGCTGTGTTGAAAAATCATCTATATGCACCTTAGAATAGCAAGAATCTGTGATTTTGACTGCATTTTTGTTGTTTTGTTTGTTATGTAGGCCTACATAATATGTAGGCTATTTATTTCCATGTTTATTATAATACATTGTAAGTTATTCTCAAAACCACGTAATTCAGATTTCGTGTTCTTAAAATTGTGGAAAATGAATCACTCTGGTTTAATTATCAATTTAGAAAAAGCTTACATATGCTATCAAAGGAATTTTTGTCATAAAAACCTTTTAGTGCATAAGCCTACTGCTACCTTGAATAAGTGCCTGGCAGATTTAATTATTTCCTAGAGCTAGTTATGATTTTTTACATTTATGAAGATATATGTAGGCCGTACTGCTTTGAAATAGTATTTGAAAAAGAGTGTAAGAAGGGGAAAAAACACAAATAACACTCCGGACATAACCTCCAAATCAATCGGCTTACTAATGAATAGGGGGCGGATTTCTATGACCTAAAATAGGATATATGTATGCATTTATGACTTAAAAAACATTAAAATATGACCAATAAAATTTAAAATATGACTTGACCACATAAACAATGTGTATATTTTTTTAAAAGTTTCATTACAATTCATTTTATTAAAATATGTTAATTATTTAAAATATCTGTAATTTCTCAAAAAAGTATAATTATAATGCAAAATTTACAAAATATGTGAAACTTCAAAATTTCTTTAATATGCACATAAATATGCCAAAAATATGACCTAAATATGCATATTCGTATTAACTATGCTACAATAGTTGTAACTGTACTAAATATGCAGTTATATGCACAATAAAAGCCGTTACATTTTCACCAGGATGCTTGGAATCGGGTTTAAATTAGTCGGAAACTTGAAACAATGCAAAGGGGGAAAATATGACATGTCATAGAAATCCGCCCCTTACTAATGAACTAATATTATTGGTGAAGAGATTTTATGAGTAGTGTTCATATCTCTGTGTAAAAAGATTTTGATAACTAATGAATAATATTTTGAGTTTAATATTATTGACTAAAATTATTACCAAGTTCTATGAAACAGGGCCCATGTATAAACAAATGAAGTTTTGGATGCTTCACTAATGGCCGGTTTCTATAAACTCGTGAATTACCTATGGGTAAATTATCCAATGGACAGAATTTACACAAAAATAACACCACACCAACACAAATAATTTAAAGATAGCAATCACATACACTTGTGGCGAGTTTCTAGATAAATGTCCTCTGGGTAAATATGAAAATGACAGAAAAAATGTTCCTACAAACTCGGGCTAGATCTTTCCAAGGGTAAATCTTCGGGTTAATTTATCCTTTCATGGATGGCTGGATAAAATTTAAACTTTCATAGGATCAATAGTAATATTTAAACAATGAGAATCAAAGCCTTCTTAATTAAATTAACTGTACAACTCCAAGGCCTTGCTCATTATATCATTGTAGGTTAAATGGAACTAATTTGTCCATGGATAATTTACCCATAGGTAATTCACTAGTTTGTAGAAACCGGGCATAAGACCACATCCATGATACTAGAGATAAGTGCCTCGCATTAAAGGGTTTTGAACAACAAGTTTTGGAATATATTTCTTGCAATATGCAGTTGTAGTTGCTAGAATAATTGTTTAATTTTGTATGTTTCTTTGATACTATGGCAAGATTAATTCAAGTGAAGTGGAGGGGAAGTGAAGCAGCGGGCCTGCTCATGACAGATTCTCAGCGGGCATTTTACACATGATCGGCCCCACAAATTGCATGGGGCAAGACAAGGAATGACATTTAAAAGAAACACAATTTCTTTGTATCCCTCATGTCTTACCCTTACCTGGGTTCACTGTGGAGCAGGCGAGCCTAAAAATAGGCCTACATACTCGTTCTGTTACTAACCTACGGGGTCCACACAAATGAATAAGAATGACAGTGAAACCTATGTTCCTTGATAACCATGCGAGCTTCATGACCTACACTCTTCACTGGATATAGTAGGAGGAATTAAATCACGGAGGATGAAATAGGCTGGAAATGTTGCGCACATGGGGGAGGAAAGACATATATCAAAAGTAATGACTGAGAGACCCAAAGGAAAAATACCACTTGGAAGACCTAGACGTAGGTGGGAGGACAATATCAGGATATACTTAAGGGAAGTAGGATTTGCGAGGGATAATAGGATAGACTTAAGGGAAGTAGGATTTGCGAGGGATGATTGGATAGAGTTAGCACAGAATAGGGTTGAATGGCGGGCTCAGGTAAGCGCGGCAATGAACCTTCGGGTTCCATAAAATAGATAATATTCTTGTTTTTATGCAGTTCAGTAACTCTTATCTTCTTGTCTTCTGTCAGAAAGCTAAAAATAAAACTTTTTATTATCCTGCCGGTTGTATTATATGGTTGTGAGAGATGGTCGCTAACTCTTCGGGAAGAACATAATTTGAGAGTGTTCGAAAACAGGGTTATTAGGAAAATATTTCGGCCTAAGAGAGATGAAAATGGGAACTGGAGAAAACTGCATAATGACGAGCTTCATAGCCTGTACTCTTCACCGGATTTTAGTAAGGGTAATTAAATCACAGAGGATGAAATGGGCTGGACATGTTGCGCGCATGAGGGAGGAAAGACATATCTCAAAAGTAATGACTGGGAGAAAAGACCAATTGGAAGACCTAGACGTAGGTGGGAGGACATTATCAGGATAGATTTAAGGGAAGTAGGATTTGCGAGGGATGTGATTGGATAGAGTTAGCACAGAATAGGGTTGAATGGCGGGCTCAGGTAAGCGCGGCAATGAACCTTCCGGTTCCATAAAATAGATAATATTCATGTTTTTATGCAGTTCAGATGATCTTATCTTCTCGTCTTCTGTCAGAAATATAAAAATAAAACTTTTTATTATCCTGCCAGTTGTATTATATGGATGTGAGACATAGTCGCTTACTCTTCGGGGAGAACATAATTTGAGTGTGTTTAAAAACACTAATTAGTGTGCCTCACAGTACTGTATATGACATAACTTGTCTGTCAGTGAGGTCAGGGGCACTAACATTAAACACTAATTATTCAAACGGTCAGCCTTCTAATTAATTTTTACAGACAACATAACTCAAATACTTAAATTAAATCAATGGCATTCATTATTTCGAAATACATTTGTAATAAAATGCCGAAATTTTCATTTTGATTTAAATTGTGTACTGGGAATAATTAATTTTTATGAGTAAAAACCTCCCTCTCTACTTCAGTTCCCCCCCCCCCAAATGTCTTTCTGGATCCGCTCCTGAGTGAGGTACACCATTAAGGGTAATCAGTCATAGGAGAGAGGTTGCATCTGGCACTGTGAAGTGAACTCTGGCTTAGCTCAGTTGGTAGAGCATTGGCACGGATAGCCAAAGGTCCTGAGTCTAATGCCAGTGTAAGAGGAATTTTTCTCCTATAATATTAACATAATGGGAGTTACAGAATTTTTCTGAAATACGTGCATGACACCGTATGGCATGAGGGCCACGGATTGAGAGTGTATATGGCATCTGCAATCAATACAAAAACAGGAGTAACACGGCTTCTTTAATCTGCATCCGGCACGCTGCTAATAGACAGTAATTGCGACTGGTGCTTCACAAGAAGCCCCCCCCCTTCCCTTTTTCCCAATTAATTGACTCGTGATAATTAAGCAAACCCTGTTAGCAACCCCCCCGAGGCAGAGTTATAACGATTGTGTGCAGTGCGCCCTAACGAGCACTACCTCTGCTTTTGTCTGATTAGATAAAGCAGGCGAGCTTAAAACAACAACAGATACCTCGCCTAACAATGCTGCCACCTTACGGGAATTTAATTCCCCTCACCATTTTTACTACGGGATATTCCATGACAAAGTGTAGGCCTATTTCTGGACCAAAGCCTTCTGAGTAATATTTCATAGCCAAGGCTGTGAATCACCGCTTTTTTTCTTCAAAGAAATTTTATTTAACCTTCCCGTTTCTGCCAAAGCCTTCGATAAACTCGTAAAAGTGCTAGTTTTAGAAGAATTAGTGTATGTCATGAACAGAGCTGGGTACTTCTAAAGTCATTTTAGGAGAGCTTAAAAAACAACAGATACTTCGCCTAACAATGCTGCCACCTTACGGGAATTTAATTCCCCTCACCATTTTTACTACGGGATATTCCATGACAAAGTGCAGGCCTATTTCTGGACCAAAGCCTTCTGAGTAATATTTCATAGCGAAGGCTGTGAATCACCGCTTTTTCTCTTCAAAGAAATTTTATTTAACCTTCCCGTTTCTGCCAAAGTCATCGATAAACTTGTAAAACGTGCTAATTTAAGAAAAATTAATGTATGTCATGAACAGAGCTAGTTGTAAGACCGGGTACTTTTAAAGTCATTTTCCCGTACTTTTATTTTCACTCCATTTCGAAATCTTCAGTGCATGAAACATAGCTTCCATTTTGAAATGATAATTACTCGTAATTGTAACAGTTTGGTTAATTTTGAAAATATTATGCAATTGTAGTAGTAGTCAATAAAGAGTATGTCAGACTGCAAGATTGTAGAGCAATTCATTGCCGAGGAAAAAATAATGAAATTCACCTATTTCTCGCCTATGAATTTCTCCCAAAGCTGTCCTGCCTTAAGAAGAATTATTCTCTATCACTTGAGCCCTAGATAGGAAAATTTCGTTTTTGCCTTGACCAATTCATAATCCCCCTTAAAAGAGGCAGTCAACTTTTTTAACTTTCTTCGGCTTTGCACATGATTGCAGATAATGTAGGGAGTTGTAATGCCGACGTTAATTAACGTAATGCGTCCGATCGTTCCATTTGCCAATGAGTCGTCATCTTCATCGGAATAGAGAGGATTTCAATCCAATAATGACAAGTTTTGTTTGTGATTCTCCAGCACAGGCCACGGGAATTCAAACCCGTGACTCCACAAACAAAACAACAACACGCCGCACCACTATTGTCATGTAACACACATATTTGCCCATTATTATTTGTTGGTTATGAAGTTTGTAAATAAAACATCTACGTTTCAGATTCAAAATGAGCCTAAGCACTACATAGAGATAGGGTATACAACTAACTGAATGTTATATGTAGAGCACGGCATTTAATGACCATAAAATACTGCAAAAATGCAAAATAAAAAATGCATTTATGACCTAAAAATAGTGAAAAAATCACAAAGTTTTTTTTTAGAAATGAATAAAATTTCCATGATTACTTATAATTGTTTTTTTTTTTAACTAATGAATTGCTATTGGGTGACAGTGCGTTACATACGAATTTACAATACAAAACACACTTATTTTATTACTAAAAAAGTAAGTAAATTTATACAAATTGGACACTTTTAGCGAAAAAAAATCTTTCTGAACTGGTATGCAAAATCAAATTGTTCTTATTTAATCAATTATTATATATATATATATATGATGAATCTTTTAACCTTCGTATAAATTAGATGCAAAATCATCAAATGTCTTGCCCTAGTTATAAGTAGGCTTATACTTCGGATGTTTATGACCTAAAAATGTGGAAAATATGACTGCAAATATGTCCTTAATGACTAGATATTACCCAGAATCCAAAATATGACATAATAAAAGTAGCGTATTTCTGAACTACTACTACTACTACATGCTTATTGAAATTATTAAGTTTTCCTATTTGTCAGAATTTTCAGTGTAAGTATGTGTTAGTAGTAGGTCAATTAAATTCTTGAAGATTTGTCGTAGAGATTTAGCTTATATGGTGGACGGAAACCGGTCTGATACTTTATAAGATATACAATGTCATCTATCTTGAAACTACAACTTCTTTATATTCCCATAAAGTCTATGATTTGATGAGTTCACCAGTATGCCTTTCCGGTAACAATCTCGTTCTAGTAATTTTAAAAATAAGAAGAAATACAGCCATATATTCGTATCTTTAAAATGCTGGAAATGGCTGTTTGTTAGTTGTCTCTTGCTGGCCGCTTGGGGTGCTAGTGTCGCACGATCTGTCAAAAGGATGCATTTTCCTTTCATTAGAGCTTCGCTACTGTTATACTATACTGTGTTATTATCTCAAAAACAAATTGAAATATTAACACGAAATCTGAATATTAATTAAATGTGCAGGCAGAATATTTAGTATCTATGACATGTACCCCGAACTGTCCTATGTGTCGACGAAGTATAATATTGTCTTTCACAATTGCGTTTGTCTGTTGCGATTTGTACATTATTCAGGGAAATTCCATATGGGAGTTTTGGGATATCTGCTCATGCAGCTAATTTCTGTTTTTCAATTTTGGAAAAACTACAGTTTCTTAAATTTAGTATAATAATTTTTCACTAAATAACGTAATAAATATTTCAATATTTTAAAATATGCACATATAATTAATTTCAATGAATAAATTTTTATTTTAAATTGGCGAGCTGTCATTAGAATAAAATCAGGTAAACTGATGTAACAAAGTGCCAGTATGTTTTTGTTTAATCAGTTATGATTGCAATTATGATATGCAGAATACAAAAAAGAAGTCAAATTGTCCGGATTCGGGATTTGAACCATGGAACTCTAAAATGAGAGGCCAAGACGTTACCATCTTAGCCACCTGGGTCAGTTTAACGGTCTACTTTGATAAGCGCATGTAAAGCAATAGTGTTGTCATAGCTAACTGTATTTTAATTGCCAAAGCCTTATAAGATCACAGTAAAACAATTGACTATGTTGTCATGATAACTGATTTGCATTTCATAAATTCTTTCGAATACGTATATTACCATAAAATAGGCACTAAATTGAGCATTACTCCGAAACAGGTCAACCGATTTTATCCAAAATCAGTAGACGTCTTTCCATGAACATTATAAATGTGTATACCAAGTTTCATAAAAATCCGGTAAAGCGTATTTGAGTTACCGCGTCTTTAAAATAGACACTAAATTGGGTTTTACTCCGGTACCAGTCTACCGATTTGGTCCAATATCAGTAGACGTCTTTCCATGTACATTATAAATGGGTATACAAAGTTTCAGGAAAATCCAATAAAGCATATTTGAGTTATCGCGACTTATTATATATTAACATAAAAGGCACTAAATTGGGCATTATTCCGGTACTGGCCAACCGATTTAGTCGAATATCAACTGACGTCTGCCCATGGACATTATAAATGCGTATACGAAATTTCATAAAAATCCAATAAGGCGTATTTGAGTTATTGCGCCTTTAAAATATACACTAAATTGGGTTTTACTCCGGTACCGGTCAACAGATTAGGTTCAAATTCAATAGAGTACTTCTCATGGACATTATAAATGTGCCAGTATGTTTTTTTTTTTTTAATCAGTGATAATTGCAATTATGCAGAAATAAGTTATTCTTTTAATCAATTTCCGAGTTAAGCTCCAAATCGATTCATTAAAGCAAGGCATACGAAGACCAAAGGCCTAAAGTTTGATAATCATAACATTACGTCTTTTGCTTTCACAGGAGCGTTTAAACTGAAAAATACTCACATTAAAATATAATGTAACCGTACATTTCGATAGAATGCACAATATTATACAGTATCAACAGCAGCTGCGTTTAATTAATATTCAACGGCCTAGATGTGATTTAATTTTTTTTATTTATATTTATTTATATTGTATTTATTTTGATAAGTATATGAAGGAATAAGTGGGATAACAACAGAACGAAATTACAACAAATGCCTCACATCTAAAGCAAGGCATGATATAATAAATTTACAAACATCTGACTGCATTGTTTTCAAGCCTCTCAGTGATTAGCAACATGGCTGTGTAGCATAGTCATGATTTGCCATTGTAAAGTATGTGACCTTTAATTACTCGTTGCTCCGGTACCGGTCAACCTATTTGGTCCAAAGTCAATAGGCTTCTTCCCAAGTACGTTGTAAATGTGTATACCAAGTTTCATGAAAATCTGATAAAGCGAATTAGAGTTACCGCTCGTACAGACACACGGATAGACAGACACCATATAATTTCATAAAGTACCATTCTGGCACTTAATATAAGTATATTTTTCTCCATTCGTCTTCACAATGGAAATAGCTCACTCTCTCATGGACCCATTCAATTATGAGTTAGCCTTATCAATTAGGCAAATGCTCAAATAATGAACTTGGCTGCTGATTCTAAGTTGCATATTTATAAATCTTATAAATTGCATAATCTTTTTTTCAATCCAAAAGCAAACACTGACTCTCATAATAATTCTCCTCTTTGAATGTAGCCTACTCCGACTATACAATCAATTGTACAAAATGGACAATACAGATATTTTTAATACTAACAATAAGTGGTTTAAAAATATTATATTAAAAAAAAAGAGTGCGTGGAAGTCCATGCGACAGAAGTAACACTTTATTTTATTTTTTTATTTTTTCAATTTTTTATTCTTGGATTTTTTCAATTTTGCAATATTGGACTTTTTAATATTGGGTTTTTGGACTTTTTAAATTTTGGATTTTGGACTTTTCATTTTGGTTCTTTCAATTTTTAAGTTTTGGATTTTTTAAATTTTAGATCTTTGAGTTGTTTATTTTTTTATTTTTTATTTTTGGATTTTTTAATTTTAATATTTATTAAATTTTGGATTTTTGGATGTTATAATTTTTAATTTTGTTTTTTTAATTTTGGAAATTTGTATTTTTTAATTTTGAATTTTTATTTTCTTAATTTTTGATTTTTTGATTTTTAATTTTGGATCTTTGAATTTTTTAATTTGGATTTTTTCAAATTTGATTCTTTGAAATTTTTATTTTTTGGATTTTTTATTTTTGTATTTTAGTTTTTTTAATTTTGGATTTTTAGATTTTTTCAATTTTGGTATTTTCGATTTTTAGTTTTTAATTTTTTATTTTTGAATTTTGGAATTTATTATTTATTAAATTTTGGATTTTTGGATGTTTTAATTATTAATTTTGTTTTTTTTTAATTTTGGAAATTTGTATTTTTTAATTTTGGATTTGCGCGGTAATGAACCTCCGGGTTCCATAAAATAGATAATATACCTTTTAGAGCGTAGGCTACTGTATACCCCCCATCCCCCCCCCACCCCGTGGGAATTTCCGACACATATATTTTTTTGTTGGTATTCCCATCTAGTTTCAGTTTTCAGTTGTTTGCCCCTTATCAATTACAGCATTTACCCGGAAACCCCGAAAATCCGGAGAAAATGAGTTTGTTTTAATTTTTCTTCGTTCTTTGCTCCTAATATGCCCAGGAAATTTCTGGCTCACATATTTTTTGTTGGTATTACCATCTTCAGTTGTTTGCCCCTTATCAATTACAGCATTTACCCGGAAACCCCGGAAAACTACGGAAATCTGGAGAAAATGAGTTTGATTTAATTCTTCTTTGTTCTTTGCTCCTAATATGACCAGGGAATTTCTAACTCACATATTTTTTGTTGGTATTGTCATCTAGTTTAAGTTTTCAGTTGTTTGCCCCTTACAAATTACAACATATCCCCGGAAAACCCGAAAAACCACTTTTATACAGAGAAAATGACAATGTTTTATTTTTTAAATCTTTGTTATTTGCTTCTAATATTCAAAGGGAATTTTTGAATCATATGTTCTTTTGTTGGTATTGCCATCCAGATTAAGGTTTCAGTTCTTTGCCCCTTATCAATTACAGCAAATCCCCAGAAAACTCCGAAAACTACGGAAACCCGGAGAAAATGACTTTGTTTTAATTTTTTAAATCTTAGTTTTTTACTTCTAGTATTCAAAGGGAATTGGTGACTCATATGGTTTTGTGTTAGTATTGCCATGTAGATTAAGGTTTCAGTTGTTTTCCCCTTATCAATTACAGCATATCCCCGGAAAACTCCGGAAACCTAAAAAATCCGAAGAAAATGAGTTCGTTTTAATTTCTTAAAAACCTTTGTTCTTTGATCCTAATATTCCCAGGGAACTTCTGACTTACATATTTTTATTTTTTTGTTGGCATTGTAATCTAGATTAAGGTTTCAGCTTTTTGCCCATTATCAATTACAACATATCCCCGTAAAACCCGGAAAACCACGGAAATCCACAGAATTTCTAGAACTCGGAACTTGTGATCTACGGTCACTGAACCCGTTATTGCGAAGTAATTCTTCTGCTTCAAGTGTGTCCCTTGCAGGTTCAAAAGGGTGAGTATATGTAGTACGAGATATCTGCCATAATTGTGATGGTCACATGCAAAGAAAAGGGGAATCATATCTTCTAAACATGCCAAGTGTAAGTCAAAGTTGTTTTCTTTAGTTGCTCGCTGAAATCTCAAAATCAATGACACTTTGTCCATATTACCATTCCAAAATTGTGCTGTTATACCGAATGTCCCTTCTCTAACTTCAGTCAAGAAAGTTTGGTAGTGACTGTGGAAGGTTTGGTAAGATAAATTAATTATCATTCACAGATGTCAAATTAGAATATGAAGTGTGTTCTGTCAGGTTTCCAATCGCCTTCATTCCTTCAGCATCAGGATTTTTTCCAGTATTCTTTGTCATGCTTTAATTGGTAAGGGGAAAACAACTGAAACCTTAAACTATATGGCAATAGCAACAAAAATTATGTGATTCAGAAATTCCCTGGGAATATTAGTATCAAAGAGCAAATATTTTTAAAAAATTAAAACAATCTCATTTTCTGCGGATTTTCGTGGTTTTCAGGGTTTACGTGGATATGCTGTAATTGATAAGGGGAAAACAACTTAAACCTTAAACTAGATGGCAATACCAACAAAAAAACATATGAGTCAGAAATTCCCTGGGAATATTAGGAGCAAAGAACAAAGATTTTAAAGAAATTGTTAAAAAGTCAATTCCTCCGGATTTCCGTGGTTTTCGGTGTTTTCTGGAGATATGCTATAATTCATAAGGGGCAAACAACTGAAACCTTAATCTAGATGGCAATACCAACAAAAAAACATACGAATCAGAAATTCCCTTTGAATATTAGGAGCAAAGAACAAAGATTTAAAAAATAATACATAGTAATTTTCTCCGTAGGCCTATATATGTGGTTTTCAGGGGTTTCCGGGGATATGCTGTAATTGGTAAGGGGAAAACAACTGGAACCTTAATCTATATGGGATTACCAACACAAAAACATATGGTTCACCAATTCCCTTTGAATACTAGGAGCAAAGAACTAAGATTTTTAAAAATTAAAACGAAGTCCCTTTCTCCGGATTTCCATGGTTTTCGGTGTTTTCCGGGGATATACTGTAATTGATAAGGGGCAAACAACTGAAACCTTAATCTAGATGGTAATGCCATCAAAAAAACATGTAAGTCACAAATTCCCTTTGAATATTGGGTGCAAAGAACAAAGATTTAAAAAATAAAACATAGTAATTTTCTCTGTATATACGTGGTTTTCCGGGTTTTCCGGGTTTTCCGGGGATATGTTGTAATTTGTAAGGGGCAAACAACTGGAACATTAAACTAGATGCCAATACCAACAAAAATGTGTGAGTCAGAAATTCCCTGGGAATATTAGGAGCAAAGAACAATGAAAAATTAAAACAAATTCATTTTCTGCGAATTTCCGGGGTTTTCCGGGGTTTCCGGCTAAATGCTGTAATTGATAAGGGGCAAACAACTAAAATCTTAAACTAGATGACAATACCAACAAAAAAATATATGTGTCGGAAATTCCCACGGGGGGGGGGGGAGGGTTTCATATTGGTAGCCCATGGTCTATTTAGATTGCTTAGGAATTGTCTATTGCCATTGAGGAATTAAGGTCTGAAAAATTTCCTTTGGTTACTCCTAATCATTGAGTTGATTGTTTTCTGTGCAGTCCGCTCCGAAACACGTAGTTTTGAGTGTGACTGATTTTGTGACTGATTTCGTGACTGATTTCGTTTTAGTGTGACTGATTTTCCAGATTTACCCCAACCGCGAGAAAAGAAGTTTTACTTCAAAAATTTTAAAATTTGAAAATAATAATTACTAAAATTTGCTCCATGTTATTTTCTTTATTTGAATCTCTCTTATAAATATATATTTTCCTCCAAAACTATTACATTATTATTACTTATATTATTATTTGCTTTTCATATTATGTTCCCTTGTGTAATTGTCATTTTGTTTGTGTTTCTGTTTTTCTTTTCTGTGTGTTTTTTTTATTGTTATAGTATTATTTTAATTATTTTGAATATCACTTTAAATATTTAATATTAGAATTTGGTGTATTAATATAAGCGAGAATATTGTAATTGGGCATTAGCCTGTAATATTCTTAGAAAAATAAATAAATAAATAAATACTACGGAATCAGGATAAGTTAGAAGGACAAGGTGGAGATAGTTTAAGTTTACTATGGAGAGTGCAAGCGTGTGTCTTATAACTGATTCATGTTCAAGTTCTCCCTTACAATGCACCCTCAGTGATTATTCAGCACCGCCCTACACCGCTGGATAATTACTCAAGACGTCTGGAGTTCTGTATTTGTATACTTAGGCTGTTTCATTCATATGTCATTGTTTTAAATCGGACAAATAACAGGCTAGAATTTTATGAAACAAATGAAAGCCCAAAAATGTTAAGATTTTATTATTAATATTAAGAAATTCTGAAAACTTATTCTAGTTATTAGTAATTTAAAAGGAAAAAGGGGCGAAATATTCACCATTTTTCGTATTAAAAACACCCTGTACTTTAATAAGGCTGAGTTTCAGCGGCCTCAGAAGTACAATTGCGAACAGAAAACTTTCTATAAGACTAGGGGATATCAAGACTGTCCTTATATAGGTGGTAATAGAGTAAAATCAGGTAACTGATACAATAAAGTACCAGAATACTTTAGTTTAATTAGTGACAATTGCAATTATGATATGCAGAAAATAAGTTATTTTAGTAATAAATTTCCGAGTTAAGCTCCAAATCGATTCATTAAGCAGGACTTACGGAAGGACAAAGGTCTAGTTAGATAAGCATATGTGAAGGTATATTTGGGTGGTGTTATTTGTCATAGCTAACGGTATTGCAACTTCCAAAGCCGTATATCAACACTGTAAAACAATATGTCATGAGAACTGATTTGCATTTGATACATACTTTCTAATATATAACAATAAAATAGCCATTAAATTAGCCATTACTCAGGTACCGATCAACCGATTTGGTCCAATATCAATAGGCTTCGTCCCATGGACGTAATAAATATGTATATCGAGTTTAAGAAAAATCCGATAAAGGTATTTGAGTATTGAGCTTAACTCGGAAATCGATTAGAACAATAACTTATTTTCTGCATATCATAATTGCAATTTAACTGATTAACAAAGGAATTCTGGCATTTTGTTACACCAGTTTACCTGGTTTTATTTTTGTTCGACCATAATTAGTCTGTATGTTTAAATTTTGAGATTTTTGATTCACCCAATCAGACGGAAACGAGCCTGCCATGAACTTCAAATCGAGATGGTTGACGTATTTAATGTCTTCTACGAAAGATGGCAGCTTACGGTGTCAGTCAGATCGAAGCTTTCTTTTTGCTGTTTTCTTTAAACCAACGGATTTTTATAGCCCGTAGTGAATTCATTTTAGTATGATATTAAAATTAACACTAACAGAACTTATTTTATTTTAAATAAAACTTATTTATTAGGCAGATTTCAGCTGCTACGCTCAAGTTCTCAAGTTCTTTCCTTGTTCTATAATAATCACTATCACACCAATTCCGAAATGAAAATCAGAGTTCAAATAAAAGTAATTACCAGGCCCGGATTCTGATGACCTAAAATTGTTTGAAAAATGACCTATAAAATGACCCTGAATTTTAAAGAAAATGACTTAATAATTATAAAGAATAACCTATAAACTGATAATTTATTTATAAAAAAATATTATTGTACACACAAAGTTATAGACTAATTTGTACATAATTGTAAAAACTGAAATGCAGAAAGTATGTTGTAGGTCTAAAAACTTTCTATGTTCTTGATTGGAGTATTTGAGAAGCAAAGAAATACTGTATGATAAAATAAAAAATAAAATCACTCTGCTAACTGTAGCTATTAAGATAGCACCGCTGGAGACGACAAAAAGTTAATGTACACAATCTAGATGCATGAAAATGACTAAATAAGGAAGCAAATTATATGAAAATGACAAAATAATGATACAAAGTTTAAATAAATACCCTAAGAATATAAAACTGCATAACATGACAAAAAAAATAACCTAATAAAAATGCATTTCTATAATCTAGAGGCTGTGATTAGGATTTATCTACAAGTTGGCAATGTCTAAGCAGCATTAGTAAAAAGATGACATGTCATTAGAATCCAGGCCCTGGTCATTATGATACGGTTATGTCACATGTAATAAGAGTTTTACAGTTTGGTCGAACAAACAAATATAATAAAAAGAGACAAGTAATCATTGTGCCTTTCCTACCACACAACACAGATAACACACAGACTGAGCCTGATGTCTCAGAGATCAGGTTGAGGTGGAAGCCTCTAGATAATTCATCAGCAAGTGTCTTAAGTTGGCTACACTGGAACTGACAGCCCCGGGGGGAATCCCAGCACTGTCAGAGGTAAATAAACAGTGTTACGTAATCACTCCTCAAAGCGGTTGTGCGGAAAAACCTGTTACATGCCCACGTGAATATACAGTGAAGAGGGAAAGGGAGCCGAGGGAAAGACAGAGGTGAAGTTAAAGAATGAAACAGATGAACAAAAATTGAAAAAGTTAGATATTTCTCTGCAATAGTTGCATGAAGCATTTAGTAGTCGCGGGACAACTGTATAGCAAATACTATAGTCCTATAGTGGACAATAGAGGACAGTTTGCGACATATCGAGGTACAATATTTTGAGCACCATCTAGCGGCCCAACCTGCTACTACTGAATACAGATGCAGTAACTATATACAAAGATATCAACCAATTTCTATTAGAGAAGCCGAAATAGCCAACCTCGACATGTTATGTTTAAGGAATATGATTTTTCTATCTATCTATGGTCCAGAAAAAAATGCTGGTTTGGAAATAAATGACCTAAAAAATTAAAACAAAAAAGCAACATTGAAAAAAGAGAAAGATGTTGTTCTTAGCAACCGCTAAGTAGAAATATTTGTGTTTTCATTGATATTTTGATAACTATTTCGGAAGTTCTGTGTATTGTTTGCTCATTATTATTCTTATAATTACTTAAACAGTGTTTTGGACCTTAGTGTTTGGTGAAACAATAAAACATTGCATTTTATATGTATTTTGAATATTTTAATTTGCCCCCAAGTTTGCAGGTTGTGCCACCAGGAGTGCTGAAAAATCCGTCCCCCATTCTTCCATTTCGAAAACAGTAAGTGTCCGGTATTATCCTCTATAGTATTTGTTATTAGTCAGTAATATCAGGTTATTGGCCTAATCCTTCTGGTGGCACTATGGCCCTGAGGTCGACTCAGCCTCTGACAGTAATGACTAATGAGTACCAGGAGGCAGGAGCAATCCTAGTGGTAAAGGTGGCCGGTGCGTAAGGCTGGCAACCTTACCACCTTCATGTGCCGATGGTCTAAAAATTCTGGGAGCCTCAACCTCCTACAACTCTCTGGGCCTCCATGGCCTGTAATAGGGAACACTTTGTACTTGATATCAGGCTGTTTCGTTTATCTGTTCAGATTATGGTTAAGCATCGATGGCCGATGTTTTCATGTCGATGATCGATGTTTTCTACATCGATGGAAAACAACCCACGTTTTTGCTGTATCGATGTTTCTCCACGAAATCGACGTTTTTTAAATATTTACAGTGCCGGTACTAAAATAATATTAATGGACCTACCATTCTTCTATGAAATAATTTTACTCGTATTTGCAAAAGCCTAATTTCCCAAAACTTCGATTTTTTTACATCGATAGTTTTCATGGTAATATTTCAGTTTATTTATGAATTTTGCCTATAAGCCTAATCATTGAGTTGATTGTTTTCTGTGCAGTCCGTTATAGCCCTACTACTTTCGTGACGATTTTGTTCGTAACGCAACTTTGGGTTAGCTCTCGATTTACCTACTCCTAGCGCGGCTAAAGAAGTTTCACTTCAAAAACATAAGTAATAAGTATAAGTAATTGAGCTTTTACCTGACAAGTATAAAAATTAATTCACGCTCAATATAAATAATGATGATACTGATGGTAATAATAATAAATCATAATAATTCATAATAATTATAATCTTACAAATATATGTTTCCCAACTTTTCATTTTGTCTATTTCAATGTCAACGTAGGCTTAGGCCTATGCTTTTCGCACGCAATTCTATCTTGCACTTGAAATATACTGTTGTAGTACTATTGTTATGATATTTGTAAGCTATGTAATTTAATAAATTGAGATAACCCCATTTTGCTTTTAAAACTCTTGTTACTTTTCATAACAAGTATATTTCAAGTGCAATATAGAATTGCGTGCGAAAAGCATAAGCCTACGTTGACATTGAAAAAGACAAAATGAAAAGTCGGGAAACATATATTTGTAATTTTCCTTATGAAATAAGTATTTTTTTTATATCCAAATAGAGGGGGACGAAAGGTAATTTAATGAATCAGAGGAAAAAGAACAACTAATGCCCGGTTTCTACAAACTTGTGAATTACCTATGGGTAAATTACCCATGGATAAATTAGTTCCATTTAACCTACAATGGCATAATGAGCAAGGCCTTGGAGTTGTACAGATAATTTAATTCAGAAGGCTTTGATTCTCATTGTTATTGATCCTATGAAAGGTTAAATTTTATCCAGCCATCCATGAAAGGACAAATTAACCCAAAGATTTACCCTTGGACAGATCTAGCCCGAGTTTGTAGGAACATTTTTTCTGTCATTTTCATATTTACCTAGAGGACATTTATCTAGAAACTCGCCACAAGTGTAAGTGATTGCTATCTTTAAATTATTTGTGTTTGTGTGGTGTTATTCTTGTGTAAATTGTGTAAATTCTGTGCATTAGATAATTTACCCATAGGTAATTCGCGAGTTTATAGAAACCGGCCATAAATGAGATACAATTAAATAGAGAAAAAAGAAATAAATATTGTAAAAGGAAGAGAGGATACATACTTTCCTATATTACAAGCATGGGCGTACGGTAAGGGGGGTTCAGGGGGTTGAAACCCCTCCCGAAATATCTGCAATATTTTGAAGATTATAAATCATGGCACGAAATTAAAAAAAAAAAAATCTGATTCGGTTGTTACATATTTTACAATTTCATACACAACAAAGCATTATTTAAGATTTATCGTAATTTATTTAAGATTCAAATTTCAAAACGGTATTGTGTTGATAGTTTTTCAGCTTAATAACAGTGGTGTATTACTAGTAAACAAAAATCCCTTCGGAATTTGTCAAACGACAACTCGAATACTCCCGCCGAAATCCATCAACCTGTTTGTAAAGCCAACAGTAATCACAAGCTCATCACAAAATTATCATGAAGTAATCGGCATTATTCGGGCTTTTCCACCGGTGGATTTACAGATTACTTTAAAAACGTGCCCTTTGCACCAAAAGATTATGATAATTTTTCAAAAGAAGGTTTTTATTTATAGACTAGCTTAAACGAGAAATCTCAAGAAAAACAGTTTCAAAGACTGAGTCGCATATTAATTTATTACAGTGTATTAATTATCACAGTACAACCGTTTAGTAATTAAAAAATAGTAATAATTCACAATGTGCGCAAGGACATGGAGCTGAGACGACTTTACATTGAACCCCTCCCGAACAAAATTTCACCGTACGCCCATGTAAACAACCGAACCCTACTTATATATATATATATATATATATATATATATATATATATATATACATACATATATCCAAATAGAAGGGAACGAAAAGTAATAATGAGTCAGAGGAAAAAGAAAAAACTAAATGAGATACAATTAAATAGAGAAAAAAGAAATAAATATTGTAAAAGGAAGAAAGAGAGAAGACATACTTTCCTATATTACAAGCATGCACGTAGATATACATGTGAAAATGTGAGCAAGGTAAACAAACAGAAAAAGGATGGCTATGAAGGTACAAGCAGATAAACATAAGGAGCAAAGAGGAATTGGGAATCAAGCTCATTAGAAATGCCTGCGAGTGTACCAGAGCGGAATACAAACATGACGGAGCGTGGTGTTTCAAATATGCAGGCTAGGAATCAAGATGTACATTGATGAAGCAAAGGTGGAAGGTTTTTTTTAGCGGTCATGTTAATCACGCATTCCCTTTGACACTCGTACCAACCCTCAGAGGTAGTAAGTAGCAGGGGTGCCACAACACTCACAAGACACTGACCAATATGCAACCTTCTGCACTCTAAATCTAAACTAAACTCCGTGGCGCTACATCCCTGGACGGACTTGGCTTACCACCCGACCGTTGCGTCATCTACCTTAGGCAGATGGCAAGATTGGGGGGGGGGGCATGTGATCAGCAAGCCGACACCCACGGCCGTTAATGATGATTTCCGTGACCGAAGCCCCTACTTCTCTATCAAGTAGCTCCTCAGTTTGAATCACGAGGCTGAGTGCACCCCTACCAGTCCTCCCTACCTCAGAAAAGTCAGAGGAGGTACCGGGGATCAAACCCGGGCCGACGGATCTGTAGTCAGCAACGCTAACCACAAGACCACGCCGGCGGTCACTCTAAATTACGAATAAAGTAAAGTGATCCCTATGCAGGCCTTGGAGGCCCAGAGGGTTCCAGGAGATTGAGGCTCCCAGATTTTAGACATTCGGAACATGAAGGTGGTAAGGTTGTCAGCCTTACGCACCGGCCGCCTTTACCCCCAGAATTGCTCCTGGTACTCATTTCTGTTAGAGTCTGAGTCGACCCCAGGGCCATAGTGCCACCAGAAGGATTAGGCAAATTGAAAAACTTCAACGACCTCATCGGGAATCGAACCCGCGACTTTCCGTTTTAGTATAATTTCCTTGAAGAGTACTTTTTAAAATTGAACTGGTGTTTCGGTGCAGACCGTATTCAATGCGAAATTAATTGAAGGTGCCTTGCTTGGTTGCCTTAGCAAACTGGGTAAGAAGAGCTTCGCTAATATGGTGGAGTTAGTAAAAGTGGAAATATGGAGAATTCAAAATAAAAGAGTAACGAACACTCTTGTTGAAAATTCATCAAAATGGAGAGAAAAATAATGTTGTAGTAAAGATGTACCGCAAAATGAAAATAATTTTAAATAGCACGACTGCTATGTGTTGTACATACAAAAAAATGTAAACATAAACATTAGCTTCATGTTCCCTGTTCCTGTATTAAAACCCGAACCAATCCCACCATGAAAAAGAATAGGCTTATTGAAAACAGGCATTATAAGTGGGCCTACAATTACGATATCTAAAACTGTGCAATCTAGTAAGTCTACAAATTATAACTGTGTCTGTTATATTTTCGAGGTTATTCCTAGCATTAAAAAAGGGGATTATTCTATTTTAATACCAATGGGATTGCCGGGAGACATCTGAAAAACGGGACTGTCCCGCTCGAAGCGGGACATAATTATTATGTTGCGATAACAGGCCTTAAGAGTGAACGAAGAAAAGCAGTCCGTATACCCACTATATAATCCTCACAGTAGCCTACCCATTACAGCATGGGATATACATATTTAACTGCAGTCTGAAAATATTAAGAAACCTCTATTCACGGTAAATAATTTTTTGCACTCCTTAGCTAGTAAGTGTTTCTTCGACAGTTGTTTACATGGCTCGTAACTTGACATTACCACACGCAATCTTGTTGCTAGGGGCGACGGGCGGAAAGTGAATTGTTGCTACGGGCGACGGGCGGAAAGTTACTTTACCGCCCGCAAATGCTTATTTGCGAGCAGAAATGACCAAGGCCTCCCCGCTTTATAAATATTCGGTTGCCATAAACAATAACAAATGCGAATCCCTTTCTGAAATAAGCACCATTCTTCAAGTCTGTATTTACATAATATTTTCAGGTAATATCACAATTAATATAATTAAATTGATATAAGTAACCGTCGTGCAAAAAATAGCATGCAACACACGGACCGTAAAGGCATTTATGGGTCTCGAAAACTTAAAAACCCGAGGCTGCGCCTCGGGTTTTCAATCTGTTTCCTCGACCCGTAAACGTGCCTTTCCGCCCTTGTGTCGCAATATACTATTTTAATTCGGAGCATTTTTAAATTTTTAGATGTAGGCCTATATTTAATGAAAGGACAAGGTATGGAATTTGTGTATAATGCAGATTATGCCCAGTATGAGTTTAGAAGCTAGAAATTTTCAAGTTCAGAAATTGGCCACATTGGGCTATTTTAGCGCATCTATACGGTGACTTGAATTAGGTCTATTAACAATCAGGTAACCCTGATAGCTGTAAGTCCCACAACTTTGATTTTAAACAGCCTTCCTCAGAATTTCTGTGGACGGTAGTTTTTAACTGATCAATCATTTATTAAGTTACTAGCTTAAAAGACCCGGCGTCGCCCGGGTTTTGTATTTTGTAATTGGAAATTAGCTTATGAAGGATTTTCAATTTTAAATTCTAGGTCCTTATATAGGCATTTATAATTTGAAATAGGAAGAAGGACTTATTACACTCAAACTATTCCCTCAGAAAACGCTTGATATAGTTTTTTATGGCTCATAGAGGATCTAGAATTTTGCATCCCATCGCTTGTACAGTGCACAGCAAGCCTACTAGAGGTTTAAATAAGAAGAAACAGAAATTCCTGTAACATAAAATTGTAATATCGAGGCGGGAAATTTCCCACTCTTATGTTACCATAAAGCATTATCACTTTCATACTTTTCTCTCCAAAAACCTGCGATATAATATAATAATATACACATTACCATACCTCGTTTTGTTTTCTCTATGTCCAGGGGAGAGAAAGTTATGTGATTCCATTATTTTAGTGGATTTCATTCTGTAATATTTATTTATAACATGAATTATTTTGATAACTTCTCTTATTTGTCAAAAGTGCATTTCAATTGTTTTTTCCAAGCCCACCTGATACCATTTGGCAACAATATATTCTGTGATTTGGAATTGATAATTCTATGTAAAAAGGGATTAAGTATTTTCAAAAAAATTTAATTTTTGGCATTTAGAATCAGAATTTTTCAAAATCCGTTCTTAGTGAGCACCTACATTATGAAACGAAGGTACTGTCAAAATTCCAAGTCTCTACCTGTTATAGTTTAGGCTGTACGTTGATTCCTGTCATTCAGTCAATTTAGTCAGTCAGTCATTCATTCAGTCAGTCAGGACAAAGCCTTTTATATATATAGAGATTGAATTTTTCTTTCATAGGTCATAACATTTCACCTACTCGTAACATTGGATTATTTAATTTATAGTGAACTGTAGATATAGCCGGTCCGGGCGGCTTGGGTCGCTTAAATGTCCCTACAAGGGAGAGGTGAAACTAGGTAAAGATAGATAAATAGATAGATAGATAGATAGATAAACAGATATATATAAGATAAAGCCCTAACATACTTAATTGTAAAGTAGGGCGTTTCCAAACGGATATTAAATAATTAAAATAGGCTATATATATTATTTTTAATTACCCAAGTAGCTGGCAGCTGTTTACACCGAAATACTTATTCAATGGTAATAGACAATTCCTAAGCAAGCTAAATCCGAACTCATTGCCACGCTTACCTGAGCCCGGCATTCAACCCTATTCTTTGCTAACTCAATCCAACCATCCCTCGCAAATCCTACATATCTTAAATTTATCCTAACACTGTCCTCCCATCTACGTCTAGGTCTTCCTGATGGTATTTTCCCTTCGGGTCTCCCAATCAATATTTTTGAGATACGTCTTTCGTCCCCCATGCGCGCAAAATGTCCAGCCCATTTTATCCTCCGTGGTTTAATTACCCTTACTATATCCGGTGACGAGTAAAGGTTATGGAGCTCGTCGTTATGCAGTTTTCTCTCTTAAGTCCGAATATTTTCCTAAGCACCCTGTTTTCGAACACTCTCAGATTCTGTTCTTCCCGAAGAGTAAGCGACCATTTCTCACATCCATATAATACAACCGGCAGGATAATTGTCTTATAAATTTTTATTTTATATTTCTGGACAGAAGAAGAGAAGATAAGAGTTTCTGAACTGCATAAAAACAGACATTCCCTGATATGAGTCTACACTTAACTTCTGCCTTAATATTATTTGTATCTGTAATTATTGCTCCCAGATATTTGAATTTCTCCACTTGTCCGAACGATTTACCAGCTATTCTAATACCTTGTAGCGCATTATTTCGACGTTTCATGACCATATAGGCCTACAGCGAAGTACAGCATCTTTAAATACATAACTTTAAAAATAATGCAGATATTTTAAGAAAATGTTTGCACTAAAATGAACTTAAAAAGAGGTGCTGCAAATTTTAAAAAATTATTTCTGAAAAATCAGTTTTTGAAGGTGGTAACTTTAACTACCCCTTCAGTAGAGGACCATGACTAGGGTTCGGATGTTTATGACATGTCATATTTTTATTATGATCTCCACGAAACAATTAAACACGAATTGCACACCTGTTATCCTAATCCATATATGGGCAACGCCCGGCCCGCTCCGACTTTTGATCCGGCCCGCGGAACATTTTAAAATCGCGCTCGAAAAAGTAAATACTTTCAGTTCTCGCCAACAAGAGAGTGAGAGGGGGGAAACGAAAGCCTGAACTATGAGGGTGTTGCTTCAGGTCAGCGCTAGAAAAAATACTGCAATAGGCCTGAATCAAAGTATCGAACCAGACTTACAGATGCAAATTTTTGAAAACACTCTGCGCTTGTATATTAGTGGGATTGATGCTAACATTGATTATCTTGTTTCTCAAGTTCAAGCTCGAGCTTCTCATTGATTTCTGCTGATTGTAAATAAATACCTAATGAGTTCGATATTGTTCTCATTCATGAAACTTTAGCATTATACTTTATAAATATAAAAAACCGTATCATGATTATTTTTTCACAACTACCTATTATCTACGGCCCGCGACTTCATAAATATCGTCAAGTTTACCCCGCATCTTTCCAAAGGTTGCCCATACCTGTCCTAATCGGACAGTTTTTATTTTGCATATAAAGTCATATTTTGGTCATGTTTATGGTTTTGGTCATATTTCGGTCATGTTTATGGTTTTGGTCATATTTCGGTCATATTTGTAATTTAACGTCATATTTCCGTTATAAATTCTGTAAACGAGCGCAATTCTTCAGTATATGCACTAAATGGTCGAGTAATTTTTTTCCGAGAGCCAGGAATATTTTGTTGTTAGGCCTACTGTAACTGAAATGTGAAGGAACAATAAAAGATGCAGGCTGTTGTTAACAACTTCCAATAGACAAGTTTTTAAAAGATTTTCAGTTCAGATTTCCAGTTATATTTGGAAACATTAACAAATTAGACGTTTTTTTTACAAGTGAAACTGTGAATCAAATGTAAAACTGTTAAAATGTGATTATCTGATTTAATTCATGTGATGTAATAATTTACTGTCATTAAAAGTTTTAAATTGGAGCATTTATTTTTATAAAGTATATTGTTTTATGAGTAATTAGGATTTTCGGTAATATAAAATCAAGCATAGCACTGATTTGGAGCATAACACTCTATGGCAGTGAGACGTGAACTTTAGGAAAAAGTGAAATGCATAAAATAGAAGCTTTTGAGATGTGGTGCTATAGACGAATGTTGAAAACGAAGAGGTGTTAGAAAGAATAGAGGAGCAAAGAAGTCTATGGACGACACTCATTAGAAGAAGGGCCAGACTAGTGGGGCACATTATGAGGCATCCAGGCTTGGTCAACACTATATTAGAAGGAACAATAGAGGGGGGAAAATTGTAAGGGAAGACCACGATTAGAATATGCAAAACAGATTATTGGCGATTTTGGATCTAAAAGATATGTAGACATGAAGAGACTGGCTCAAGATAGAAAGAACTGGAGAATTGCATCAAACCAGTTGTAAAACTGATGACTACAGAGAGATAAAATCAATTTTAAGGGCATATTTGCAGTCATATTTTGCACTTTTTTGGGTCATAAACATCCGAACCTTAGTCAAAAACATCCGATCTCTACCATGACCATGACACTGGGATTCTCGGAATCCCCTAGCATATTTTTTTCTGGAGGAAATAAAACTACCTGGCACTCAGGTAAGACAGCAATACGTTAAATGCCCGGATTAAGACACCCCTGGGTTCGCTCCGGCAGGAGACGCCGTGGTGTTTACCCGAAATGTTTGACGCAGGTTAATTCTCAATTTGCATGCAGGCTGAGGCCGATATCTCGCGCTGTTCAAACATACACACACGCTTTTTACCTCGATATACTCAATTATTTAATTTATAAACTTCTCCGGCAAACTCGCCTCGCACTTGAAAGCGCCTCAGTCCCTGGGGACGTGTCCCTTATGCCACTTCTTACAGTAACAAAACATCAGATGGATCTGGAAGCTGCCAAGCGTAAAGCAATACATACGCGTGTGGTACACTATTTATAAATAATTACAAGCTACTATTACCCAGATGTGTACACTAAATTGAAATAATTATGAGTTACTTCACATGGATGCACGATTTGGAAATAATTAATTACAGGTAATTATTACTCAGATGTGTACACTAAATATAACTGAGTAACTATTACTCAAAGGGTACACTAATTAGCACTAATTAGCAAGGGTACACTTAGGCCTATTATTATCCACAAGGCTACACCATTTGGAAATAATTAGAAGTTTTTATTACCCAGATGTGTACACTAAATTGAAATAATTATGTGTTACTATCACTCACTTGGTTACACTAATAAGAAAGAAATAAAAGACTACACTATTCGGAAATAATTACAAGTTACTATTACGGTACCCAGATGTGTACACTAAATTGAGTTAGTGAGTTACTATTATTCACATGGCTACACGATTAGGAAATAATTAATTACAGGTAATTATTACTCAGATGTGTACACTAAATTGAAATAATTATGAGCTACTATTATTCACATAGCTACACGATTTGGAAATAATTAATTACAGGTAATTATTACTCAGATGTATACACTAAATTGAAATAACTATGAGTTACTATTACTCAAAAGGTACACTAATTAGAAATAAATACAAGTTACTATTACCCATAAGGCTACACTATTTGGAAATAAGTAGAAGTTATTATTACCCAGATGTGTACACTAAATTGAAATAATTATGAGCTACTATTATTCACATGGCTACACGATTTGGAAATAATTAATTACAGGTAACTGTTACTCAGATGTGTGCACTAAATTGAAATAATTATGAGTTACTATTACTCGCATTGGTACATTAATTATAAACAAATATAAGTCACTACTACCCAGATGTGTACACTAAATTGAAATAATAATGAGTTACTATTATTCACATGGCTACGCGATTTGGAAAAAATTAATAACAGGTGATTATTACTCAGATGTGTACACTAAATTGAAATAATTATGAGTTACTATTACTCAAAGGGTACACTAATCAGAAACAAATACAAGTTACTATTACCCACAAGGGTGCAAGAATTAGAAATATTTACAACTATTACCCAAACGGGTACAGAAATCTATAATAATAAAAGGAGTGTTTGTCCGTATGTCTGTCTGTCTGTCTGTGCGCGATTCCCGGCGAAATCTACTGCACGCAGAAATCTGAAGTTTTAAACATAGATGGACTGAAGGGTGGCCGAATGCACCTCGAAGCTGGAATTTTAATTTTAGATTTCGTTCGCGAGTTATGAGTGAAAAACTGGCACTGCACTCCTTTTAGCTATGAGGCCACATCTGGAGTATGGGATGTGTGTCTATACAGAAGGGTAGGCCGTGGAACTATTGATTGTCAATTATTTCTGTTATTTGTGTATTTTTATGGAGTAAATTTCAACTGATATTAACTTAAATGGATATGATACAGGATGAAATGGTGAGGATGATTCATGGTACGTAAATAACCAATTCGGCATTTGCATTTACGACTGGGGAAACCATGAAAACATCCATGTCAAATTGACCGCCCACGAGATTTGAACCTGGGACCTCCCGAATGCGAGTCCAAAACGTTACCATGGAATTCTGTGAACGGCTTTTCTTAAAGAACAATGTAACCTCGGGGTTTTCAAAAGTGCCCAGGACATAAAGCAGTATATTCCAATATCGTTTATTATTATTATTATTATTATTATTATTATTATGGAAATTGTAGATTTATTTTGAGTCAGGCTGTGCGATTGTGACGTCGTAATCATCTTAAAATGCGAAAAGCATGAAGAAGCTCTGCCTGGCTAGTTCTGAATGCGAATCATAGAACGCGCTGGTGTTCCCGTTCTCACGTGACAACTGAGTATCGACACCCGTCTGTCTGTCTGCCGTAACTCAAGCATTTTTATGAATATTTACAATGTAAAACATCCCTTGTCGATGCAGCACGGTATTATGAACATGGGTTCGACAAGTAAGATTTCAAAAATAAATACAGAATTGAAGTATCTACATCACCTATACATGTTATTCAATCTGAGGACAGTATAACAGCATGGGCACGTGGAGAGTATTACATGAATCGGATAATTGTTATAATTAGAGATCAGTGAAAGTGGTTTTATTTTTTTAAAATAATTTACACACACACACACACACACACATATATATATATATATATATATATATATATATATATATATATGTGTGTGTGTGTGTGTGTGTTTGTGTGTGGGTGTGTAAATTATTATATATATAATAGGCTGTTAATGAATAACACCGAAATATTTTACCTGTGTAGGCATAGACAAACAGCTTTTATTAAGAGTTTTTGCTCTATAACGTAAAATGTGTATGCTATAGGGCATTGAAGTAATTACATTTTGGTGTTCAATAATGAAGCGAAATAGGGTAAACAGTTTAATTAAATTGTATTCATGCCTTTTAGTAATACATAAAAGCCTGATCCTTAATCATCTATCAATAGCTATGTCATAATTTATAGTTTTCATAATCTGCAAAATTTACAGACTAATCACATGACTGGCCGCCACTGCATTAGTGTTTTTATTCATAATTACAGTGTTAACAGCGAAAGTTCCTTTGTTTTGCATTTTTTCAAATGTTGGAAGGCAGTGGCGGTCTTGCCCTGGGAGATTATATGCTGTAACAGGAAAAATTGAATCCATAGAGCAGAAATCTCTTAATAAATAGTATATTGCGATACAAGTGCCGTAAGGCACGTTTACGGGTCGAGGAAACAGATTGAAAACCCGAGGCGCAGCCGAGGGTTTTTAAGTTTTCGAGACCCGTAAATGCCTTTACGGCCCGTGTGTTGCATGCTATTTTTTGCACGATGATTATTTATATCAATTTAATTATATTAATTGTGATATAACCTGAAAATATTATGTAAATACATTCTTGAAAATAGATGTTTATTTCAGAGAGTGATTCGCATGTGTTTGTTGTTATGGGAACCGAATATTTGTCCTGGGGGCCGTGGCCATAAAGGCTTGTATTATGAAGTGTATCGTAATGAATTATGACGTAGCGCTTGGACCGTAAGTGTTTTAACCTCATCGCAACCGGCCTTAGCAACAAGACTGTGTGGGAATGTCAACTTACGATCCATGTAAACAAAGTTCGTAAGTACCACTTACTAGCTAAGGAGTGCAAAAAGATGTTTTTGTATGTCCCCCCTATACGCAGGTAAAATATTCCGGTGTTATTCATTAAAATATATATATATATACGGTATATGAACTACTATAGATGAACTACTTAAGTTGTTTCTATTGTCACTCTCAGCTTAATTCGAAATTCCCACCGCTTATATTTTAGCTCATTGTAGAAAATATTAAATTAATTTTTTTGTAAGTACATAATGAATTGTGTGCAAAAATTTACGAAACAAATAGTTCCTAAAAATGGAATTGGAGAATTTTAAATCATTTGAATTTATATTTTTTTTAATTAAAAAGAAGGAAAGATTGACATTGGTAAAGAGCTTAAAATTTATGAAGCAGACTACGATAGTGCCAGCGTATTTGGTTTGCATTGTAGTTTACACTTAAATTTATTCCTCTTTCTCTTTTTCAGTGATCTGTTCGTTTAGGAGCGAAAAATTGTTGCTCTACATTACCACCTTCTATATCATCACAGCCGATACTTCATTTGCATGCCTTACATTTTTTATGCTAAAATAGAAATAGAATTTTCTATTGGTTTTTGTTTTTACTTGTACTAAATGTGAAATAATGTAATATTAGCCTATACTGCGATACAAGTGCCGTAAGCGGTGTATATGGATCGAGGAAAGAGTTTGAAAAAACGAGGCCCTTGAGCCGAGTTTTTTTCAATTTCCGAGATCCGTTATGCGCTTACGGCACGAGTATTGCATGCTATTTTCTGCACGATGATTATTTATATCAATTTATTTATATTAATTGAGATATTAGCTGAAAATATTATGTATATACACTATTGAAGATGGTTGTTATATTTCAAAAGTGATTCGCATGTGTTGGTTGTTATGGGAACCGAATATTTGTCCTGTTAAAGTCGCCACAAACTGGGGGCATTGGTTCCGGTTTTCCATAAAAGCTTGTATTATGATGGCTTTACTTATGGCACTTGTGATTTTTGTAATTTTTACCGCACGGAGATTTCTTTTATTTTCATAGCAACCAGATTGCGTGCGGGAATGTCAAGTTACGATCCACGGCAAAAATATTCGTAAGTACCACTAATTAGTTACGTCGTGCAAAAAACAATGAAATGTAATAATATATGCATGAAACAATAAATAATAAAATAAATAAATAAATAAATTGTGTGTGATAATAGTAATATATTTATCACAGCCCCTCCCGAAAAGAAATCTTGGATACGCCCCTGTAGCTCTTCCTACAGCAATCTCTAGATACTGAGAATGTCTACAAATCTATGTCTGATGACACAACCACGAAGTGACAGCGACAACTTACCAGAAAGGTCGCGGAGACTGGAAAATAAGGCGCGTTGCATAATGTTCCAGAAACGCAGGCATGATGGGTATTGACCGGCAAAAGCCACAGAGCCTGCAAATGAAAACATGTCAACATATGAGCCCTGGGGAACCCCAGCTTTAAATATTTATTAAACTGTTTGCGCATCCAATCTGCTAAACCGACAAAAATGCAACATCGGCGCCCAAATCCGGCTCGGGCGTCTCTCTTGTTGAAAAATTCAAGCGGCTAATGACGTATGTCATCAGACTCAATCATGCGGACTCAATACTTGTTCAAACAGGGGAATATATTTCCACTCTTTCACCTGTTTTCTATTATCGTGTGAAGGACAAAAAATTGAATTATCTGGTATGTAGGTGTTTGACACTATTAATTTATTTAAAAAATATAACAATCTGTTGTCCCCCTCACAAAATATTAAACAATCATTCATATATCTTATATATATATTTGTGAGAGGGACAACTAAACAATTTTATATCTGGACTCCCATTCGGGAGATCCCAGGTTCAACCCCGTGGTTCGGCCAATTTGGCATGGGTCTTTTCGTAGTTTCCCCAGTCGTAAAGGCAAATGCCCAATTGGATGTTTACATACCGTGAATCATCCTCACCGTTTCATCCTGTTTCATATCCAATGAAATTAATATCAGTTGAAATTTACTCCATTAAATACACCGAAAATAGAAACAATTGACAAGCAATAGTTCCATGGCCTACCCTACTGTACATACAGATACAGATCCCGAACTCCTGATGTAGCCGCGAAGCTAAAAGGAGTATAAACACAGCTGAAATAAAAAAAAGTCGATATTAGTATTTTTTCATGGTAATTTATAAGTATAAATTGTGATTTCTAAGTAGAAATTGTGGTTTTTACTATAACTTGTTATTCTCACACCCAGAAGTTGTAATTTTTCTTAGAAATAATAATTCCTAAGTAGAAATTGTATAAATTGTAATTTCTAAGTAGAAATTGTAATTTTTAACGAGAAATTGCTATACGTAGAAATTATAATTCCTAAGTAGATCTTGTAATTCTTCATTTCTTACTAGATATAATCTTTATCTAGATATAATAATATATAATTTCTAATTATTATTGTAATTGTAAATCCTAACTAGAAATGGTAAAACTTTAAAAACAGTAAGTGAAAGTCAGTGGAATTTCATTACAATATTATAATGTGGCTTAGTTTATTTCTCGCAACCGAAAATTCTAGATTCACTCCAGTAAATAAAAAATCTTTGCGCACGTTTTGATTTAACACGTGTGTCTGTGTGTATGAGTGTGTGTGTGTGTCACGTTTTGTGGGATGCATTTTAGTTCTTACATTCGCTAACAGAGCGCTCTGCGGTGCTCAGAAAGCAGAAGTGAAGAGATTAGCTTGGTAAAGTGGTTAAGTAGCCATGTTTAAAGATGTGGAACCGTGTTCCCCACTCCATCACTGCCAACAAGAAAAAAAAAAGAGAGAGGGGAAAATATTCCCTCTGCAGAAATAAAAATCCAATCAAAACATCTCTCTCCTTAAGCACTGAATAATCTCAAGTTTAAGAAAGGTTTGAGTTCAAAATTAAAGAAGAGATCTCCCTCTCTCTTAAGGTGTCATTTAACCATTTTTTGCCAGTTCTCTCGTAATGGAATTTATTACACCAGACGTAGTGATAGAAGCAGCATTAGTACACAAAAAAGCGCCTGCATTGTCCTATTAATTATTCGATTTGGAACTAACAAATTGTCACCAATAATTTACTTATTTTTGTTTTATATTATTTACCGTATTCTACGGACTATAAGACGCTCCGGACCATAAGACGCACCTTGATTTTAGGATGAAATTTAAAGGGAAAGAAATTTAATATGACTCTAAACGAAACATTTTAAAGGGAATAATATAACCTTGTACAATGGAATCGGTGTAAATCACTTCTAACTTAAAACCTGCGTTGTACGAAAATCTCTTCTGTATAATAATAATAATAATAATAATAATAATAATATTTATTTTAACCATTAAGCATACAATGCAATAGGTTACGTCAGCAAGTCATTAAATAAAATCTGTCTCCAAATATTCCTGTACAGTATAAAAGTTTAGTTCATTGATAACATTCTTAACTCTGTACTTAAAATTTTTCAAGCTGTCAATTCTTCTTAAATCTAAGGGCAATTTATTATAAAGTTTCACACCAACATATAAATAGGAATCCAGAGATTTCTGCAAGCGGAATTTTGGAGGCATAAAATCATTTCTTCGCCGTGTATAATGTGAGTGTATATCAGAGAAAACCTCGTTTCTATGATTCACATGTACAAAAAGTAAACTTGCTAAAACAAACAAAGATGCCACAGTTAAAATTCCAAGTTCATTAAAAATGGGTTGACAGTGTTGACGAGAATCATAATTTTTCATTATTCTGACAGCTTTTTTTTGTAATAGAAAAACACTTTTGGCTCCTGCACTGTTTCCCCATAACAATATACCATAGTTCAAGTGGCAGTGGAAAAAACTGTAATAAGCATTTAATAAAGTGTCAATAGACACGCAGTGTTTTAATTTTCTCAACAGAAACAAAACTCCAGACAGTTTCTTACAAATTGCTGCAGTGTGTTGTTTCCAGGATAGCTTACTGTCTAACCAGATTCCAAGGAGTTTGATGGCTGCATCTGAGTTTTCGTTGTTTCTCAGAGTAAATACAATTGTTTGTGTTTTTTCCTTATTCATACATAGCCCATTTGCACTAAACCAATCTGACAATAGATTTAAAGTATTAGACCAGTCAAAAGTATTTTCAAAAAAAGTTCTAAGCACGGTTGTGTCGTCTGCATAAGAAATGACTTTCCCTGGAATTGCAAGTGGCAAATCATTGACTGCCACAATGAAAAGAAAAGGACCCAATATGGATCCTTGGGGTACACCAGTCGGTACTTCACTAATGGTAGACAGTTCATTGTTTATTTCAACTACTTGCTTTCTGTTGCTGAGAAACGATGCAATTAATGATAACTCTATATTTTTAACTCCATAGAACTCAAGTTTACTCAGCAGTAGGTCATGCGGTAGGCAGTCGAAAGCTTTACTTAGATCACACATACAAGCTGCCGCATTCTGTTTCTTTTCGAAAGCCTGTAATACTTCATTTACCAAACACTCAATTCCCAATGTTGTGGATCGTTTCGTCCTAAAACCAAATTGCCCATCATTTAAAATTCCATTGTCTTCAAAATATAAAACCAGTTGTTCTAAAATTATACTTTCTATTAGTTTAGAAAAAACTGGAACTAGAGACACTGGTCGGTGGCACCGCGAAATTTCAACAACTTAACCGATTTCTCATGAGACTGAAAATACCTTTACACCCTCTGACCCTCAATTCAGCATGCGGTTAGTGTAACGGGACAAGGCTGTTTAGAAGTCATGCCCTTCATTTAAACCACACATCGGAGACAACCCCTTTCGTATAAAAGAACTCAACATTAGGCCTACTTTCTTTTCGAATTGTATACCTGGCTTCCAGCTACCCTCATTTTACGATTGTAACAAGTGTACTGATGTACAATCCGTGCTATCTTGTTTATAATTATGGTATTCCAATTTACCATTATTTTAATTGTTATTGTACTTCGGACCATTAGACGCACCCAACTTTCAAGACTCTGCTTTCATGGTAAAAAAAGTGCGTCTTATGGTCCGTAAAATACGGTACTATCTAAAAATAAAATCAGGTAAACTGATGTAAAAAAGTGCCAGTATGTTTTTGTTTAATCAGTTATGACTGCAATTATGATATGCAGAATATGTTTTTTTTAAAATTGATTTCCAAGTTAAGCTCCAGATTTATTCATTAAGCAGGGCTTACGGAAGAAGAAAGGTCTACCATCTCGGCCACCTGGGTCATTTTAACGGTCTAGTTGGATAAGCGCATGTAAAACAATCGTGTTTTTTGTCATAGCTACCTGTATTTTAATTTCCAAGGCCTTATAAGATAACAGTAAAACAATAGGCTATGTTGTCAAGATAACTGATTTTCATTTTTTTAATAAATTCTTTCGAATACGTATATTGCCATAAAATAGGCACTAAATTGAGCATTACTCCGAAACAGATCAACCGATTTTATCCATTATGAATTGACTCTTCCCACGGGCATTGTAAATGTGTATACCAAGTTTCATAAAAATCCGGTAAAGCGTATTTGAGTTACCGCGTCTTTAAAATATACACTAAATTGGGTTTTACTCCGGTACCGGTCAACAGATTAGGTTCAAATTCAATAGGGCACTTCTCATGGACGTCATAAATGGGTATACCAAGTTTCATGGAAATCCGTTACAGCGTATTTGAGAAAGGCGCCATAATCTATTAAAATAGGCACTAAATTGGGCATTACTCCGGTACCGGTGAACCGATTTGGTTCAATATCAATAAGGTTCTTCCCATCGAAATTATGAATGTTTATACCAAGTTTCATGAAAATCCAAAAAAGCGTACTTGAGTTATGGTGCGTACAGACGCACGGACAGACAGACAGACAGACAGACGGACATACATTTTTTCGTCCCCCACACAATCTCATAAAGTACCATACTGGCACTTAATAAAGATTCATAAGACTATTATCCTGAAGGTTGTATTATATGGATGTGAGACATTGTCGCTTAGCTATTCGGGAAGGACATAATCTGAGTGTGTTCGAAAACTGGGTGCTTAGGAAAATATTTGGACCTAAGAGAAGATGAAATGGGGACTGGAGAAAACTGAATAACGACGAGCTTCATAACCTGTACTGTTCACCGGATATAGTAAAAGTAATTAAATCACGGAGGATGAAATGGGCTGGACATGTTGCGCGCATGGGGGAGGAAAGACATCTCAAAAGTACTGACTGGGAGATCCGAAGGGAAAAGACCACCTGGAAGACCTAGACGCAGGTGGGAGGACAATATTAGGTTAGATTTAAGGGAAGTAGGATTTGCGAGGGAAGATTGGATAGAGTTAGCACAGAATAATGTTGAATGGCGGGCTCAGGTAAGGGAGGCAATGAACCTTCGGGTTCCATAAAATAGATAATATTCCTTTAGCTTGCTGAGGAATTGTTCATTGCCATCGAGTAAGTAAGTATTATTTACTATTAAAAAGGGAGAAACTTTTGAATTTTTCTCCTTTTAATCGGCGCACAGGAAAACTGGAAATTTAGCTAAGATTTTTATACACTCTTTGAGTGAAAAGATAATTAGAAGATTAAATAGGAAAATAGGAACCAATATCTGTATTTGCAAGGACAGTTATCAGAGTGTATCATATCTGTATCACATCTTATATTTGAATTCTTCGCTTTGGAAGTTCCAAGACAAAAAATTATTACTCAATTAGATTACTGCCAAAATAGATTTGAACAGCCCTTGACAAATATTTTCCATAAGAAATTCTGCTACAAGAAGTTATGTGAATATTTAAATTCTATTTTTAAGAATCTTTGATTCATTATTTGATTGTTAAATAATTTTATTCATATCTGCTATGTTGTTAATATTATGTAAGTATGGAAATTAAGCAAACTGTAAATGAATGTAAATAGCATTAATTACTATTGTAACTAAAAGCCTAGCATAGCAAAAGGTGAAATACGATTAATTATATTTGGAGATTCAATAATAATAAAAATAATAGTATTAATAATAATATATTGTTTTATTATTATAAATATAGACAAGAAATTATGTGAATATTTAAATTCTATTTAAGAAACTTTCGTTTAGTATTTAGTATTTTATTGTTAATTAATTTTATTCGCTATATTGTTAATAACTTATGTAAGTACAGAAATTAAGCAAAGTGTAAATGAATGTAAATTGCATTAATTGCTACTCTAACTAAAACCCTAGCATAGCTAAAGGTGAAATGTGGTTAATTATATTTGGAGATTCAATAATAATAATAATAAATTATATTATAAATATATTACATTATGTTATATTATTATTATATTCTTAATTTTAATAATAAATATATTATAATTAATATATTAATATTATTAATACACCCCTATACACTCGTATAGAATCACATGCGAAACCCTTAAAATATGAGTTGACGAATTTCATTTCCGTAATGGTTAGATATAAATTATAAAAGGCATTTTTTGTATTTAATCCACTTTATGATCCATTACAACATTATTAAACACAATCATTTCATGATTTAACGCAGACAAAAAATATAGAGCACAATTTTTTATTGTTGTACAATGTACTGACATATGTGACATAACCTTACAATATAATATACAATATATTTAAATAGAGCTAACTATACAGCTAAGAAAGTTAACAAAACCTCGAGACATCTGAAGTGAAAGAATAAAGCACAACGGGCGAAGAAAGTCTTCCAGAAGCAACAAGAAGGAAAAGTGACTTCCAACAAAAGAATATACAAAAGAAGATACTAAACTAACATTTTCACAGGGAACGTTTTTCAACATGTATAAAATTAACATTATTATTATTATTTTTAATATCATCGCTGTTATTATTAATGTAAAGAGATATGCTTTAAAACAAATGAAGAGTAAATCTCGCCCCTAGGGTCGTATAATTTGTATAATTACGTCATAATGAAAGTGTTACATTATCCTAATTTGTTCGTATAAGTATGCATTAAGCACTCACTTTAATAAATTATCCCTGTTTGTATTACACAATCTGTATGCAATGATTTACAATTTGTGGTGCGCGAGCCGTTCTGCATCCATTCATTTCACTACAATGTTATCATAGGTAATCCGATGAGAGTTTACAAGTTTATCGACAGATTCGCGACTGCGCAGCCAGAGCTAATTTATCTAATGAAACTGGTCAACTCCAGTGGGATTTATTTTGACTTTTCCATGAATAAAAATGTGACAGATTATACAAATAATAATTACTTTCGTGCTTTGTTATATAAAAACAAAACTAACAGCTGCGAGATAACGACAGACTATGAATCACCCATCCATGAATCGATTCGAGTTTATAGCCTACTCATACTCTTGCCTAAGGTGAGGGAAGAGAAAGTAAAAGTGACCATTCATTGTCCCCCCCCCCCGACACATTTTAGTACGTAATACTCACTTCGCTCGTTAGGGGCTCCGCCCCCCAAAACCCCACTGAGGTTCTCGGGAAAGGTTTTTGTAATTTTCCTGTGGTTTACAGCCTAAAATCTATAGGCTATGTGAACCAAATGTCAAGTTTCTAGTTCATCTGGAAGTGGGCAACATTATTGTCAGTGAGTGAGCCCTTTTTCAAGGGTTCTTAGGGCTAAAAGTAAAAAAAAATATTTTTTGGGAATTTTCCTGTGGTTTACAGTCTAAAAGCTATACGTGCACCAAATTTCAAGTTTGTAGCTCATCTGGAAGTGGGGAAACTCTAAAGTCAATGAGTGAGCCATTTTTCAAGGGTTTTTAGGGCTAGAAATAAAAATAACATATTTTTTGGAATTTCCCTGTGGTTTAAAGTCTAAAAGCTATACGTGCACCAAATTTCAAGTTTGTAGCTCATCTGGAAGTGGGGAAACTCTAAAGTCAATGAGTGAGCCCTTTTTCAAGGGTTTTTAGGGCTAGAAATAAAAATAACATATTTTTTGGAATTTCCCTGTGGTTTAAAGCCTAAAAGCTATATGTGAACCAAATTTCAAGTTGCTAGCTCATCTGGAAGTGGGCAAACAATGTCAGTGAATGAGTGAGTCAGTTAGTCAGCCAGTTTTAAAACTAATCAAATCATCTTGTGTTTTAGTTTAAGAAACGGAGAAATAATTTCAAATAGATTCGCATATGAGATGATACTGAGCAAGCATGGATAAGGGATGATGATACCAGGTATGACGAGGCACCCTATGCGTCACGCTTCACTGTTAGGGGAGGTGGAGGTGAGAATTTAATAAAGTCCTGTCGGGCTGGACACCATGTGATGCCTTAAGATATCCACTTCAGCATGTAGATTCAGTCTCACTATTTCAACATGTATTTAAAGCGCTATTGTCCAAGATCAGCTGATGTACCATACATCACACCTTTTAGAACCCTGAATTCCTTGGGTGGAGTGAATAAAAAATAAGTAATTTCTACTAGTCATAAGTACTAGAAGTTACTTACAAGTACCAGCTTTTAATTAATTTTGGGGTGGATTTACTTAATTTTTTGGATTTACCTTATACTAAGGGGGTGGATCAAAAACGCACAATAATTTTTTTAAGAAAAAGTTTAATAGGTACGATTACAAAAAAATGCATATATGAAGAGACACTTTTGTCTATTTTTCTATATAGTCGCCAAGTTTCTCAACACATTTCTCCCATCCTGATACCAGTTTCAAAATACCCTGTTCATAGAAGTCCCTACGATCGCAGACAGCCATCTACGGACTACTGTTTTCACTTCTGCATCTGACGCAAAGCGTTTACCGGCCAGGAATTTCTTCATGGGGCCAAATAAATGAAAGCGTAACGCAATAGGTGATCCAATCTTGTCATCATTCGCTGGCCCTTGTTGTCGTCTGTCAGGTTCTTAGGCACCCAGCGATCACTAACTTTACGAAACTTCAAAGTGTCATGCACAATATTGTACACCGCACCGTATGAAATGTTGAACTGCTGAGATAAGGTTCGTCAGCTCTCTAAACTCAAAGTGCTTTTCCCGTATGAGAAATGTTTATACAAAAATGTCTCACTCCTATCTGATTAGCATAGATTACAAAAAAATTATCCATTGTCAGTCTCCCATAATTTATTTACACAATGTAGCCTCCTTGATCTCCTCAGAGAAAAGTACAAGAATCCATTAATATAATATAAAATAATAATCCAAAAATATGTGAAATTGTTATTTTATATTTACAAGCATCTTTTCCTTTCTTTGCAGCCTACGTGTGTCATGCTGACCATATGTCCCCAATCCTGCCACTTGCCTATGCTAGATGACACATTGGTTGTATGTAGACCAAGGTATACCGGGTGTTAATGAATAACAGCGAAATATTTTACCTGTGTATAGAGGGGACATAACTAAGCAACTTTTATTAGGAGATTTTTGTTTTATGGATTCAATTTTTCCTGTTACAGCATAAAATCTCCCAGGGCATGGCCACCAATGACTTCTAACATTATACAAAAATGCAAAACAAAGGAACTTCGTTGTTAACACTGCAGTCAGTAGTTATGAATAAAAAAAAGAATAATGCAGTGACGGCCAGTCATGTGCTTAGTCTGTAATTTTTGCAGATCATGAAAACTTTAAATTTTGTAATAGCTGTGGATGAATTATTAAGAATCAGGTTTTTATGGATCATTAGGAAGGCATGAAGTCAACTTAATGAAAACTTTAACCCTATTTAGCATAATTATTGACTTATGAGCACAAAATTATAATGACTTTAATGCCCTGTAGCACACACATTTTACGTCGTAGAGCAAAAATCTCCTAATAAAAGTTGCTTGTCTATGCCCCCTCTATATACAGGTAAAATATTTCGGTGTTAATCATTAACACCCTGTATAGGCTAGCGCCACAAAGTTTAGTTTGTATGATATTACTTAAAAAGGAGGTGAATGGAGTGAATAATATGATGGCGGGCTGAACAAATGGAGTGGTGTGCAGTGTATAATATGAAAGAACACGGAAGAAGTAGAGTGGCGTGCAGTGTCAGTGTATAATATGATAGGAGATAGTACAAGTGTATTACAGGAACACAGTATTGTGTGCGCGGAACTTTATCACCGCGGAGTTAGCACTTCTCAAGACAAACTTAACCGTTTTTATCCTTTCTCTTGATCTGCACCCTCTCACCCCTCGGTGTAGGGGGTGAGGTCACCCTTGTCAATATTTCAGGTCGCGTGCGGCAACTGTTTGTCTGTGCTCTTCTTACTAAGTCATACTGTTCTTCTTTTTCGCTTCCTTCTGTGTTACAGTTGAATATCGCGCCTTGGCCTCCTGAAGTCCACGGAGTATTTCAACTGTTTTAGCCCTTTGTTATTACAAGTCCATGACATATCGCGAAAAAATATTAAAAATTATAATTTAAAATGTTTCTATCTCGTTCGAAATATGTTTGAAAAGCGTTTACTAATGAACGAAACACGAAATTGTGGCCTATATATATATCTATATCTATCTATATAGATATATCTATATGGATATAGATATATCTATATGGATATAGATATATCTATATATATCTACATATATCTATATATCTATATATATATAGATATATATATATAGTTACTTCTCTTCACGAATTCGCGTAAATTATTTTATTATAACTTTTCTTTTTTAATCTGTAAATAAAGTTTTAAGTTTTTTAATGCTCGGAAAAAATTTCTCACTTTCTTTATGCATTTTTACTTCCTATGCCCGTACATAGGTACTATAAGTAGGTACCCCGAAATTCAATGTTGAGTTTATAACGTTTAAATTTGGTACATTAAATGTTTATACTAAGAGCCAAAACTTTTATTTGAAAACGTTTTTGTAAATATTGTCTAAAATATTTAACCACTGTTTATAGAAACTCAGTTTTGCCTGGTGAACAATGAAGCTTTGCCATCAGGTTTGCAATACTGTCTCTTGTTCTATATCAGAATGTGAAGTGAGAAAGGTGTATTGTCCAACATTACGCGAGTGCACGAATCAGAATTCATTTGGGTTGGGTATCCTTCGGGTATGCGATTTGGTAACAATATTCTTTTCATTTTTACAACCAATTTACATGAAGATAATGGCATGTAGGCTATTATATGGATATGTTCTTCGAGAAGAAGGGTGCTTATAAAAATATTTGGGCCTAAGAGAGATGAAAATGGGGACTGGAGAAAACTGCACAACGACGAGCTTCATAACCTGTAGGCCTACTCATCACCGGATATAGTAAGGGTAATTAAATCACGGAGGATGAAATGGGCTGGACATGTTGCGCGCATGGGGGAGGAAAGACATATCTCAGAAATATTGACTGGAAGACCCGAAGGGAAAAGACCACTTGGAAGACCTAGACGTTGGTGGAAGGACAATATTAGAATAGATTTAAGAGAAGTAGGATTTGAGAGGGATGGTTGGATGGAGTTAGCACAGAATAGGGTTGAAAGGCGGGCTCAGAACCTTTGGGTTCCATAAAATAAATAATTTTCCTTTAGCTTGCTTAGGAATTATCTATTGCCATTGAGTAAGTAAGTAATATATTATACTAAGAGGTTAATTTTTATTTGGACAGAAGAAGTTATGTGTTTACATTAGGTGTTTGTCCGTTTGCATTTTCGCCAGCAATCTCAAATTGTCATAATTTCAGTTTTTCTTGCGGGATAATGAACACGAATTTAGTATTTTCTAAATTAATGCAAAGCCTATGTTAAAATGTTCAAGACGCAACTGGAGAAGGAGTGACCAAGGAAAGGCCATACGAGAGTATTAAGTTTGATATAATTATTTTTCCAGTTATCAGGATGGCGGTGTTTCTATTATCCGGCAAGGAGTTGCTAGGCGACAAGCACAGTACAACATGAATATTTGACAATCTTCATGAGGAACTGTAGCACTCAAAGAAATCCCTGGAGGGATGTGGTCCCCAAGTCTCCCTTTGTGGCGAGCGAGCAGTAAAAACAGACCCAGGTGACTGTCACGAACCCCAAGGTAGCAGACATGAGTTCGAATTCAGAAATATCTTCCTTCGGAAAAAAAAAATCTGAAGGCAAGTTTAGTAACTTTGATGTATAATTGTTAGGGACGGTTGGCTATTTTCTGGTTATAACCAGGGCCCGGATTCTGATGACCTAAAATTGTTTGAAAAATGACCTATAAGATGACCCTAAATTTTAAAGAAAATGACTTAATAATTATAAAAAATGACCTAAAAACTGATATTTTATTTATAAAAAAATTATTATTGTACACACAAAATTATAGACTAGTTTGTACATAATTGCAAAAACTGTAAATAACTGTAATGTTGTGAATGTTCTTTTCTCACGGAAATTTATACTGGCACTGAGGCATTGGCGAGTCAAAATTCGGCATTTCCTTTTGTGGTCTGCCGGATTATATTGTTTATTGCGGGTAAACAGTAGTTTGCACTCTCAAATCCAAGCAGGTGGCAGACTCTGGTGCCAAGTCAGTCTAGTAACAATAGTAATATAATACAACATTTTGTCCTTTCTTTGATTCTCATTTCCGACTGAGACATGACAACACTTTACCGCCGAATATTCCCTTCTTGCATTAAACAAACAACACTTCAAAGACAGCACCGCTAGGGACGAAAAAAGTTAATACATTCAATGTAAATACATGAAAATGACTAAATAAGGAAGCAAATGACTCGAAAATGACAAAATAATGACCTAAAATTGAAATAAATGCCCTAAAAATATAAAATTGCATAAAAGACCTAATAAAAATGAATTTCTATAATCTAGAGGGCGTGATTAGGATTTATCTACAAGTTGGCAATGTCTATACAGCATCAATAAAAAGATGACATGTCATTACAATCCGGGCCCTGGTTATAACAATACGTGCGGAATTTTGCAAAAGAGCTTTTTTTTTTTAGCTACATTAAGCTTTATAGATGCTAAAATATCGGAATTAGAGGTAGAGTTCCGCTAATCCGGACAACTTATTATTATTATTATTATCTTATGCATGAATAAAAAGCCTTCAATTAATTATTTCGGCTACTGTTATCAACCGGTTAATATTATCAGATTGACTGCATCCCGAAGTGATCACAATAAGCGGCGTGCACTGTATATCTTAATTATATTTAGGGACCGGATTCTTAGGTTTTTACCAATTTTTTTCTTTACTTCCAAAACAAAAAGCGATTATACACTTTTTCGAATCATGTCCATAGGATTCACCCACATTAATTCTGTGGCACCTAAAAATACCTAAATGGGGTATAAAAACCTAAATGTACCTAAACGGGATATACAACCTAAAATATCTAATTTAGGCTACTTTTTTGTCTTTTTTGTTTGTCAGTTGATAAATCGATATTTTGCGGTGAGACAATTTTTGTCGAGTTGAAATTAATAGCACCAGCGTTTCGTTCAATCCAATGTCGTCTAGGATGACAGTATCAAGAGTACCAGCGTATTCCTTTTAAAATATTCGTACGAACAACTATTGCTGACGTCATGTGAGGTTGAAAGTACATTTTCTGCCTTCAAATGTATTCTAAGAGATAACAGGAAGAACTTCACAGTTGAGAATCTTGAAAGATATTTAGTGATATACTGTAACCAGGAAATGTGAGACAATCTTATTTTCACTGCTTCTTTTGATTGTTTATGCTTTCTTTCTTCAATTGTATAATATTGTCTTAAAGCAAGTTTACACAAATTTAAGTCAATTTTGTTAAGTTAAACTTTACAAGTAATATGTATTGAATCCTATGTAGCACATTCAAATTCATTAAACCAATTATTCTACCCAAAAACGATATTTTGGGCAAAAAACCTAAAAAAAAAAACTATTTCACCTAATGGAAAACCTAAAACAGTGTTTTTAAAAACCTAAAAATCCGGTCCCTATTAATTATTTTTTCAATAACTTTAGGGATTACTTAACTTTAAACCCTCCTAACGCCAACCCTAACGTACTGAAGACTACTTTCAGAATAATTGTCACAGCATAGTTATTTTTATTTTTACTCGTAGTTAAAGTTACGCCGTTTGCTTGAGACCCTCCAATAATTAAGCCCCGGGCCGCGGGTTAAATACCAGTGAACTTACTAGCTCAATGGCAATAAACAAATTCCTAAGCAAGCTAAAGGAATAATATCTATTTTATGGAGCCCGAAGATTCATTGCCGTGCTTGCCTGAGTCCGCCATTCAACCCTATTCTGTGCTAACTCAATCCAACCATCCCACACAAATCCTTCTTCCCTTAAATTTGTTCTAATATTGGCCTCCAACCTACGCCTAGGTCTTTCAAGTGGTCATTTCCTTTCGGGTCCCCCAGTCAATATTTTTGAGATATGTCTTTCCTCCCCCATGCGCGCAACATGTCCAGCCCATTTCATCCTCCGTGATTTGATTATTCCTACTATATCCGGTGAAGAGTACAGGTCATGAAGCTCGTCGTTTTTGCAGTTTTCTCCAGTCCCCATTTTCATCTCTGTTAGGCCCAAATATTTTCCTAAGCCCCCTGTTTTCGAACACTCTCAGGGTATGTTCTTTCCGAAGAATAAGCGACCATGTCTCACACAGGCCTACAACCGGCAGGATAATACTCTTATAAATCTTTATTTTTAGATTTCTGGAGAGTAGATGAGAAAATAAGTGTTTCTGAACTGCATAAAAACTAGCATTTCCTGATTTGAGTCTATACTTAACTTCTGCCTTAATATTATTTGTGTGAATAATTATTGCTCCCAGATATTTGACAAATTATTTGTCTACTTTATTCGAACGATTTACCGGCTATTCTAATATTTTGTAGAGCATTTTTTTAATGTTCCATGGCCATATATTTAGTCTTTTTCTGTATTAATTTCCAATCAAACATTCCTGCAGGCATCGAAAAGACTTTCTGATTTTCTCTCGATTGTCTTTATGTCATTGCCCAACAAGCAAACGGACCACTAGATCAGGCCATTTAAAAATCTAATTCCTCTTCCTATCTAATGCCTGCCCTTTAGGTTTGTTGAAAGTCCCCTCACGTGACATCTACCCCCCCCCCTCCTGTGGTACAGCAAGCCATGTTGAAAATAACAATAACTCTCGTAAGTATAATAGAATTTATAGAGAAGCAGGTTAACCCTTGCGTCTGTGACTTGTGAAAATTAATCAATTCCCCCCACCCCACCCCTGCTCTTCTCTGTCTCATTCCACCAAATTATTAACAAAACACAAGCAATGGAATTCCAGAAAAATTCCACACCACTCTCCGGACTTTTATTAAAACACGGGGAAAATAGCATAATATTTTATTTGTCAGGAGGCAGGGTGTCACTTTGGGGGTTGGGCAGGGGATGAAAGAATTTAATCTAAATGTCATTTGGACAACATTAGGGAAAGTGCTGACCTCTGGTGGCCAGGTAGTCAAACTAGTGTAATGCATGCAGCATGCACGTAGGGGCATTTGCATTTAATTAAGGAGATGACTGTTAGCAAAGTAAAATACGGTTCTTTTGGACAAGAATAACAATAATGGTATGGTAGTCTAGTATTGTATTCGGTATCATAAAACAAATTAACTCATTACCAAGTCTTGAGACTGATTTGAATATAATATCTCTAAATTAGAATAGAGAAAAATTCTTCTGACACGGGGATTCGAACCCACGACCTTCGGCTTTAAGTGCCGATACTCTACCAACTGAGTTAGTCAGAGTTCGCTTCACAGCGCCAGATGGAATTTCTCTTCTATGACTGATTGCCCTTAATGGTCCACCTCACTGACAGACAAGTTATGTCATATGTATTACTGTGAATAGTGATTTTGTTACCGGGATTCCATTGTTATTGTACAGTAACAATAGAAATCTGGTCACAATTAAAACGATAAAGCTAGTATGGGATATATATATATATATTTTAAATCAGTTGTGTTTATATTCCTTTTAGCTGCAAGGCCATATCAGGAGTTCGTGTTGTGTGTCTATACAGTAGGGTAGGCCATGGAACTATTGCTTGTCAATTGTTTCTATTATATTAGTGTATTTTTATTGAGTAAATTTCAACTTATATTAATTTAAATGGATATTATACAGGACGAAATGGTGAGGATGATTTATGGTAAGTAAATATATAATTCGGCATTTGTCTTTACGACTGGGGAAACCATGAAAACACCCATATCAAATTGGCCGGCCACTGGATTTGAACCTGGGACCTCCCGATTGTGAGTCCAAGATGTTACCATCTCGACCACCTCAGTATGGGATTTAAATGCCCATGTGCCTTCAACAACAAAAATAATTCCGCCTATAACAATGACAGTGACAGTGAATAAGAATGACGAAATGGTGACAAAACACTATCGCTAGTATGAAGTTAGTGAATACAGCTTCAAATAATCAAATTGTCATTTTAGTTGATACTCAACAATTTTCTGGGAAAGTATAATAAAACATATGTTAAAAAATGATAATATTATAGCATAAAAATTCCTCTGACACTGAGATTTGAACTCAGGACCATTGGCTATCAGTGCCACTGCTCTACCAACTGAGCTAAGTCAGAGTTCATTTCACAGAGCCAGATGGAACATCTCTCCTATCTTGAATGTTAAGCTACTGTACAATAACAGTGGAAGCTCGGTCACAAAAATCGCTAATTAGTGTATCTCACAGTACTGCATATGACATAAATTGTCTGTCAATGAAGTAGTCATAAAAGAGAGAGGTTCCATTTGTCACTGTGAAATGAACACAGGCTTAGCTCAGTTCGTAGAGCATTGGCACGGATAGCCAAAGGCCCTGGGTTCAAATTCCTATGGGCCTATTATTCTCCTGTGATATCCAACAGAGACAATAATCTGTGGTTCATGCATCCATACATATCCGTATGTTATAGTATAACTTATTGCGATACAAGTGCCGTAAACGGTGCATACGGATCGAAAAAAAGAGTTTGAAAAAACTAGGCGCTTGCGCCGAGTTTTTTCAATTTCCGAGATACGTTATGCGCTTACGGCACGAGTATTGCATGCCATTTTTTGCACGATGATTATTTATATTAATTGAGATATTACCTGAAAATATTATGTATATACATTATTGAAGATAGATGTTTATTTCAGAAAGTGATTAGCTTATGTTGGTTGTTATGGGTACCGAATATTTGCCCTGTTAAAGTCGCCACAAACTGGGGGGCCTTGGTCCATAAAGGCTTGTATTATGATTTTACTTACGACACAGTGTGCTTTTTGTAATTTTTACCACACGGAAATTTGTTTTGCTTCCATAGTAACAAGATTGCGTGCGGGAATGTCAAGTTACGAATCCACGGCAACAATATTCATAATTACCACTAATTAGTTACGTCGTGCAAAAAAAAAATTAAACGCATTCTTCTCCGTAAAATAAAGCATAATTTTTGGTTGCCCTAATTATGAAATGGGTAGTAGTAAGTAGATTTCTATTCCAGATTTGCATTTACCATTGGAGGGACTATGAAAGTCACAAGTCAAATTGACCGGCCACTTCATTTGACCTCCAGTTTTCGAAGTTAATATTTCTAATGCCGGTAGCTGTACAGCGCAAATTGAAATAAATATTGTTTTATAATCTTAAAACCATTTTCCAACTTGCCAACCTCTCAAAAAAAAAATCTTATGTCATGGCCCGCAAGCAGTCGATAACAGAACATTTTACGTAACATAGTAATGTTAATTAAATAAAAATACTGCCTGTTTTGCTTTTATTTCTGAAGATTCAATACTATTCTATACGCCCACTGTTACAATCAGAATTTCCACTGCTGAAATTTTCTTACCAGCTTCACTACGGCTTTGTCAAACAAGCGAACAGCGAGAAGCGCGTAATCGGCCCCTCGAAAATAAAACAAAAAACCGGCGCAGCGCGCAGGATTAGCGCCGAGCATTACGCCATATTAAGCAGTACAAACATAAATTAGGCCTACAGAATGAAAAAAATAAGTACGGAGGGATTTTTATGAGGAAAAAATATTAATGAAACATTTCTATATGAAATGGTTTACAACAAATCCCTCTCCCTAATAATTTCCGCGTAAGCGGATCTCAAGTAGATATGGCATAATTTATTTACAACTCAACACAGATTTATATCGCATTTACTTCACTCTATTAAAATAATAGAGTCTATGGCCATAGCTGCCAAATTTTACAGTATATTCCTGATTCTGTCTTAAATTTGATACAATCCTAAGAGTAACATAGGATATTAATGTCCTCTCTGTTCCACAATTTCAGTAAGATTCATAAACAGGCTATGAATCTTCTTTGAAGATTATTATAAACTAGCAGCTGAACCCGCGATTATTTACTCAACTGCTAGATGTTTAGTTTAAATCATTTAATTTAATAAACTCGCGAAATACCTATGGGTAAATTATCCAATGGACAGAATTTACACAAGAATAACTTTTACAAACTTAAATAATTTAAAGGTAACAATCACATACACTTGTGGCGAGTTTCTAGATAAATGTCCTCTGGGTAAATATGAAAATGACAGAGAAAATGTTCCTACAAACTCGGGCTAGATCTTCCCAAGGGTAAATCGTCGGGTTAATTTATCCTTTCATGGATGGCTGGATAAAATTTAACCTCTCATAGGATCAATAATAATTTAAACAATGAGGATCAAAGCCTTCTGAATTAAATTAACTGTACAACTCCAAGGCCTTCCTCATTATTTCATTGTGGGTGATTAGGAACTAATTTGCCCATGGATAATTTACCCATAGGTATTTCACGAGTTCATAGAAACCGGGCATTATTTAACCATAGAAATAATTAGGTATTTCATGATTTCATAGAAAAATAATTAAAACATTATATTTATTAACAATGACATAGTTTTAACATAAATTGCAGGAATTACATAATTTTACTCTTAATTATATTGTTTAACTTTAAAAATATAAATAAACGAACTAACCAATCTAATCGTATGCTGCCATATGGGCATACAAATTCGAAATGAAACGATTAAAATGAACCATAGATACATGAACCTTACCAAAATCATGCACAGGCCTAAACAATTTTATTTTAACGATTGATAAATTTTAAAAACTAAAAACCCGGCTTCGAGGTGCATTTCACGATCAAAGTGCGCCACCCGGGGAAAAAAGACCTCAGATTAGAGTTTATTAGCTTCTCTAATTTGTCAAAGTCCCATTTCATTTATTTCCAAAGCATTATGTGACTACTGCCAACAATACACTGTTGTCATGTGAACTGTGATTTGATTATTCTGTGTAAAAAGGGATTAAGTATTCTAAAAAACATTTGATTTTTGTCATTTAAAATAAAAAAATTAAAAATCCTTTCTTAGTGAGCACCTACATTATGAAACGAAGGTACTGTCAAAATTCCACGTCTCTACCTATTATAGTTTCGGCTCTACGTTGATTCTCTGTCAGTCAGGACAACGCCTTTGATATATATATATATATATATATATATATATATATATATAAAGATTAAGTAAAAGAAACTATAAGTATATTTGTCATAAGTTTATATTAAGAAAAGAAATCACGTAGATGCGATAAAAAAAGGGTTAAAACGAAAACGAAAACGAAATTGTGACGATAGTCTGTTGAAAATCCACATATTTATACTGAATTTTAAATTGATTCATGACATAAATTCCATATATTTCTGAAAATTCTTAGCTTAATTATTTACTTATTATTATTAATATACATATAAATAATTATTGTAGGCCTACTTTAGTTTAAAATAGTGATGTCAATTTGTATATCCTTACAGCCTTTTAATTACATTGAAAGAATTATTACTTATGTGTCCATTTCTGTAAATAATTATTAATATATCTTAAAACTTATCTTATTTATTTTGTGTAATATTACTTATAAGATTACTTATTGTATAACCAATTATTTTGTAAGTTGTTTTTATTTCTTTATTTTTTTCCTCTCCTGGTTCAGTGGAAGATAAGACCTTACGGCCTTAACTCTGCCAGGTAAAATAACACATTATTAATATTGCTATTATTACTATCCAGGAAAGAAAAAAATTCGGAATAATAGAATAAGGGAAATAATGCAAGTTGAAAAGAATATTTTGGAAATTGTAGAAGAAAGACGCTTGAAATGGTATGGACATGTACTCAGAACGACAGAGGATACACACTCAAGACAATTTTGGATTGGAAAGTAGAAGGAAAAAGAAGAGGGAAGCCCAAAGAGTGCTGGATGGATGGGGTGAAAAGGAGTATGGCGAGAAAAGGATTAAGTGAAGAAGATGCTATGGACAGGGACTTATGGAGGCAAAAGATTGTTGTGGGATGAAGGAAAACCATTGTATTGTGGATAATTCCTTAATAATAATAATAAATATTATTATTATTACTATCATCATTATCATCATCATCATAAAGAGAATACAAATAAAGATCGAGCTAATTATTTTAACGGAAATGTCAAAATGCTAACATTTTGTGATAAATTTGTTATATTAACTGCACTACATAATATTCCCTCTCTCCTTCTCTCCCCTCACTTTCTATCCCTACCTCCCCTCTTTATTTTCTCGAATATCCTCACGTATGTACGTCCTGTTTTGTTCTTGCTTCGCCAATATAAACCTTTGTTTAACAAGTGATGTAGTTGGTTTGGAAACAAGCCCAGACTCGAACTGGTGTCGTTTACATGGGCAGACAACTAGCCTGAAGGCTATACACCAACATACAACAATAGATCGGCTGTCATTTTGTTCTACAGGGCTATACCGGTGTTCCGGCCTAGTTTACAAAAATAGCCAACGCTTTATGAGGTAATATTACATTCCTCAGTTAGATCGCTTTCGCAGCAGCTCATTGTTAATAACTTCGATTATTTGAAGTGAAAATTTTAGTATCAGAAAGTACCAGAAACATTTCCGGAGAAGAATTAATCGTTATCTATTTATGAAGAATATGCCATGGACGTTATAAATGCATATACCAAGATTCATGAAAATCCGATAAAGCGTGTTTGAATGAAACTTGGTATACGCATTTATAACGTCCATGGCAAGAAGGCTATTTATTTAGGACCAAATCGGTTGACCGGTACCGGAGTAATGACGAGTTAAAGGTCATATGCTTTTTAAATGGGAAATCATGACTACAGGCCTACTACAATGTTGCGTTGCTTAATCACTGAGGGCCTTGATTCCAATGCAGTCAGATGTTTATTTCGTTGATCAAGCTGAAATGAGTACTACATGAATACTGCTATATACAGAAGGTATATTACTGTGAAATAATTAGGCCTACGTATATTAAGCGAAGTTCTTTGCCAGTGCATTTTGTGAAATGTCTACATATTTTAAGAATTTCTTATATCAGTGTATACGAGTATGAATTAAGATTAAGTATCCAACTTTAGACCTTTATTCTTCCGTAAGCCCTGCTTAACGAATCGATCTGGATCTTAACTCGGAGATAGATTACAAAAATAACTTATATTCTGCATATCATAATTGCAATTATCATTGATAAAACAAAAAACATTCTGGCACTTTGTTATATCAGTTAACATGAATTTATTTTAGGTAGATTTCGAAGAAAAATCTACCTATTGCGATCGATAACATGTCATGATTTTCGAAAAATTCTTTCATATCTTTACGTTTCATGCTTCCCTGAGTACGAAACCACCGTCCGTTCAAAAAAAAAAAAAAATTGTGATATTTATATATATATATATATATATATATATTTATATCTTTACACGCTAGCGGCCGTAATTTTGAAGATATTTGAACCAAATTTTATTATGTCATTTCTAGGCCCAATAGCTCGGACAAGTTCGTTAATGAGGAAAATTGGCCCAAGGGGGTGGTCGGGGGAGGGGGTTGAAATGTTTAAAAATGTATATCTCGGCCCCTATGAAGTATAGAGGGAAACTTTGTTTGAATAAATTAGAGTACTCCCTATGGAGTTCACAGTGACACCAACGATTCGGGGGTTCGAGTGAGGGTGGGGGTGGGGGGATGAAAATTCGAAACTTTTGAAACCACGTCTTGTGGGGTATCGTTGAAAAGCTCTTGATGAGTACTCTACAAATCAATAACTAGTTTCTTGATAGCTCTCATATGTCGCGAGATTTTAATGTTTGAAAATAATAACACTTAAAAGAATTATTATAATATCATAATTTTGTCTTGTTTAGCGGCTTCGCTAATTTTATTCATTGCTGATCTTGCGCACGGCCTCCCAGAATATTATATCCTATTCTTGTTGTCAAAACAAATTATTGTAGGCTCTTCCTCTTTACCGAATTCAGTTCTTATTACTGCCAAGGCTAAAAAAGAAGAGTGCTACGCAGCGACAATAAATTAAACCAAAAGCACTTTGAAATCTACCTCAGCCTGTAGGCCTGCCTAAAGGGATTTTTTTTTACCATAACGCGCTCGGTTCGTTAAATGAAACTTTACGTAGGAGAGAGTTCTGTTATAACAACGTTTACGATTCCAAATAAAGTTTTGAGTAGGTGGCTAACAGGAACAACAGAACGTGTTCGTTCATTGTGTAAAGCTAAAAATATTTTCAATTACTTTATTTTCCTCACTTTTTGTGGATTGAGACTTTCTGGAACCCCTTGGCTATGTCACTGTAAAGTAACGTACACTGTACATCCCTGGTGGGTACTTGCGGGATTATAAGAAGAAGTAACGTGTTAGTAAGAATCGGAATTGGATTGGATCTGGATTGGTTTAGATTGGAGGGGACTCACTCGTTAGTGACGGATTAGTGACGAACGTGACGCGCTTGACGAAGATGCGCCGTACAGTCGCGTTCAAAACTATCTAGTACAGTCTGTGATAACACTGGCTAGGTTAGCTAATACCTGTTTGATCCAACTCGTTTTTAGGTAGATTTCGAAGAAAAATCTACCTATTTCAATCGATACCATGTCATGACTTTCGAAAAATTATTTCATATCTTTACGTTTCATGCTTCCCTAAGTACGAAATCACCGCCCGTTCAAAAAAGAATTGTGATATTTACATATATACTTATATATATCTTTAAATGCTAGCGGCCGTAATTTTGAAGATATTTGAACCAAATTTTATTATTTTATTTCTAGGCTCAATAGTTCGGACAAGTTCGTTAATGAGCAAAATTGGTCCGAAGGGGGGTCGGGGGAGGGGGTTGAAATTTTGAAAAATTATATCTCGGCCCCCATGAAGTATAGAGGGAAACTTTGTTTGAATAAATTAGTGTACTCCCTATGGAGTTCACAGTGACACCAACGATTCGGGGGTTTTGGGGGTACGAGTGGGGGTGGTTGGTTGGGGGATGGAAATTCGAAATTTTTGAAACCACGTCTTGTGGGGTATCGTTGAAAAGCTCTTGATGAGTACTCTACAAATCAATAACTAGTTTCTCGATAGCTCTCATATAAGGCGAGATTTGAATGTTTGAAAAAGTGCTCTTTCCTCGTTTTTTGCAGTTATTATTGCGGGTTTGTCATGCCAAGACTAAAGAAGAAGAATGCTGCGCCGCGACAATAAATTAAACCAAAAGCCTGTAGGCCTGCCAGATTATCTACCCTAGACATACCGAGGACCAACGTTATATCTTATGTTCTTCCCTGCTTAATGAATCGATCTGGAGCTTAACTCGGAAATCGATTACAAAAATATCTTATTTTCTGCATATCATAATTGCAATTATCACTGATTAAACAATAGCATTCTGGGATTTTGTTACATCAACTTAGCCTATCTGATTTTATTATTAATGAAAGTGCGAATGAACTAATAGAATAAAGAAAGAATGAACGAACGAACGAACGAATGAAATAAAGAAAAAGGAAAGACCAAATGAAAGAGAAAATGCAGCAAGGTATAGGCCTAGAGTGTAAATGCACTATACCCATAGGCTAATATAAATGCTGAGAGAAGATATACGGTAAATCCTGTAAGTTCTGCGGACAGCCTAATATTGATATTTGGCCGGACAAGAGGCTGATGACGTCATAAAGGGGAGGGGTAATTTGTTACAGGAGCCGCGTTAAATTATTCAGCCCTCACAAGTAGCCATGCGATCTCATTATAATCAATACAACATATTGCAAGATTCGAGAGCTCCCCTCTCATATTATAAGATGAGGAAATGTAAACCAATATTACGGATGTGACAAACATGACATTAACCAAACATACTTACCGAGGCAGTTATGTTTCTGACATAGCACGAACATAAGCCAATACAATAAAATATCTAGTTTCGCTCAAAACATTTTTTTATTATTATTATTACATATTTAATACAAGTAAAAACAACTAAAACCAAACATTCCCCTATATGAACAAAGCTCGTGTTTAGGGGATATAGTAGATTAATCTCTATATATATAAAAGGCTTTGTCCTGACAGACTGAATGACTGACTGAATGACAGGAATCAACGTACAGCCTAAACTATAACAGGTAGAGACTTGGAATTTTGACAGTACCTTCGTTTCTTAAGGTAGGTGCTCACTAAGAAAGGATTTTGAAAAATTCTGATTCTAAATGCCAAAAATTAAATGTTTTTGAAAATACTTAACCCCTTTTTACATAGAATTATCAATTCCAAATCACAGAATATATTGTTGCAAAATGTTATATGATGGGCTTGGAAAAAACAATTGAAATGCACTTTTGACAAATAAGAGAAGTTATCAAAATAATTCATGTTATAAATAAATATTACAGAATGAAATCCACTAAAATAATGGAATCACATAACTTTTTCTACCCTGGACATAGAGAAAACAAAACGAGGTATGGTAATGTGTATATTATTATATTATATCGCAGGTTTTTGGAGAGAAAAGTATGAAAGTGATAATGCTTTCTGTTTAATTTCATCCCCAAAACGACTTTATGGTAACATAAGAGTGGGAAATTTCCCGCCTCGATATTACAATTTTATGTAACAGGAATTTCTGTTTCTTCTTATTTAAACCTCTACCAGGCTTGCTGTGCACTGTACAAGCGATGGGATGCAAAATTCTAGATCCTCTATGAGCCATAAAAAACTATATCAAGCGTTTTATGAGGGAATAGTTTGAGTGTAATAAGTCGTTCTTCCTATTTCAAATTATAAATGCCTATATAAGGACCTAGAATTTAAAATTGAAAATCCTTCATAAGTTAATTTCCAATTACAAAATACAAAACCCGGGCGATGCCGGGTCTTTTAAGCTAGTATAAATATAATTACATATCACTGCACAGTATACTATACACGAAAAAATTATAAATTTATGAGTACATGTAAATAAAAATAATTTATTAGCATTAACCAGTGGTTAAAAATATCATTTACAACAAAAAATATAATAATTTGGACTGAAAAATTGAAAGACCAAACAAAATTAAAGTGTGTTATTAATATTATCTAATAACTTTTTTATTTTCCTCTTAAAATGTTTAAGATTGTAATTTACATATTCAGGGTAGTCAGCATTACTTACGAACTTAATTTCTTTCCATTCTTTGAAAGTCTGTGACTCCTTATCATAGCAAAGGATTTTTAAATATTAGTTTATCATTTGATTTTCGTATAATTTCAAGAGAGAAATAAAAATGCATTTACAAATAGATCATGCAGATGTTTCTGGTATGTTCAACTGTACCAGTGATTTGTTTCCAAACAAATTGTTGCCAACCAAAAGAGCCTGAATTCCACTACATTACGAAATTACCAAAATGTTTTTCGATTCTAAGGTCATGCGAACTGAAATTATTTTAGTTTTAAAATAATTTACTACTCAAAATAACATAAAACGTCGTACGACGTTTGACCGTACTAAGAACTTAATAGGCTCACACGAATAACAAAACTCACTAGCTCGTTCTGCTAATTTCGTGTTTGCCTGTTAAGTTTTATATAACGGTCGTAAATAAAAAAAATCAGATAAACAAAGTGCCAGAATGCTTTTTGTTTAATCAGATATAACTGCAATTATGATATGCAGAAAATAAGTTGTACATAGTGCGAGAAGTGCCAGAGGGGAATTGCATCTCTATACAGGGTGTAATGAATAACACCGAAATATTTTACCTGTACATAGAGGGGGCAAAGACAAGCAACTTTTATTAGGAGATTTTTGCTCTATGACGTAAAATATGTATGCTACAAGGCATTGCAATTTGGTACTCATAAGTCAATAATAAATCCAATTATGGTTAAAATTTTCATTAAATTGGCTTCATGCCTTCTTAGTGATCGATAAAAACCTTACTCTTAAACATTCATCAAAAGCTATAGGCCTATCATAATTTAGTGTTTCCATAATCTGCAAAATTTACAGATGCACAAAAGGGTCTGGCCGCCACTGCATTACTTGTTTTATTCATAACTCCAGTGTTAACAACGAAGTTCTTTTGTTTTGCATTTCTTTTAATGTGGCAGCCATGCCCTGGGATATTTTATGCTGTAACAGGAAAAATTGAATTCACAGAGCAAAAATCTCCTAATAAAAGTTGCTTGTCTATGTCCCCTCTATACACAGGAAAAATATTTAGGTGTTATTTATTAACACCCTGTATAAGTTAGATCCGTGACAGAGGTAAGAGAACATGGGATATAGAGGAGGTTGTACATCAATATGGGAAATCTGGTTAATAATGATACGATGCATGATTAATATCGCTTTTGAGTGCAGTCGCACCAACACAATCAACAATTACCTCATTACCCCCACCCCAATCCATCTTAACAATCAGCTCGTATCCATGGTTACCAGTTTGTCACGCGCACAATACGCGATTTCTTTCCCTACACTGTTAGCTATGATTGGAATTATATTAGTTCTATACAAACGTTATATAGGAAGATGAAGTAGGAACTGATATTGTTAAGGAGATCCGGAATGAGATTTTGGGCCATTTTTTTTTCTTTGATTAAGCTGGAGTTTAAGCTTCAAAATGAGGTGTAAACCATTGCTGTACTGTAAATCTAAATATTTTAAATTGATTTTTAAAAAAATGTCGTGCATGGAAGCTATGGGGCTGGCTTATTTTGATATTCGAACTTCGGAGGCTGTTTTCCTTTACTTAATGTGCCTTTTCTCAACTTATACTACATGTAGGGTCATGAAATTTTCACATTTTGTTCATCCAGATATTGTGCATTAACTGAAACTCTCAAAATTACAGATTTCAAATTTGTAATCACTTTAATAAGAATTATATATTGTAAAATGTAGAGAGAAAAGGTGAATATAGTAAAAAAAATATATAATTTATTAAACATGAGGGATAAATTTAAATATCTAATGGCCGGTTTCTATAAACTCACGAATTACCTATGGGTAAATTATCCAATGGACAGAATTTACACAAAAATAACACCATACAAACACAAATAATTTAAAGATAGCAATCACTTACACTTTTGGCGAGTTTCTAGATAAATGTCCTCTGGGTAAATATGAAAATGACAGAAAAAATGTTCCTACAAACTCGGGCTAGATCTTTCCAAGGGTAAATCTTCGGGTTAATTTATCCTTTCATGGATGGCTGGATAAAATTTAACCTTTCATAGGATCAATAGTAATATTTAAACAATGAGAATCAAAGCCTTCTGAATTAAATTAACTGTACAACTCCAAGGCCTTGCTCATTATATCATTGTAGGTTAAATGGAACTAATTTGTCCATGGATAATTTACCCATAGGTAATTCACTAGTTTGTAGAAACCGGGCATAAGTCTCATTATATAGCCAAAGTACGTATCTATAACATATAAACATTTCATATATCTGTCAAAGAGTTTTGGAGAAAAGGTACTTGTATCGCAATTAAACGAACACAAGCGGGGAAACAAAAGGAAAACGAAGAAACTATTGTCAAAAAAATTATATCACCACTCTGCTCTGAGAAGAATATTTGTGTATTTTGTAAGTGGCCAATAACATTAATCTTGACAAATGTTCCAAGTCATTTCTATAACAATCTCAGTGTATTTCTTTCAAAAGCAGTTATTGCAGAGAATACTTTGAGGGCATTATACGGTAAGAATGGCTATTGTTTGCCCTTGAAACTGTCAGACCCTCGGTATTTAAATATTTAATGTCCGTCTTCAAACATAATCCGTTTTCAAATATTCCGTTTCCATTTTATTACACACGGCGCTATGCTATCAAGTATTCACCCTTACATGCCTTCCACGCACGCGAGCTTTTCATTGCCTGGAGAAAGGAATGACTTTTGTGCTATTTACGAACATACTTATTTCTAGATTCGGGTAATACCTCCAGGTTTACTCGAAATACCAAGCCTATACAGTGAAGGCCACTTAATGTAATCGCGTATAATGTTATCAATCGGGTACCACTTTTATGAAGTCCCACACGGATTAGTACTGATACATTGAACAAAAATGCTGTTTATTGTGATCAAAGATTCGGTTTATGCTACCACACATAGGCGTACCGAGGGGGGGGGGTTGGGGGGTTTGAACCCCCCACCCCCATTGATTAAAAAAAGGAAAATTGTATAATTTTTTTTAAGTCTGCCCATAAATTACTTAATACAAGTATAAAGCGTGGGAAGCTAAAAACTCGTTATTGTGCATCTTAATTTTTAAAATTTTCCGGGGGAGGACCCCCGGAAGCTTAAAACTAGTTATTTTGCATCTTAATTTTTAAAATTTTCCGGGGGAGGATCCCCGGACCCCCCTCTCCATGGGGGGTATTCCATACCCCCCAGACCCCGCGGATGTTATAACCCCCCCATATGGTCGGCCTGGGTACGCCTATGCTACCACATAATGGCCAAAATATAACCAAACAATGATATTACATTTTTTAAAACGTAAAAATGAAAAGTTGGGGGAAATGACCAAAAAAGACCCTAATGTTTATAATCTAGGTGTCATGATCAGAATATCTGCAATAGTGGAAAACGTCCATGATGTACCAGTTAAAAGATGACATGTCATCAAGTATGCTTATAAGCAAGCAGGTTTTTTAATAGTCGCCTACTATTGTTGTGTTGCTATTTTGTTCTACAGCAGAACTCCAATTATTCGGATTAATTGGGACCGGACTCTATCTGGAAAATCAAATATCCGGATAGTTGGATAATAGAAAAAAATACATTGTACAGCATTGTACTTACATAAAGTGTCGCAACTCGTACATATCGGTCAGTGTCAGTTTTCTGCTGACTATTCAACTCATATGCCGCGTGTTTGATATTGACCAATAACGTTAAGCAATTCCTCGGATATAGACCAATCACGGCCGTTTATCTTGCAATATTCTTGTAGGAATCGCGAGGAGGGTATTTTATCGTGATAAAATCGTCTACTCGTTACTGGAGACGCAAATATCAGTATGTAGTGATTAATAGTCACTGCTGCCACTAAGCGGCACGAAAATATATTATTTTATACAACATAACTTGTTTGGAAATTGAAATAATAGAAATGTACATTGATTAAGAACATAATTTCGATTCAGTGCAAGCTAGTTCGTGTGCTTTTATTCTGTTCTGCTGTTAGCTTACCTGAATGAAATTAACTATGTCTTATATGCACCATTGGTAGCACTGATTACACCGAGGTAGTTCGAATCGATTCATGGATGGTTGATTCACAGTATGCCGTAATCTCACAACTGTTAGTTTTGTTTTTATACAACAAAGCACGGAAGTAATTATTATTTGTATAATCTGTTACAGAGGCGTAATGAGGGGTGTTAACCCCCCCCCCCCATTGGTTAAAAAAAAGGAAAATTGTACAATTTTTTAAGTCTGCTTATAAATTACTTAATACGAGTACAGTATAAAGCGTGGGAAGCTTAAAACTCGTTAATGTGCATCTTAATTTTTTAAATTTTCCGGGGGAGGACCCCCGAGCCCTCCTCTCCTGGGGGGTATTCTATACCCCCCAGACCCCCGGATGTTATAATCCCCCCATATGGTCGGCCTGGTTACGCCTATGATCTGTTATATTTTTATTCATGGAATAGTCTTAATAAATCCAACTCGAGTTATGAGTTTCATCAGATAAACTCGTTAACTCTCTTGGGATTACCTATGACAAACTGTCAGGCTTGTGGACTAAAAGTTTTGCTTTTTCGCAAATAATCGGCCCTGAAAGAGAGTTTCCCATGCTTGCTGCTGCAAAAACCACTAAAACACTGCCTGAAAGCGTTCCGGATAATTGGCGATCCGGATAATTGGAGTTCGGATAATTGGAATTCTATTGTACCTTGTAGTTTTACTGTCCAGTTCTCTGGAAAGTTTTACATTATATTTTGTTCCGTATTTTTCTGAGTGCAGGAATTTTCATACTCCAGTATGGGAGATGCACTCCAATCAGTTGCCAGGCAACGGGAATTTGTAAACAGAAGCGATTAGATGCAGAGCTCATTAGAAAAGGAAACAAACAGAAACAAATAAAAAAGAAGAAGACAGGGGGGTGGGTGGAGTGGACGAGCTTAACGAGGGGTGGATATACCTGCTTGTTTGCAACGTCCCGTCCGGGTGACCGGCCTTGCACAAGTACATACAGATCATATTCACAATCTCCCATATCTCCATATGGCCAGGGTCTTGTCACACTATTATTAATATAAAAAATATAGGCCTACTCATATTATTAAGTATTTTTTGCACCACGTAACTAATTAGTGGTACTTACGAATATTGTTGCCGTGGATCGTAACTTGACATTCCCGCACGCAATCTGGATGCTATAAAAACAAAAGAAATCTCCGTCCGGTAAAAATTACAAAAAGCACAAATGCCGTAAGTAAAAACATCATAATACAAGCCTTTATGGAAGACCGAAACCAAGGCCGCCCAATTTGTGACGAGTTTAACAGGACAAATATTCGGTTCCCATAACAACCAACACATGCGAATCACTTTCTAAAATATAACATCTATTTCCAATAATGTATATACATAATATTTTCAGCTAATATCTCAATTAATATAATTATATTGATATAAATAGTCATCGTGCAAAAAATAGCATGCAATACTCGTTCCGTAAGCGCATAACGGATCTCGGAAATTGAAAAAACTCGGCGCAAGCGCCTCGCTTTTTCAAACTCTTTCCTCGATCCGTATGCACCGCTTACGGCACTTGTATCGGATTATAGTATTACGGACTATAAGACGCTCTGGACCATAAGACGCACCTTGATTTTAGGATGGAAATTTAAAGTAAAAGACATTTAATGTGATTCTAAACGAAAATTTTTAAAGACAATAATACAGTATACTTCAATGTATACACAAATTATAAACTTGTACAATTGAATCAGTGTAAATAACTTCTAACTTAAAACCTGCATTGTACAGGTGGCAACGCGTAAATTTTAAATGAACTGAACTGATTTCTCATGAAAGACTGAAAAATACTTTTACACCCTCTAACCCTCAACTCAACATTTTCTTCGTGTAAATGGCAGGCACCTAAGAAAGATAATTAGCCTACAGTATTTGATCCAAGTAGGCTAAAAAAATTTGTTTTAAAACCCTTTTTGTTTTTTCGAACTATGCTACAAGATAAGTCCACAGTATAAGTAATTAATACAGTAAAGAAACTGTGTGTTAAAAGTCCTATGACAACATGTTGACTGGACGACACTAGCGCTCCATGCGGAGATTGAGTAAAGCTACATTCTCATCATATGAAATGGCTTGTGAAAATACATAAACACATCGCAAAATATGTTATGTTAAAAGAGAAAAATACAGAATATTTTTATTTAATGCAAATCTAATTTTAAATTTAAGAAATAATAAAACAGATAATGTATTATATTCTAGTTAAGAGGTAAACAATACCTAAATAGGCTACTGTTAAGGACTGTACCTAGGCCTAGTATTTTTCCTTTAAAATCATGGTCCTTTAATATAATTTATAATTCAAATTATGATAATAAATAGCCTACATATTAATTACGTAAATTATATTAGAGGTCTGTCACGTTGTTCATCCTGCACGTCATTGTTGACACTGTATTTTCATTCTTTGCCTTATATGGCAATATACGACTTCAATTTATTGTAGGTCTATGTAGCGTCAATTACTGCAGGATGGACTTCATTAAACAAAACAAAAAATTCAGGAGCATTTGGAATTGAAGATACCGTGGGTCCAGCAGTTTTAATTAACGAGTTTTTATAGGAATTCATAAACTGTCTGTTTTCGGCGTGTGTCAAGCATAAACGGTAATTTTCACTCAAATATTTTACATATTTTGTTACTAGGTTTTCTTGTCGACCATTAATGACCTATTTTATACACCAGAAATCATTACAACAGAATAACATATAAAAATATTACATTAAAGTAACTTGAAACATAACCACACCAGAATCACGAGTAAGCCAGTAGACCTACAATAAATATTACTTATTTTCGTTCTTACCTTTCTGGATGTTTCAAGAAAGTGAAGAAATGCAATTCAGGATTTTGTCTTTTATTATTACTGAAATTTACAGCAGAATAATAAGGTCCTTTCGAATATAGCGTGTTCTAATAAATACAACACTACTATTTATTTACATACTTCCCGGAGTAGTTTCTGTAGTCTTACTAAATGGCCGCTACGATCGCTAGTAAATGCGCGCGCATGCTCGGCTGGCAGAAAAACGGGCTGAGTTTCTGTACTGTATTAATATATATATTAATGTTTATTTACATTCAGCTTCCCTTAATTAAGGGTTGCCCTAAGACAAAGCGTAATATAAAAGAAAATGATTTGCACCACAAAGAAGTGTTTACAAGTATTTACAATAAACATAAAGAAAAAAACTCACATATATCAAGAAAACTTATGAAACAAGAGAAAAAAGAACATTGAAAACAAATATATACAATTTAGGAATATAAGTGATTCCTGAGTATTGAGAGGGAACCTTTCAGGGCTGTCAGAGACACTTCTTTTATTAAAATGCTGTTCAGACGGAAGAATCTGCAGAAATCTACAAAGAATGAAGGAATTGTTCCTCTTGCACCCACCATCAGGCCAAAGATAAGGCGAAGAAATTTCAGAATTTTGCGAGACTATTTCTCACTAAATTTATAAAACCATGACGGACTGCAAAGGAAACAATAAACAAAATGATTAGGTTGACAAGAGCACTGTTGTCTCTACCCGTATCATACACAACTGAATAAATAAAATACATCCCTAAAAGAGAAATTTACTATATTCTCAATTCGATTCTGATACGCAGAGAAATAATTTATGTGGGTGTAACACATCACTTCCTCTACCCGTACTGCAGTAGGCTATAAGATACGGTACCGATTGAACTATCGGTAGAGAATGTATTGTGTTAAACCCCGAAATTCGATGTCGCGTTTTCAACATAAATACACGTCTTGAGGTTCCTTGACTCCAGAAAAGCTATTTTTTGCACTCCTTAGCTAGTAAGTGTTTCTTACGAAAGTTGTTTACATGGCTCGTAACTTGACATTACCACACGCAATCTTGTTGCTAGGGGCGACGGGCGGAAAGTGAATTGTTGCTAGGGGCGATGGGCGGAAAGTTACTTTACCGCCCGCAAATGCTTATTTGCGAGCAGAAATGACCAAGGCCTCCCCGCTTTATAAATATTCGGTTGCCATAAACAATAACAAATGCGAATCCCTTTCTGAAATAAGCACCATTCTTCAAGTCTGTATTTACATAATATTTTCAGGTAATATCACAATTAATATAATTAAATTGATATAAGTAACCGTCGTGCAAAAAATAGCATGCAACACACGGACCGTAAAGGCATTTACGGGTCTCGAAAACTTAAAAACCCTCGGCTGCGCCTCGGGTTTTCAATCTGTTTCCTCGACCCGTAAACGTGCCTTTCCGCCCTTGTGTCGCAATATACTATTTAGAAACATGTTTGTCTGTGTGACTGTGAAGATACGTCTTAAGTAGCAAAGTATAAGAGGTAATTTTCGCCTTATACCCTCAAAAAATATAATAAGATATATATATATATATAGAATAATGTAATAATATAATAATAGAACCTTTTACATAAAAATGAAGACAAATATTTATACGTGTGTTATTTTTATTGTGTTACAAATTATGTGAACAGATTTTTAATTGCTGATATATTCTATTGGATAGTGAATTAATCATATATATGATCAGGTCTACATTGTCTCAAATAATCGCATTAAAACTGTTAGATATAAAAATATAGCGTCTAGACGATCAATAATATTGTTAGTATTCACTTCAATATTGACGGAGGACCATATTGATGGGAATATTGATCGTCTAGGAGCGTATTGAAGCGTCCTATCAATACTGAAGGATAATGATAGAAATTTATATTTTATGTCAATAAACAGTAGAAGAACCGTTTGAACGTCTAAGAGGATTGTTGTCAATATTTCCTACAATATCAGTTGTTTTTGAGACCGCGAAGTGATTTTTTGTAACCGTCAGGTTCTGTAGAACGCAAAATATTAAGCAAATGTTCGAGTGTAAAGTGGCTTCTCTTTGGACCAGCGTCTATTTTTCTTTCTCTTTTATTTTTATTTTTCCACAGGGTCAATGCTAGAAAATCCAAATCCGAAATGGAAACCATTTAGAAGTATAAATGAAGAAGAAGAATAAGAAAAAGAACACCGAAACAGCCCCGATCATGCAGCACCAATATTTTTGCCGGAATGAGTAATGGTGAGAACATTTTGAGCGTTTTTGAGCATATTGATGCACGCTTCAATATAGAGCATAAATATTGAAGAGCATATCGACAATATTATTGATCGTTTAGGGGACCCTTTGTAACAGCCAAATTTTATATTTGACGTAGATATCTTCTGGGGACGTGGCACGAAGATGGGCGACGACTTACTATTATTTTTACATTAAGAAAACATCGTATTCGAGATTTTCTCGACAACACTTTTTGGAAATTTGTGCAAGAGGTGCTTACACTAAGAGCTAAAACCTTTAGGATTATTTGTTTTAAAAAATCGGGTGTGGGAACCCCACGCGACAGAAGTGAAACATGGATTATTTTAATTTTTCGACTTTTTCAATTTTGGATTAATGGACTTTTTAAATTTTGGTTTTATATACTTTTTAATTCTAGGTATTTTTTTAAATTTTGGATCTTTAATTTTTTAATTTTGGTATTTTTAATTTTGGATTTTTTAAATTTTGGAACTTTGAATTTTTTGGATTTTTTAAATTTTGGATATTCGATTTTTAATTTTTATTTTTTTAATTTTAAATTTTGGATTATTTAATTTTGGAGTTTGGGATTTTTAATTTTGTTTTTTTTTTAATTGTTTGGCTATTTTTATTTTTGGATTTTCGATTTTCGATTTTTAAAAATTTGGACTTCTGTTTTTAATTTTGGAATTTTTTATTTTTTTATTTTTGATTTTTTTAAATTTCATTGAGTTGATTGTTTTCTGTGCAGTCCGTCACAGCCCCGCTACATTCGTGACGATTTTCTTCGTAACACAACTTTGGGTTAACTCTCGATTTACTCCTAAAAAAGTTTCACTTGAATAACTGAAGGTTAGTAAGGCCTTTACCGATCATTGAATCTCAGTCTTCCCTGGCGAACTTTTGCAAGATACCTGCTGGGAAGTGTTTAAACATCCACCCTACAGCCTGCACCTCGCTCAGAGTGATTTTCGTTTTATCCTACCCCTCGCATAGGCGTAACCAGGCCGACCATATGGGGGGGGGGTTATAACATCCGCGGGGTCTGGCGAGTATGGAAGGAGAGGGGGGTCCGGGGGCCCTCCCCCGGAAAATTTTAAAAATTAAGATGCAAAATAACGAGTTTTAAGCTTCCGGGGGTTCTCCCACGGATAATTTTAAAAATTACGATGCAAAATAACAAGTTTTAAGCTTCCGGGGGTCCTTCCCCGGAAAATTTTAAAAATTAAGACGCAAAATAACGAGTTTTAAGCTTCCCACGCTTTATACTTGTATTAAGCAATTTATGGGCAGACTTAAAAAAATTATACAATTTTCCTTTTTTTAATCAATGGGGGGGGGGGGGGGGGGTTCAAACCCCAAACCCCCCCCCCCTCGCTACGCCTATGGCCCCTCGGGAAATGACAGAGAAGCGGAGGTGGTTGTCAGACAAGGCGTTGTCAGACGGTGAATCAAATCCCAGGCGGCAGACTTCTACGACACATGTGTTCAAAAGTTGGTCCAACAGTATGACAAATGTCTCAATTCCGGTGGTGAATATGTTGAAAAATAGCTGAATACTTGCTGTATCTGTTGCAGTAAATCTATATTGTTAAGGCAAAAGAGTATAAGTCAAAACATAGTTTTCAGTAGAGACCTATTTACACATTATCTCATTTCAAAATATTTTGACTTAAACTCTTTTGCCTTGGCAGTCGTCTTCTGGACTCCTAAGAGTATAAGTCAGAATTTTTTTGAAGAGACATTTTTTTTTACATTTAAAAATTATTTACTTATCATTTTCACAATTTTTTACTTATACTGTTTTGCCTTAAGTCTCGAAATATGCTCATGCAATTGTGTTTTGTTTCTGTAAACGGCCCTATGGAAACTTACTTTGTGGATGGCCCTCGTAGTATGGATATCGTGGGAGCAAAATTAACCGAGACAGGAAGGATGGCAACAATGAATGTAATGGACAATAAATTAAAACAAATGTAACCAAGGTAACCGATATGAGCACTTAAAAATGCAATTTGGGTTAGCAAACTAGATTACCTGAGAGAGTAGATCAAAGTGCATGGGGATTGTTAGGCTTTAATGATTTTTAATCGCGTTAAGCAGGTAATAGAGTTATCAGGGGCTAAGTGCATTGTGTTTTTTTATTGTGGTCGTCACGTTTTTCAAACCGCGGCCGGTCACATGACATTGTGTATTTACCACGTCTTGCTTCATACTAAAAACTAGCAGGTGCCCGCAGCTACGCCCGCGATAATTAATTCAGAAATTAAAAATGAAGACCATAATAGTTAAATAATTATATTTGTTAACACCTAAATCACCTGGAGTACATTCCACGATCAGAAAGCGTCTCCTGGGAAAAACGACCTCAGATTCCAGTTCACTGGCCTAGAAAACCCCTGCATAGTGAGTTTCGTCCAAATCGATCAATGTTTGCCCATTTAGGCCTATATTCATTATCCCTCTTCCGTCTATGTTGAAAATTTCAGATGTCTGCGTGCCTTAACATTATAAACAAACGAATCGACCAGGGTGAGCTTACAAAATTCAAGCGATCGCGATGCTTTTATTTCCAAAGTCTGACAAAAATAGGCCAAGCCACCTGCAATTGATTTGACAACTGAAACGTATTGCTGAAAACTGATGCTTTGAAAGCGCAAAAATTCAACGTTTTCTGCCTGTTTTTTCACTCATAACTCGCGAACGAAAGCGACAATAAAAAATCCGGCCTTGCGGTGCATTCGCCCACCCTTCAGTCCATCTAAGTTTTAAATTTCAGATCTCAGCGTTCAGTAGATTACGTTGGGTTTCGCGTACAGGCAGACAGACAGACGACAGATAAACACTTCCTCCTATTATATAGATAACCTCAGTGGCGTAACTCCCGAAGATCTCGGAAAGGGTCCGAGGGCTAGAAGCGACCGAAACGTCGAGGAGAATTTTTGGGTATTTTGAGTCGTGCGCGTAAATCTATTAAGTAAATCTAATATGTCTTCGCATCTGGCATCAAAATTACCATACCTATGTTCTGCCATGTCTTATAGCTTCACACTTCCTGTATCTACTGCTTAATGATCCTTTTTCAGGTTGAATGAATATAAATTAATTACTTTCATGTTGAATATTTGCCTCTAAAAATACTTGAACGTGGGTATAAAAACTGTAGTAAAAATTATGAGACACTGCTGTTTGCAATTATTTGAAAAGAAATACTTGTCAATTAATTTTAATTTTGTTGAGTTTAAATCTTGGTTATGAGTAGACCTGGGATTTTAGGCTCTAAAAAAATTGGTTTTAGGCACCTAAAATAGGCTTTTAATACAAGTAAATAGGCTTTTAAAAGAGAAAATAGGCACTTAAAATATGCTTTAAAAATGTGTAAATAGATAGAAAATACACTTTAAAATATTACAATATACACTTAAACTGTAATATGGTATTTTTTTCTGCAAGAAACGTGGTATACCTGTTCTTAACAGAACTGCAAAATTAGGCATCACGAACTATATTCACTTAAACAGATGTTCTTTCACTGGTGATTTGACACAGTAGTCCTTTCCCCTAAATACTCCCCCTCCCCCGTCAATCAGCATTCCTTTAGCAACAATTGTTTGGAATTTAATCAAGTTTCTGTGAAAAACTCCTTCTGCTGTTTTGCTTTCCATTGAGGGATGTCCTTTATAAGATTGTAAAAATTACAGAAGTTGTATTTTATTTTAAATGTACAAAATAGGCATTTTAGGCACTAAAACTGTAAAATAGGCTCTAAAGGGCCAAATAGGCATTTTAGGGCACTATAAAACTCTATATATGCAAGTGATTTATCATGAAACGTTAACATATTTAAAAAATTTCCTGTTATTTCATAAGGAACAAAATAGGCATTTGCGTTAAAATGCCAGGTCTAGTTATGAGTTAAAGAAAAACTATAAAAACAGTAACTGGCTGGGAAGAATATAAGTACATTAGGCCTACTTATTAGCTTTAAATACAACCTGGAACTTTTAGGAACACGTTAAGTTAATAAGAATGGCTTTCTGTGCTCATTAAAAGATAAATGGGATCCAAAATATTTTTGCTAGGGGGCCCAGGTGCAAACAATTACGCCATTGCGACAGATCATTACTTTAAACTAAATGCACACACACAATTATGCCTATAATACTAGGAATACTAAGAGAATTAATGTAAGTTTTCAGAAACTTTCCAAATTTTTGAAGAGTTATAAAATTTTAGAAATAAATACAATGTTTGATAATTACCATTAAGCTACCATAAAAAAATATCTAAATATAATTAGTCTAAATGCTTAGATAAGTCTCCTTCTTGCATTGTTATGGAATATTTATATTATTCCAAATTCCAAACAACTTACGTTGTATAGAATAATGTGTTTTCATTCCGTTCAATGGCAGCATGTGACGCATTTATCACTGCATATTGCTACCTTACGTTTCCAGTAACAAGCTGACGTTTTATCATAGATAATCCTACGAGAGTTGGATTTATTAAGACTATTCCATGAATAAAAATGTAAGAGATTTTACAAATAATAATTAATTTCGTGCTTTGTTCTATAAAAACAAAACTAACAGCTGCGATATCACGGCATACTATGAATCAACCATCCATGAATCAATTCTAGTTGCCATGTTGTGACAATGCTACCAATGGTGCATATAAGCATAGGCGTAACGAGGGGGGGGGGTTTGGGGGTTTGAACCCCCCCCCCCCATTGATTAAAAAAGGGAAAATTGTACTATTTATTTCATTATTGTGATATATCACCTTTTTTAAAAACCTGCTTATAAATTACTTAATATTAGTTTTAAAGCGTGGGAAGCTTAAAACTCCTTATTGTGCAACTTAATTTTTAAAATTTTCCGGGGGAAGGACCCCAGAACCCCCCTCTCCAGATGTTATAACCCCCCCTTATGGTCGGCCTGGTTACGCCTATGCATATAAGACATAGTTAACTTAATTCAGGTAAGCTAACAGCAGAACAGAATAAAAGCACACCAACTGCCTTCTACTGAATCTAAATTGTATTTTTAATCAATGTACATTTCTACTATTTCAATTTCCAAACAAGTTATGTTATATAAAATAATCTGTTTTCGTGCCATGGAATCATGTGACTTATTAATCACTGCACACTGATGCTTACGTGTCCAGTAACGAGCAGACGATTTTACCCGACAAAACGGCATCCTCACGATTCCTACAAGAATATTGTAAGCGGCCTGTCACACTGAGCTTCGATCGATCAAGACCAGCCGACTGCCATCTTGCGCTCTCGACTAAATTTCTGTTCCTTGTCACACTGCATCGAGCGTCATCGATCAACGAAAATATTATAGGTTATGTACCTATATGATTTTACTAGGTCTACCCATCACTGTATATTAGAGGTAAAGTATATTACCTTATTAGGAATACGAATGCCTATTTCCTGCACATTATCATACTACATGTGTTGGGATGTAAGGTTTAATATTATGCCTACTATATCAGGCTACATCTGTTTACTTCAGTCGGCCGAGCGAAGAGGTTTGTTGTTTGTTGTAGTTCGATCGCCCACCGCTAGGTGCTTACAACTCGATCTATTTTTGTGTTTTTAAAATTAAATTACATAAGAAGATATCGTTTTAAATGCCTTAAATGATTCGTGCAATTATATTTCATTCAAATATAAGTTTAAAACGACATTATTGTGTAAGTTAAATCTTCCAGCATCAATTCTGAAATTCAGGTGGGTACGAAGTTTGCCATCGACTGGCGATTGAAAAACGGACAGGTTTGATTTCACAGACCAGATGATCTCTCACCCTCGTTGTTGATCGCTGGCGATCGATGCTATGTGACTGGTACCACTGCTGTCTATAGGTTCATTATACCAGTCAGTCGGACGCTGTCCCTCGATCGATCCAGTGTGACAGCCCCTTAAGATAAACGGCCGTGATTGGTCGATATTCGAGAAATTGCTATAGTTATTGGTCAATATCAAATACACGTCATATGAATGGAATAGTCGAGAAAATACGGTTCGAATCTTGACTTTATATAATATGAAATAGAGGGTATCCACTTGTGACGTATGAAGACTGTCTCATGACATATCTACTGCTCTGCAAGGAAAGAGAGCCAATTTGCGCATGCTCTTTCTTTGTCTGCATCACGGCCATCGCCATATCTCCGTCTCTGTCATCACAACATAGACAAACATTATTATTTCCTCCAAGAGGGTGAAATGGACACGGGCCCTGTCCAGCCTCGTTTAAATAGCCCTTAAGGACGAGACGCAGCGCTTTATGAGATTCTGTTTCCACTTGAAAAAGTATACAATATTTCTATATGCTATACATAGCTATTCCAGAACGGTTCTCTCTCTACCTTGTTTTTTCTTTGCAGGAGGCATTGCTGATAAATTGTTGTTAATTATCAGACTTTTATTTCCAGCATTTGTTATTCCAGCATTCATTTGTTTTTCTCCGAAACATAACAAAAGAATATAATAATGTTTTCTACTAGAAATAAACATTTATGGGAGTGTTTTTATTTATTTATTGCCGTCATTCATTTTTTACCTTTGTTTTTATAATAATATTACTATTATTGTTATTATTTATTTATTTTTATTTCAGCTGTCTTTAAACTCTTTTCAGCTTCGAGGCTACATCAGGAGTTCGGGATCTAGTATGTACAGTAGGGTAGGCCATGGAATTATTGCTTGTCAATTGTTTCTACTGTCGGTGTATTTAATGGGGGAAATTTCAACTGATATGAATTTAAATGGATATGAAACAAGATGAAATGGTGAGGATGATTCATGGTATGTAAATATCCAATTCGGCTTTTAGCTTTACGACTGGGAAAACCATGAAAAAGCCCATGTCAAATTGATCAGGCCCCGGGATTTAACCTGGGACCTCCCGAATGCTAGTCCAAGACGTCACCATCTCATGATATGATTTATTAACATTGGTGAAACTAGTAAATTGATGAAAAATAATGTGATAGGCCTACATGATAATTTTACAAAGATATAATATATATGTAGGTGATGACATTATGTGATATATCTGTATCAAGACAGTAAACGTTGTACCAACTGAATTTCGGGGTAATTAATTTCTTTTGTAGTATAGGTGGTCCTTATAACATACAAATTTTCTAGAAAGCAGGTCTAAAAAAATGTATGAAAAAAAATTGACTGGTTACTGTACAAAGTAAATGAAAGTTATTGAATATATTTATTAAACACAATGTGTACATACAAGTTAATTTAGATCAGTTTATATGTAATTATTCATTAATATAGGGTTGGTTCAGTCGTCTCCGTACTGTGAAAGCGGTAAAGTTCTTTTCTCACAGTTGAGTATATGATATCTGTCACATAGAAGGCCACACATACTACATCTGTATTCATCTGCGGGTTCATGATATCTGGTCTGGGTGCATATGCGGTGATGGAAGCCATGGATTGCTGTCCGTGTGAAGATATGGCGCATGTCAAACTGGGGACCTTTCCAAACATCGTCTGTCATTGCTGGTGTTGTCAGGAAGGCTGGATCCACTTGTGCCGCTTTTTCTGCTCTTTCCACCAGGAAGCTGTCGCTGGCGGGCGTGTTCTGCAGGTTGTAGGTTCTCATGAGGTATTCTATGAAAGTTTTAGTATCTGCTAGCATGTAGGTTTTCCTTATAGGTGAGTATTTGGAGATACAAAGGACTTTCCTCAGGAATGTTGCCTTGACCTTGTCCAGTCTTCTGATATTTTGAAGGGTTAGATACGGCCAGACGAGTTTTATTCCATATGAGGCAATAGGGGCGACTTTTAGCTCGAATAGCTTTAGAGCTGTACTTAGTGAGAGTGAACGTATGTTTTTAAAGTCCATAGTTGCCTTTGTCGCTGCGATCGCTCTATTTTCTATGTGTTTAGAAAATGTGGTTCCTGTTGTTTGCATCGTGATGCCGAGGTATTGGAATGAGTTGACAAATTCTAGTTGCTGGTTTCCACAGATTACTACGTCGTCCTTTGAAAGAGGCCCCCCTTTTCTGAACTTCATTACTTTTGTCTTCTGAGTGTTGATATTCAGCTGGTTTTCTGTAGACCATGCCTCCAGTTCGTTGATGGCCGCTTGCAGGTTATTTCTTGAGTGTGCTATAAGCGCCATGTCATCCGCATACATGACTATTGATGTTTGCGTCTGGTGAATTCTAGGTGTTATGTCGTGTGTCAGGATGTTGAAGATTAAGGGGCTGAAGGGGTCCCCCTGGAGTACTCCGTTCGTTTGTATGATCTCTCCAGATTCCATGAGTCCATCGTTCTTGGAAATGAAAGTTATAGATCTTACAAATTGCATAATCTTTTTTTCATCCCAAAAGTAAACATTGACTCTCATAATAATTCTCCTCTTTATAATGTACTCCGACTGTTCAATCAATTGCACAAAATGGACAATATAGATATTTTTAATACTAACAATAAGCGGTTTAAAAATATATGTGAAAAAAAAATTACAATTTTAAAATAATAATTATTAAAATATGCTCCATGTCATTTTCTTTATTTGAATCTTTCTGATATATATATATTTTCCTCCAAAACTATTATATTATTATTTGTTTTTCACATTATGTTCCCTTGTGTATTTGTCATATTGTTTGTGTTTCTGTTTTTCTTTTCTGTATGTTTTTTAATAATTATAGTATTAGTTTAATTATTTTGAATATCACTCTAAATATTTAATATTAGAATCTGGTGTATTAATACAGTGAGTCCATTTTATGAGGAAACCTCGCATCACTGCCGCTTGTAGGGTCTATGCTTTGTACAATGCTAGCGCGGCAATGGCCGCGCTAGCATTGTACAAAGCATAGACCCTACAAGCGGTTAGTTGCTTCGGTGTCTTGTAGTGTCTTGTAGTGAGACGCTTGTCTATTGTTGTGTGTTACGTAAGACAATAATCGAAAATGTATAGGCTACGGTTGAACAGCGAATTTATTTGGTGGAATGTTACTTATTGACAAATAACCATAGAAGGCGCGTTCGGAGATTTTCTCGTAAATATCCTGACTGTACCATCCGTACAAAATGGTGAGTAATAAGCCTCTACATGTAGGCCTATTTTGATAATAAATTGGTTGAGTTATTCTATTTTGTATTGTTTCTAAAGTCTTGATTTGCCGATTTGCCGGTAGTAACGGAACACGGTCCCGGCCGGTGCAAGCGCAACAGCGGGGAAAGTGTGAGCAGGAGCAACGCTGTTAAAAAGTTTCCTCATAAAATGGATTCCCTGTATAAGCGAGAATATTGTAATTGGGCATTAGCCTGTAATATTTTTAGTACAATAAATAAATAAATAAAAATTAAAATGAAAAAACGCCGACTATGAAAGGTGGTATGAAACAAAGATACAAATAAGTTACACTAACATAAGAAGACATTGACGAATGCATTAAAGAGTACAGAGAGATAAAAGAAGAAGACATCGAAGAATGGATTAAAGAATGTAGAGAGAGAAAGAAACGCATGATAGCCCAGTGTGATGACCGAGTGAGGTGTCCAATTAGAATACCCTGAGGGGTGAGGTCCTTATTTTAATGAGACCCTCATGTACCTCGCGTCATCGGTGATAGGGGTGACGTCTATAGGCTGCCCTCATAACTGCTGATCCAAGTGTATCGACATTTTCACACAACTTACATCAATACAGGAAAGTTAAGTTGAGACAGTGTGTTATTACTAGACCTGGGATTTAAGGCTCTAAAAAAAATAGTTTTAGGCACCTAAAATAGGCTTTTAAAACAAGTAAATAGGCTTTTAAAAGAGAAAATAGGCACTTAAAATATGCTTTAAAAATGTGTAAATAGACAGAAAATAGACTTTAAAATACTACAATATGCTCTTAAACTGTAACGTGATCTTTTTTTACTGTAAGAAACGTGGTATACATATTCTTAACAGAAATAATTGGAAAATGAAGACAGAATTAAAAATATATTTATCAAAAACAGTTTTCGTTTTTATGAAAAACTGACCCAGTATATCCCTTCGTACTAGGCTATATACCTGCTACTTATTGTTTTGAGCTAATCCTCCCATATCAGTCAGCATTCCTTTGGCGACAATTGTTTGGGAAAATAAAGTTTCTGTGAAAAACCCACCCTCTGCTGTTCTGCTCTTCATTCAGGGATGTCCATTAAATGATTATAAAAGTTACAGAAGTTGAATTTTGTTTTAAATGTGCAAAATAGGCACTTTAGGCACTAAAATAGTAAAAATAGGCTCCAAAGGTCCAAATAGGCATTTTAGGGCACTATAAAACTCTATAAAATATAAGTGTTTTATCATGAAATGTCAACATATTTAAAAATGTTCATGTTATTTCATAAGGAACAAAATAGGCATTTGCCTTAAAATCCCAGGTCTAGTTATTACTAGAATTTTATTACCCATTCATTGTAATTAGGCCGAGGGTGGTTTCGATGATCGAATTATGTTTATTCTTTCTTTCTTTCTTTCTAGGGCTGTGCCGATTAATCTATTAATCGGCTCGATTAATTGATTAAACATTTAATCGTCGATCAATTACATTTTCCGATTAATCGGTTTAGTCGAATTCTGAAAAACTTTTTCGAGAAATGGGCCAAATGACCTAACTCCTTTCTCTCTCTTCTCCGGCCTTGGCACATCATGTGTCACTCATCCTATTGCGTCCAAACAATTCCCGTTATTCAGAAATCTGAAGGGTAGTTTAGTTTTGCAAGTCTTGGCTGAAAAAGTAACAGGAAATGCAAGTTTTGTATATATTTTTTCACCAGTTAACTAATAATGGTATTCATTAATTCAGGATTTCTTCTGATTGTCTGTAGTGTAGTAGTTATTAAACGTGTAAAACAATATTAAAATTACACTTTGGTTTCTTTTAAAATACAGACCTGTTTGTCGATCAATCAGTCGATTAACCGATTAAAGTCAAGCGTTAACTCGATTAGAAATTTTAATCGATTTTCAGCCCTATTTCTTTCTTTAGCTTAGTTCTACCCCTCCCTTTTAGGACTTAAGCAACCCAAGCCCCCCGGGACTTACAGGGTCGCGACCTGTCGGGAGAGGGATTATCTTTGGATCACATACATACTTTTTAGACCAGACAAGGACATGGAGGGCCTCCCCGGATGAGTGATCAGCCCAATGCCGGGGCCACCTCCGAGACAACACGAACACATAGGACGAGACACACCATTCACGCACACACACACACACACACACACACACACTCTGAACAAGGCGAGGATGGAGATGAAGATGATAATGACGGCCAGATGATATCCAATTCTATTAGCTTTAAGTCATTTAATTTTATTATTATTTATTGTATGTATTTGTGTTTAATATTTTTTGTCTCCTTTTTATAAATTTGTCTTTTCTTTTTCTAGCTCTGTTTAACATTTTTCACCTTTTTTTTTATAAGTGTGTCATTCTTTCTCACTTTGTTTTTTGTTTCTCCTCTTTCTCCACTCTGATGTTCTGAAACTACACCCGAGCACGAGCAGTTTGCTCATTCGGGTGTATTTCTAAATAAATATTTGGTTCTTTTTTTTTTTTTTTTTCTTAAAAAGTATTGTACTTTGATTTTGAAATTTGTAAATGTTTTTTGTTAATTTGTGTATTTTTGTATTTGTATTTGTATTTGATTTGATTAACAATAGGCAGAAATAAATAAAAAAAATAAAAAAAAATTGTAAGATTTGTAATTTGTAATTGTAATTATATAATAATAATAATAATAATAATAATAATAATAATAATTTAATAAACATCTTCACCTAAGTTTCAAACCCTTTCATCGATTTTTTTTTTATTTCTGCTGTCTTATATATATTCTACTTCATTGAGAATTCAGAGTGCTGTTCTTAACATCCTGTATAGTACTCTCATATTTGAATTCGGAACACACACGTTCGTGTGCCATTAAAAAGAGCTGACGTCACACAAGGAAAGAAGTCTCTTTGCGTTAGAAAAAAATGTTATTTACTTTATCTTTTTTCCTTAATTATCACAATTTAGAAAATTTCCGTAACGAAGTCCCAGAAATCTGCCGTGCGCACTAGAAAAGCCACGCTCCCTGAATTTTAAAAAAGGAACAAGGGGTTAATGTTTAAATAAAATAATAACAATAAAAAGGAGTTAGACGTTCATTTTTAAATTCGATTATTTAGTTTTAAAAAATGGCGGCCCCCTACTTTGTATGGAGTCCGCAATCCAACCACGTAGAGGAACAAAAAACGGATTCTTTTAATGAAACAAAGTCAGTGGAGGACGGGTCGGGGTGCAGTAATTTGTTTTAAAACAAGTAAAACATTATCTCGCGGTGGCGACACCAAATTGAATAAAGAACTTCAAACAGTGTGGAGAAGGCCGTGATATGCACACATGGGGCTTTGCTCCAATGCATATGTATAGCTTTTCTGTAACTTACAATCGCAATGCAAGATCCATGCTACCGTGGCGGTCGAAACACACTTCTCATGAGGCGTAAAACCCAAGGCCTTCTGCAGAACTTTCGTATTTGCCTCTATTATCCCTCAATGCTTATGCATATGCATTATAATGCATTAGGACACAATAGCTTCCCGTTGTAATAAAAGATTAACTGGAAAGAAAATTTAAACATCATATAAAATTTAGGGAATAGGGTAATAGCGATACAAGTGCCGTAAGCGATGCATACGGATCGAGGGAAGAGTGAAAATACGAGGCACTCGCGCCGAGTTTTTTTCAATTTTCCGAGATCCGGTATGCGCTTACGGCACGAGTATTGCATGATATTTTTTTCCACGATGATTATTTATATCAATTTAATTATGTTAATTGAGATATTACCTGAAAATATATTATATATACATTATTGAAGATAGATGTTTATTCGAATGTGTTTGTTGTTATGGGAAACGGATATTTATCCTGGGGGCCCTTGTCCATAAAGGCATGTATTATGAAGTGTGGCGTAAGTAAATTCTTACCGCATGAAAATTTGTTTTGTTTCCAAAGCAACAAGATTGAGTGCGGGAATGTCAACTTACGATCCACGGCAACAACATTCGTAAGTACCACTAATTAGTTAATGGCCGGTTTCTATAAACTCGCGAATTACCTATGGGTAAATTATCCAATGGACAAAATTTACACAAAAATAACACCCCACAAACACAAATAATTTAAAGATAGCAATCACATACACTTGTGGCGAGTTTCTAGATAAATGTCCTCCAGGTAAATATGAAAATGACAGAAAAAATGTTCCCACAAACTCGGGCTAGATCTTTCCAAGGGTAAATCGTCGGGTTAATTTATCCTTTCATGGATGGCTGGATAAAATTTAACCTTTCATAGGATCAATAGTAATATTTAAACAATGAGAATCAAAGCCTTCTGAATTAAATTAACTGTACAACTCCAAGGCCTTGCTCATTATATTATTGTAGGTTAAATGGAACTAATTTGTCCATGGATAATTTACCCATAGGTAATTCACTAGTTTGTAGAAACCGGGCATAAGTCGTGCAAAAATAAAATAAACTATGAGCCTAATCAATGTGCTAACGGTTTTCTTCGCGGTCCGGCATGGGTTTATAAACAACTACAAACTGAACTGACTGCAATTCTTGTAAGGGATACTGACCATTCTGTGGAAAGTACAATAAACGAAGAACATTTTCAACTGAAGTGTTATCTATAAACTACACAAGAATATTCTAAATTGGCATACATATATAATCCTATAGTGTTTCTAAAACCAACTGTATCTATATTAATAAAAGGAAGTGTCTGTCTGTCTGTCCGCGATGCCCAGCGAAATCTACTGAACGCAGAGATCTGAAATTTTAAACATAGATGGACTAAAGGGTCGGAATGTGCACCTCGAAGCCGGAATTTTAATTTTCGCTTTCGTTCGTGAGTTATCAGTGAAAAATGGGCAGAAAATGTGTATTTATTCCGTTTTCGAAGCATGAGTTTTCAGTAATACAAATCAATTACACTAGGCTTTGGCTATTTTTGTCATTCCTTCGACATAAAAGCATCGCGATCTCTTGAATGTTGTAGCTCACGCTGGTCGATTCATTTGTTTTTAATGTCAAGGCACGCAAACATAATATGAAATTTTCAACCTATACCGAAGAGGATTATTATTATTATTATTATTATTATTATTATTATAGGGATAATCAATATTAGCCTAAATATGGTCAAACGTTGTTCGATTTCGACGAAACTCACTATACAGGGGTTTTCTGGGCCACGGAACTCGAATCTGAGGTCACTTTTACCAGGTGACGCTATCTAACCGTGATATATAGTCCACATGATTTAGGTGTTAATATAGGCCTAATGATTTAACTATCATGCTCTTAATTTTTAGTTTTTGAAATAATTATCGCGGGCGAAGCCGCGGGCACATGCTATCTTAAAATAATAAAAGGACGTGTTTGTCTGTCTGTCCACGATGCCCAGCGAAATCTACTGAACGCAGAGATCTGAAATTTTAAACATAGATGGTCTGAAAGGTGGGCGAATGCGCATCGAAGCCGGATTTTTAATTTTAGCTTTCGTTCGCGAGTTGTGAGTGAAAAACTGGCAGAAAACGTGATTCGCGCTGTCGAAGCATCAGATTTCAGTAATACATTTCAATGTCAAATCAATTGCAGTTGGCTTTGGCTATTTTTGTCATACCGTGGTAATAAAAGCATCGCGATCGCTAGATTGTTGTATGCCCACGCTGGTCGATTCATTTGTTTAGAATGTCAAGGCCCGTAGACATATGAAATTTTCAACCTACACGGAAGAGGGATAATCAACATAGACCTAAATATGGTCAAACATTGTTCGATTTGGACGAAACTCACTGTACAGGGGTATTCTGGGCCAAGGAAATCGAATCTGAGGTCGCTTTTACCAGGCGACGCTATCTAATCGTGGTATGTAGTCCACGTGATTTAGGTGTTAATAAATATAATGATTTAACTATTATGCTCTTAATTTTTAATTTTTGAAATAATTATCGCGGGCGAAGCCGCGGGCACATGCTAGTTCCTAATAAAATCAAGTAAACTGATGTAACAAAGTGCCAGAATGCTTTTGTTTAATCAGTGATAATTGCAGTTATGATGTGCTGAAAATAAGTTATTTTTGTAAACGATTATCGAAATAAGCTTCAGATCGATTCATTAAACAGGGCGTTCAGGTAAGCATACGTGAACGAATACGTTATTTGTCAAAGCTACCTGCAATGCAACTTCCAAAGCCGTATATGAACACTATAAAACAATATGTTGTCATGAGAACTGATTTGCATTTGATAAATTCTTTCTCATATATATAATATATATATATATATATTTATATATATATATATTATCATAAAATAGGCACTAAATCATTATATTTATTAACACCTAAATCATACCATGATTAGATAGCGTCGCCTGATAAAAGGGACCTCAGATTAGAGTTCCTTGGCCCAGAAAACCCCTGTATAGTGAGTTTCGTTCAAATCGAACAATGTTTGATCATATTTAGGCCTATGTTGTTTATCCCTCTTCCATGTAGGTTGAAAATGTCATATGTAGGGTTAGGATTTTTAGGTGCGCACCTTTTCTCGTAGGGTAAATTAAAGCTCTTCGGAAAGATACCACAGTGTGAGATTTTATCTATAGTCGAGAATGGAGACATTTTTGTAGCACCTTTTTTCCCTTTTTTGGTACCTTTTACCCCTTTTTTCTCAACAGTGCCCATAATCCCCTTTCTTCCCCTTTTTCATATACTGTAGCTTATCAATATTCTTCTAGGGTGCATTTTATCGTTATAAAGCGTTATGAATGACTTGTGAGTTTCATTCCATTTTACTTCCAGTAAAAGCGGGACTGAAAGCACACCTGCAACAACAGAAAATGATACGTGTGTGCGTGCAAACCCTCTTTCTCTCACTTTGCCGAAACAAATAGCTCCCTGCAATGGAAATGCATATTTCATTCCATCAACAATAATATTGTGTGTGCGCGCAAATCCTCTATCACTTTGCCGAAACAAATAGCTTGCTACAATGGAAATGCGTATTTCATTCCACCAAATTATAATTTATTATAAAAAAATATTGTGTATACGCAAATCCTCTTTCTCTCACTTCCATCTTCTTGACTTCACCAGTCAGTAGTCTGTTGATCGTGAGTGCAAATCTGAGTGTATTTTTGCCATGCCTAAGGTGTCTAGAGCCCGGTTATTTTCTCTGTCTCAGGAATTCAAACAAGATTCCGTAGACACAGATGGAACTGTAATACGGTGTAGCATTTGCGATTCAGGAATTTTGTTAGATGAAAAACACCAACGAGACCGCATCAAACAACACATTTCCACTTCTAAGCATCAAAAGAACAAGACACTTCAAGCAAATAAATCGCGACAACCTTTATTACGGAATGGGATTGAACAGTGTTCATCGAAAACACAAAATTTGAAGAAATTCAACATTGATTTATGTGCTGCTCTTACACAAGCGGGAATTCCACTTTCAAAGGATTCCTTGAAAAATACACAAAGATGTCAGTGCCTGATGAGAGTACTATAAGAAGAAAAACTACATGGAGCCTGTTTACCAAGAAACCATAAAAACCATGAAGGAGAAAGTGACTGATTGTGATGTGGGAATCATATTGGATGAAACTACAGACTCAATGGAACGATATGTTTTGGACATTTTAGTTTTTCCTCTATCAGGGGAGAACGTTAAGCCCATGTTGTTTAAAATGTACGAACTGGAGAAAGCCAACGCCAGTACAGTAATGCAATCAATCATGGACTTCTGTCAAAACCTGTGGCCAAGTGGTATCGCATTTGAAAAACTTCTTCTGGTTTGCAAATGAATACATCTCTGCCCTGAAGAAGATTCTACAGAAAGCTCCGAGTCATGTTGTTGCCTACAAGGAATTCACTGGCCTCCCCCTTCCAAAATTCCCGGTCATTGCTCGCTGGGGATTATGGATTCAGTGTGCTGTTATGTTGTGTGAGAATTTTGACAAGATTAAGGATTTTGTGCTTTCATTGGATCCAGCAGACGCAGGTGCGATTTCCAAGGCCCAACAACTTCTGCTACCGGAAAAAATACAGAATTTGGAGACAGAACTATTTTGTGTCCATGGTTACAAGTACTTGACTGCAGCTATCAAACAATTGGAAGAACAAGGTCTCGAAAAGGAAAAACAATGGGATATTTTCACTTCAGTGAGGGACCAGTTAGAGGGCTTTGCTAAAGACAAACTTGAGTCTAGTCTTCAGAAAAGTCCGGATGTTGAGGAATTTGCCACATGTGTAGAGTTGCCATTCCGAGTGAATACAAAGTTTGCCCCACTGGTTTCTGTGGATGTCGAAAGAAGCTTTAGCATGTACAAAGACATTCTATGTCCTAATAGAAACAGGCTTATTTTTAAAAATGTAGAGATGCTCAATGTCTTGAAGTACAACAGCTTCCTGTATTTTACTGTTTCTGGTGAGTGATGATTTGATGTGTTTTTTCGCAACTCAATAACTGTGCATAGAAGATAGATTTTTTTTAATTACTTGAGTAAAATAGCACCTTTTTGTCCCCTTTTTTACCTTATTTTAGCACCTTTTCCCTTCCTTTTTTCATATAAAATTTGCACCTAAAAATCCTAACCCTAGTCATATGTCTACGGGTCTTGACATTATAAACAAATGAATCGACCAGCGTGGGCTACAACATTCAAGCGATCGCGATGCTTTTATGTCCAAGGTATGACAAAAATAGCCAAAGCCAACTGTAATTGATTTGACATTGAAATGTATTACTGTACTCAAAACTGATGCTTCGAAAACGCAAAAAATGCCAGTTTTCTGCCCTTTTTTCCCCTCATAGGCTAACTCACGAATGAAAGCTAAAATTAAAATTCCGGCTTCGAGGTGCATTTTCCGACCCTTCAATCCACCTATGTTTAAAATTTCAGATCTCTGCGTTCAGTAGATTTCGCTGGGCATCGCGGACAGACAGACAAACATTTCCTTTTATTAATATATAGATGTCCAATTTCTCTGAGAAATTTGAAACAGTATTCAATTGCAAAGCTTACAAAGCACCTTTAGAAACGATACTGGAATTTCATGTCACCCTTTTATTACAATCAATGGGTGGGGGATGTTTATTGGCTCAAGCCATGGCGATGTAGTTTAAATTACAATAAGGAAGAGCTCGCTCAAGTCGCAACAATCAATTCCAGAGATGATAGTAATGACGACTACGTCTACAGAAGACCGCTATTGATTCGGTTTTTATATTCTCTCTGGTAGCGTATGAATATCTAGCTGGAGGCGCGTTCACAAATTAGTTCAATAAGAAGTAGTCCACGCATCTCATCATTATAGGAGTCTGAGACGACATCTATGTTCCAGGTAACACACTCACGCGGCGTTATCTTCCCCACTTACAACACAACACATTCCCTTCAAAGGACGTATCTGTAAATTTAACAGTGGAAGCAGACAGGGACGGACTAGGATAAAAATTCGGTCCGGGAATTGTTTTAAGAAAACAGTCTACAACAACAAAAACCTGTAGTAGTTGTAGTAGTAGTAGTAGTAATAATAATAATAATAATAATAATAATAATAATAATAATAATAATAATAATAAGGATGGGTCGATACCATATTTTCTCGATACTCGATACCGATACATGATTTTTTCCTCGATACTTCGATATTCGATACCTTCAACATTTCCAGTTTCAATAAATAGGTACATTAAAAATTAAAATTTGAGAGAAGTGTGTAATACCAACTAAATTAATTAAGTCTGCATTTTAATGAGACAAAATTTAATATCATTAGTAGCCTATAATTATTTTTAAGCTCTATATTAAAACTAAAATTATTTTGTTTAAACAGTCCACTTACAAGTTTTTGTTAAAAAATACTAGCATTCTCACTTAATTGCAGAATTTCAGAATTACAAAAGTATCGAAAAAGTATCGAGCGAGTTTTCTGAAGTATCGTTTGATGCCGATACCATGCAAGTATCGAGAGTATCGAGGTATCGAAAGTATCGTGGACACATCCCTAAATAATAATAATAATAATATTTAAGGAAAATCCTAGGCCCTAAGTTCCATAACAACAAACTAATCCATACCAGAAACGAAACACTCTACCAGAAGACTGAAAAACTCTCGGACTCAATGAGGAAAAGAAGAATTGATTGTTATGGACACATCCTCAGAATGGACCCAAATAGACTGACCAAAAAAATCTTTGAATATTTTCGCAACAAAAAGAGCAAACCAAATTCGTTTAAGGAAACTGAAAAGGACTTAAAAAATTCAAAATCGCAGAAAAATGCTCATAGATAAAACGGCAAAAAAAAAAAACAAAACAAAGTCAAGAAAGAGAGGTTCCAAGTCAAAATCAAAACCAAACGAATGATTCAGATCAGTGAAGACGAGAGAAAAGCAAGATCTGAAAGAATGAAGCAATACTGGGCTAAAATTAAAACACAAAACATTAAGAAGTGATTGATTCAACGTACGCCAAAGTTGGGTGAAACGGAGAAGAAGAAGAATATTTTTTATTAAGGAATATTCCACAATACAATGGTTTTCCTTCATCCCACAACAATCTTTTGCCTCCATAAGTCCCTGTCCATAGCATCTTCTTCACTTAATCCTTTTCTCGCCATACTCCTTTTCACCCAATCCATCCAGCACTCTTTGAGCTTCCCTCTTCTTTTTCCTTCTACTTTCCAATCAAAAATTTTCTTGGGTATTCTATCATCTGTCATTCTGAGTACATGTCCATACCATTTCAAGCGTCTTTCTTCTACAGTTTCCAAAATATTCTTTTCAACTTGCATTATTTCCCTTATTCTATTATTCCGTTTTTTTTCTTTCCTGGATTTTCTTGCTGAACGCCTCCAAAAATCCATTTCTAACACCATTAATTTGTTTGCTTGTTGTCTACTTATGGTCCAAGTTTCAGCGCCATAGGCTATAATGTTGTACTTTGGAATAATACCTGATATATTAATTTTTTAGTTCTATATAAAATATTTTTACTCCATAAGATTGAATTTAGCATTCCTATAATTCTCTTCCCATCCGTTATTCTTCTGTGGATCTCTAAATTTGTTGTTGCATCCTTTTGTATAATAGACCCTCGATATTTAAAATATAGTCAACATGTGCAATTTCTTCTGTATTACATATTAACTTTTCTTCCAAATTCATTGCCAAATATTCAGTTTTATTTAAATTTATTTCTAATCCCCATATCCTGTATTCTTCTACCAACTTTCTGATCATATATGACGCATCATCTGTATACTCAGTAATTATTACTTGATCATCCGCGAAAAGTAGATTATGCAGGTAATAATCTGGATGAATTTGAATTCCCATATATCGACATTTCCTAGTCCAGTTTTGAAGAGCCATATCAATGTATATTTTGAACAATGTCGGAGATAATCAACATCCTTGTAAAAGTCCTTTTGACGTAATAATAATAATAATAATAATAATAATAATAATAATGTTTGTTTAGGCCGTGATTTTTAAGTCAAATGGTGTCAAGCGCATGCCCATGGTTTACTGTGCGACACTGAATTACCGTAGGCTATATTTCCGCAGAAAAGACGATAGTTGAATCATAAAGAAAGGCACCTATTAATATGGTAATTTTTACAAGCTCTATTTTACCTCAATACAGACTACGTAATAAATCTATTAGCCTATTATTATATTTATTATTATAATTATTGTTATTAATGTTACTATTATTATTAGGCCTATAAAATTAGCTCTCACCGCCTTACTTTTCCTGGGCCTAGACTTCTTAGGTTGAACACATGACTACTTATTCATAGGGGTAAAAGGCAGATTTTCCTAAACAGATAAAAAATTAATTATAATTAACTAGCTTAAAAGACCCGGCGTCGCCCGGGTTTTGTATTTTGTAATTGGAAATTAACTTATGAAGGATTTTCAATTTTAAATTCTAGGTCCTTATATAGGCATTTATAATTTGAAATAGGAAGAACGACTTATTACACTCAAACTATTCCCTCAGAAAACGCTTGATATAGATTTGTATGGCTCATAGAGGATCTTGAATTTTGCATCCCATCGCTTGTACAGTGCACAGCAAGCCTGGTATAGGTTTAAATAAGAAGAAACAGAAATTCCTGTAACATAAAATTGTAATATCGAGGCGGGAAATTTCCCACTCTTATGTTACCATAAAACCGTTTTGGGGATGAAATTAAACAGAAAGCATTATCACTTTCATACTTCTCTCTCCAAAAACCTGCGATATAATATAATAATATACACATTACCATACCTCGATTTGTTTTCTCTATGTCCAGGGTAGAGAAAGTTATGTGATTCCATTATTTTAGTGGATTTCATTCTGTAATATTTATTTATAACATGAATTATTTTGATAACTTCTCTTATTTGTCAAAAGTGCATTTCATTTGTTTTTTCCAAGCCCATCTGATACCATTTGGCAACAATATATTCTGTGATTTGGAATTGATAATTCTATGTAAAAAGGGATTAAGTATTTTCAAAAACATTTAATTTTTGGCATTTAGAATCAGAATTTTTCAAAATCCTTTCTTAGTGAGCATCTACATTACGAAACGAAGGTACTATCAAAATTCCAAGTCTCTACCTGTTATAGTTTAGGCTGTACGTTGATTCCTGTCAGTCAGGACAAAGCCATTCATATGCATTTATTTACATAGAGATTATTTGTGAGACTCAATACCTTACACAATTTATAAACCTTCTCCGGACTGTAAAGGAAACAATGAAAACAATGATTTGGTCCTCAGTTTATTTATTCTGCATTATTCTGTAATTTTCCCTAGGAACTAAATTTTTCCATCTTTTCCACGCTATTTCAGTTCAAACTGAAGATAAACCACTATCATTAGCAGGGCCCGGATTCTAATGACATGTCATCTTTTTATTGATGCTGCATAGACATTGCCAACTTGTAGATAAATCCTAATAATGAATTCTACATTATAGAAATGCATTTTTATTAGGTCATTTTTTGTCATTTTATGCCATTTTAAATTTTTAGGGCATTTATTTCAATTTTAGGTCATTATTTTGTCATTTTCATGTCATTTGCTTCCTTATTTAGTCATTTTCATGTCATTTGCTTCCTTATTTAGTCATTTTCATGTATTTACATTGAGTGTATTAACTTTTTTTCGTCTTTGAAGTGTTGTTTGTTTAATGCAAGAAGGAAAAATTCGGCGTAAAGTGTTGTCATGTCTTAGTCGGAAATAACAATCTACTACTAATAAACTACTGCTTACCCTCAATAAACAACAATATAATCCGGCAGACTACAAAAGGAAATGCCGAATTTTTACTCACTAGTGTCTCAGTGCCAGTACAAATTTCCGTGAGAAAACAACATTCACAACGTTACAGCTTGGCTATTTACAGTTTTTACAGTTATGTACAAACTAGTCTATAACTTTGTGTGTACAATAATAATTTATTAGAAATAAAATATAACTTTTTAGGTCATTTTTCATAATTATTAAGTCATTTTCTTTAAAATTCAGGGTCATTTTATAGGTCATTTTTCAAACAATTTTAGGTCATCAGAATCCGGGCCCTGATCATTAGTATAAGATCTATTTACGTTTTAAGTCGATTTAAGTTGAGATGCTAAAGATGGCTCATACATGCAGCCGAAAGCCCTCCAACAATGTTTTTCGAACTTGTTGCTTAGTATAAAAATCACGTATCGTTATTGGGAACGCAGTCGCAGGGTACGTGAAATTTCTTGTGTATGCTGCCTAAATGTACCAATCTCCGTATGCTACGATTTGTTTTCCTATTTGCAATTAATATATTATATTCACTTCTCGTATGTCACAGCCTACTATTTACCGGTAGTTAATACTTTTTTGCACGACGTAATTAATTAGTGGTAGCCTACTTACGAATATTGTTGCCGTGGATCGTAACTTGTCATTCCCACAAGCAATCTGGTTGCTATGAAAACAAAAGAAATCTCCGTGCGGTAAAAATTACAAAAAGCACAAGTGCCGTAAGTAAAACCATCATAATACAAGCCTTTATGGAAGACCGGAACCAAGGCCCCCCCAGTTTGTGGCGACTTTAACAGGGCAAATATTCATTCTCCATAACAACCAACATATGCGAATCACTTTCTGAAATATAACATCCATCTTCAATAGTGTATAAACATAATATTTTCAGCTAATATCTCACTTAATATTAAAAAAAATTATATAAATAATCATCGTGCGCAGCGCTTACGGAACTAGTATCGCAATATACTATAACATTAACATAGTTATAACTTACCAAACTTTCATAAATCACTGGTGTCACCCTTGAATAGGCTATACTTAGGTTGGATATGGTTTGACTTAGATTCTAAAAAAATAGGTCCTGATCACAATTTTGTTATAATAATGCATTTAATTTTTTTTAAAGGAAAGAATACCTTCGAAACGCCGTGCATGCCACAACACCTCCGTAATAACGAAGTTAATAGACCGGCGAGGACATTTCTTTCTTGGACAGAGACAGTTTCCATAACTTCTGGTAAACCAAAAAACTAAATTTTGTCGGATTTCCTCTATTGTTGTGTTTTTTAATGATCTGAAGGTAACGGGTACGCTGCAGCCTCATTAATACAGCCCTGTCGGCTATTCTGTGAACAATGGCGAGAGAGAGAGTAAGAGACAGAGCGAGAAAGAGAGAGATGCATTAATTAGACGCACTGCCATTGTGTACCAACTTTAACAACATTTACACGAATTTCCCCAAACTCTTTTTTCCCCCCCATACATTAATTATTGTTGTATCCTTCATTTGATTCTTAGATAATTGGGCCCGGCCACGGCCTCCTTGCAGGGAACAAGGTCATTCTTGTGTCACCAGACCCGGCAAATTAAGATCGTCTCTTGTCAATTAGAAGGCTGTGGTTTGTTTAAATATAGAACACAGGCCCTGTCTTTTGTATTCGTTTGTTTTGATGCTGCAGTCAACTATTGTGTTCTTGTTTACTAATTATCATAATAATGACGACAAAGTATTGGTCGCCTTCCATTTAATAAAGTATTTCTGAACTTTTTAATTGACTTCATAACATTCCATGTTCATCATGTTATACAGAATGTTCTAAAAAGTCGTTCACCATCTGGATTTGCCATATACAGTGCACGCCGCTTATTGTGATCACTTCGGGACGCAGATAATCTGTTAATATTAACCGATTGATAACAATAGCCGAAGGAATTAAATGAAGGTTATTTATTCATATATAAGATAATACACTACAAAACAGAATTTAAAGTAATGTATTTATTCATAAAATAATACGTAACTGTGAATCATTGAACCACTCATAGGCTAATACAGTCATAGACTGCAAGCAATTTTTTTTTCAGCCAATAACAATGTTCTTAATTTTTTTAATTTCCTTTAGGAGTCCATTAACCAATACTACATACTCAGTAACGAGTTACGAGTGTTTTTGGAAGTCTATACTGATCAGCAAAACATCTAACGCCTGTCTATTCAAGTCTTTTCATTATACACTAGCCATGGTGCTAAGCCATGGTGCTTATTTTGAACGATTTCACATAGAAACTCCGAATAATAATTATAACTGTATATGTTCTGAGTATCCACAGGATGTAAAACACTTGATTTTTGAGTGCCCTGTATTTTACAGGAAAAGACTAGAACTGGAACTTCATCCACACATCTGCTTTACAGTATCTAATAGGCAAGTCAAAACAGATACATTTACAAGCAGCTGCTGTTATAGCACATTTACAAAATTTATCATACATATATTTCATAGATTATGAAAGACATTAGGCTAGGCCAACAGTGAATCATATAATACAATTATACATACTTTGTAATTAAATATAACCCTAACATACCCGGTAAAGTAGGGTTTAGAAGATTCGGAGATTCAATAATAATAATAATATACACTAGCCATAACTTCATGTCATCACTGTTATCTTCATAAATAAAAAGGTGCAGCTTAACTGTGGGGTGAAATATGTTTTATTTCATAAAAGAGAAAATTAGGTAATGCCACCCTCTCGAACTGGCCATGACAAAGGCCACGAAAATTACTAAAATATGACTTCAAATGCAAAATAAAAACTGTCCTATTAGAATAAAAAATCCCTTTTGGCAGGCCTACAGGCTGAGGTAGATTTCGAAGTGCTTTTGGTTTAATTTATTATCGCTGCGCAGCACTCTTCTTTTTTAGCCTTGGCATGGCAAACCTGCAGTAAAGAGGAAGAGCCTACAATCATTTGTTTTAACAACAAGAATAGGATATAATATTCTGGGAGGCCGTGCGCAAGATCAGCAATGAATAAAATTATCAAAGCCGCTAAACAAGACAAAATTGTGATATTATAATAATTCTTTTAAGTGTTATTATTTTCAAACATTAAAATCTCGCGTCATATGAGAGCTATCAAGAAACTATTTATTGATTTGTAGAGTACTCATCAAGAGCTTTTCAACGATACCCCACAAGACGTGGTTTCAAAAGTTTCGAATTTTCATCCCCCACCCCACCCCCACCCTCACTTGAACCCCCGAATCGTTGGTGTCACTGTGAACTCCATAGGGAGTACTCTAATTTATTCAAACAAAGTTTCCCTCTATACTTCATAGGGGCCGAGATATACATTTTTAAAAATTTCAACCCCCTCCCCCGACCACCCCCTTGGGCCAATTTTGCTCATTAACGAACTTGTCCGAACTATTGGGCCTAGAAATAACATATTAAAATTTGGTTCAAATATCTTCAAAATTACGGCCGCTATCGTGTAAAGATATAAATATATATATATATATATATCACAATTTTTTTTTTTTTTGAACGGGCGGTGGTTTTGTACTTAGGGAAGCATGAAACGTAAAGATATGAAAGAATTTTTCGAAAATCATGACATGGTATCCATTGCAATAGGTAGATTTTTCTTCGAAATCTACCTAAAAATATGCAATTCATGTTTAATTTGTAATCCTATGAGCTGGAAATAATACTGCTACTTCCATTATACTATACAATTGAGTTAGAAACGAAACCCTAAAAAAAAATTGAATGACGTACCGGTACTGTACCTATTTCTGCAAAAAGGAAAATGTGACAACATAAACCGAATCTTTGACCACAATAAAGTCTAAAAAAGTGGAAAATATAACTGCAAATATGACCTTAATGAATAAATATGACCTCATAAAAGAACGTATTTTCTAAAATAAATGTTCCACTTTAATAGTATATTGCGATACAAGTGCCGTAAGGCACGTCTACGGGTCGAGGAAACAGATTGAAAACCCGAGGCGCAGCCGAGGGTTTTTAAGGTTTCGAGACCCGTAAATGCCTCTACTGCCTGTGTGTTGCATGCTATTTTTTGCACGATGATTATTTATATCAATTTAATTATATTAATTGTGATATTACCTGAAAATATTATGTAAATACATTCTTGAAAATAGATGTTTATTTCAAAGAGTGATTCGCATGTGTTTGTTGTTATGGGAACCGAATATTTGTCCTGGGGGCTTTGTCCATAAAGACTTGTATTATGAAGTGTATCGTAATGAATTATGACGTATCGCTTGGACCGTAAGTAATTTAACCTCATCGCAACCGCCCTTAGCAACAAGACTGTGTGGGAATGTCAACTTACGATCCATGTAAACAACTTTCGTAAGTAACACTTACTAGCTAAGGAGTGCAAAAAATGTTTAATGACACTAAATTCTTACATCACATTAATTCAATCAGATAATAATTATTTTAACAATTTCACAGGTGATTTACAGTTTTAGTTGTAAAGAACTTCTAATATGTTAATGTTTCCAAATACCACTGCAAATGAGAGCTGAAAATCTTTCAAAAATGTATATTGGAAATTGTTGACTAGAAGTTAGAAGAGGTAATTGTGTTATTACTTGTTTTTGTCCCTTCACATTTCAGTTACAGTAAAACCAAAATATTCGTCTCTCCTTTTCGGAAGAAAATTTTAGTCGACAATTTAATGCACATACTGCATAATTGTGCTCTTTTACCGAATTTATAACTGAAATATGACCGAAATATGACAAAGACCATGAAAGGTACCAAAATATGACTTCATATGCAAAACAAAAACGGCCCAATTACGATAACAAATGTGCAATTCATGTTTAATTTGTGTTTTCGTCTAGAATGGAGGTCAGGATAAAAATATGGCATGTCATAAACATCCGAACCCTTTATAACATAACCAGTGGTACGTTATGACTCAACTAAATTATCATGTGGTACTAGAGTATAAAAAGCTTGTAGATCACTGTAATGGATTATTAACGTTAGTCCAAGCATTCTGAAGTTATGAAATAGGCGAGTCCTACACATTGTTTTCCTCTGTAAGAGAGTTTTTTTCTTCCCTGCCTGTAAATCCGTAGCCTGAAAATAAAGGTATATAATTATTTAATGCAAAAAAAGACAAGAGACAGTAAAATTGCGTATGTATCTATGTGAGTAATTACGAGAAATTGTGTGTACGTTTGATTCAATCATTGCCATAGCAAAAAAACGGAAAAAAGTACCTCTGTGAACAAATACACATCGTTTCTTACTTCATTTATTAAACAATAGAGTGCAGCACTTAGCGTTTGGCTCGGCAAGGCCCCCATGTTATGCCCATTCAATATTTTCTTTCCTCGGTCCGAGGTTTTTTTAATTAACCACCAGGCAAAGCCTTCTGTTCTCTTTTTTCTCCATACTCGGTGCAAATTAACCGGACTACAACAGAAAAAGGCTTCCCCCCACTTGATTTCAACTATACATTGCCTAATCAAACGAATTCGCATTTTAAGCACAAGGAATGTTTATATAAGCCGTTTTTATACGCCAAAGTGTAGATTCAGTCTACTTGTGGAGGGAGGGGGTGGCCATTTAATTGACCACTGGCTTAAAAAAATAAACAAGCTCATATGCCGGGGAATTCCGAGGAAAAGAGGGATTTTTTTTCCCTCTCTCTCTCTTTCTCGCCACAAGAAGCCGGTACAGTCCTGTTAATCAACAATCAACTCTTCTTCAACCAGAGAGCCAGATGGGGTGAATTAAAATAAGAAGAGAGAGAGAAATAAATAAATCAAAGCAAGCAATAGAAAATAAAAAGACCTTGAAAAATAGGCTACTCTGTGATCTTTGAAGAGACAAGTGTGTCCAGAATAAATAAGTCTTAAATAAATACATACACCTGTCAAATGATGATGAAGATGGTAAGCTCTATGTATATAAAAGGCTTTGTCCTGACTGACTGAATGAATGACTGACTGACTGATTGACTGAATGACAGGAATCAACGTACAGCCTAAACTATAACAGGTAGAGACTTGGAATTTTGACAGTACCTTCGTTTTATAATGTAGGTGCTCAATAAGAAAGGATTTTGAAAAATTCTGATTCTAAATGCCAAAAATTAAATGTTTTTGAAAATACTTAATCCCTTTTTACATAGAATTATCAATTCCAAATCACAGAATATATTGTTGCCAAATGGTATCAGGTGGGCTTGGAAGAAACAAATGAAATGCACTTTTGACAAATAAGAGAAGTTATCAAAATAATTCATGTTATAAATAAATATTACAGAATGAAATCCACTAAAATAATGGAATCACATAACTTTCTCTACCCTGGACATAGAGAAAACAAAACGAGGTATGGTAATGTGTATATTATTATATTATGTCGCAGGTTTTTGGAGAGAAAAGTATGAAAGTGATAATGCTTTCTGTTTAATTTCATCCCCAAAACGGCTTTATGGTAACATAAGAGTGGGAAATTTCCCGCCTCGATATTACAATTTTATGTTACAGGAATTTCTGTTTCTTCTTATTTAAACCTCTACCAGGCTTGCTGTGCACTGTACAAGCGATGGGATGCAAAATTCTAGATCCTCTATGAGCCATAAAAAACTAGGCTATATCAAGCGTTTTCAGAGGGAATAGTTTGAGTGTAATAAGTCGTTCTTCCTATTTCAAATTATAAATGCCTATATAAGGACCTAGAATTTAAAATTGAAAATCCTTCATAAGCTAATTTCCAATTACAAAATAAAAAACCCGGGCGACGCCGGGTCTTTTAAGCTAGTAATAATAACAGAGAAGATGCAGAAGAAAGAAATACATCCACATTCAAGAGAATGGAAACGAAATATGAAAAGAGGTATAGGGAAATAAAGAAATTACGAAGAGAAGAAATAAGATCAACCATATTTGTCTCATGTTTTTACAACATTACGCACAAGTTAGGCCTACATTGTTGCAAAACTATAACAACTGAATCACAAAATGCACTGTTAATACATCTCTCACTAGCAGGTTCGGCCGCGATATATTTACTCAACTGCCAGATACTTCTTTAAATTATTTTTTTAACAGAGAAATAATTAAAACATTATATTTATTAATACTGACATCGTTTTTACATAAATTTCAGGAATTACACGAAATCTTGAATTAATTTCACAATTGCAAAGCCTACTATCTTGATACAGTTTTCCACAATAATCGAATTGCATGTGTGTTTCTTATGGAAGGTATTTTGACTCCTCGAAAACAATTGATTTTTGGCATTAAAAATCAAAATTTTGCAAAATACTTTCTTAGTGTGCACTTACATTATGAACTGAAGGTACTGTCAAAATTCCAAGTCTCCAACTATTATTGTTTAGGCTCTACGTTGATTCTGTGTCAGTCATTCAGGACAAAGCCCCTTATATGGATAGATTGTTATTCTGTTTATTATTGATTTAAATACATTGTTAAAATTGATTAATTTCATGTTTCAAGTGTTATAATAATAATAAATAGTGCTAAGAAATGTTTCATAATAGTGGTATATTAGGCGGAAATTTCTTAGCCCTATTTATTATATTGTTAAAATTATATCAGTATATTATTGATATATTATATTATATATATATATATATAATATATCAATAATATATATATACGCGTATATATACTTATATATATATATATATATATATATATATAGGGCTGCGACCTGTCGGGAGAGGAATGAACTATGGATCACAACAGAGACATACTTTTTTGACCAGACAAGGACATGGAGGGCCTCCCCGGATGAGTGACCAACTAAATGCAGGGGCCACCTGCGAGACAACACGAACACATAGAACGAGACACACCATTCACACACACTCTCACCCCGAACAAAGCGAAGATGGGATGAAGATGATAATGACGGCCAGATGATATCTGGGAACCACAAGGGCCTAAAGTTACCTGACATTTGTCTCACAGGTGAGGAAAAACCCCAGAAAAAACCTTACTCAGAAAACTAGCCCCGACCAGGAATCAAACATTTAGGAATTGATGCTAATTAGTAATATATTTTAAGTTTTCATTATATTTTGTAATAATTAAGAATGTATTTGTTTAGACTTTCATCATTTTTTTATTTCTTTACTTTTAGTCATTTGTATTACATATTCATATTATTCAAGTACTTATGTTATAATTTTTTCTTTGTATTTAATGTTCGTTTCTTGTATTCATGTATATCAGTTCTTTTTTATTTATTATTAATCATTATTATTATTATCATTATGTATTTCATGTTTTTGCCCTGGCTGAGTGGTAGAGAAGGCCTTATGGCCTTAACTCCGCCAGGTTAAATAAATAAATAAATAAACCAGGGCCCGCTGCGTTAGAGGAGCGAACGCATCCCATGACCAAAATACCTTAAAAAAATCACCAAAAAATTCTTCAACTTTCAAACTAATCGGAATTTCATATAAGTTACATTGTTTTCTTATTGCCTTTAAAAGAGCTAGGGGTTGAGTAGTGATGCCTAAGTAGTAGCCTAATTACATGAATACATACACATGCACCGAGTATCTCTGTACAACTGTTATTTCTTTGCGAAGGTGCGTGTATATGCACGATGCCTGCAGAGGGAATAGTCCATGTGCCAGACCCCCAAAATCGACCATGTCATTATAATTTGGGGGGACTGAATGAAACTTATACCACACGTTCCTGGGGTCATGTGGAGCAAAAAAGTCGGGGGGGGCCATCATGAGGAGGTAGCTTTCAAAAATGGCGGCCATTCAAAATGGTTGACGCTTGTGAATCTTTAAATTCAAATATCTCGGGACTGGGTTCATCAATCTTGAATTTTGTTTTTTCAAAATGTAGGTTATTCTTCTGGCTACATGTTTGTTCCACATGTCTGTGGCCAAAAAACCAGTATTTATTGGTCAAAACTCTAAAAATAGGAAAAATAGATTTTTTGACATTTACGTTTTGCGGTTTATTACTCTAACCGTTGGGTATATCGAAAAAGTGTCTGAAACAAAAGTTGTAGAGACACATCTCACCTTTAAAACGCAAAAATGAAATCGAAGATCGGATCAATAGAATCCGAGATATCAAGATTCAAAGCGGGCGGAGCGGGGTTGAGCGTGTTGACCGAGCACTCGGTGCAGCCTAGCGAGAGGCGAGACTTAGCGTAAAATCCTGCACTTTATTTATTTTTAACCTCAGTAATTGCTTTATTACTAGATAAATTTACATTACCTACTAATGTGCACTATTTTTAACATGATTATTAAACACTTACTCATAAATACAATTAACAATTATATCATTTATCTGGGAAATGGACATCAACAGTTACCAACTCATATAATATACTGTCAAGGCTTTTATATCAGATTTTTAAGATGAAATCGTTAAAGGAACTTCAAATAGTCGAAATAATTAAAAAAAAGGAAAAAAGCATTACAATTTAGGTATGTATCGGAGACTTTTAACAATACTTTCAGAAATGAACACAGGACGTAAGCAACTAAGAAGTAAAAATTCTTATAAAATGCCTTATAGCCTATAATATTATGAACAATCTTGAAATAAGTCTTCTTCACAAGAATCACTGTAATCAGTTATTATAATTGCACTCTTCCTCATCTGCTGTTCCTTTGGTACACCCCAGTAGTATGGGTCAAGCTATGTATCCAAAATGGCCGCCAACCGACGCCGCCCCCCGACGCCGCCCCCGGTGTAGAGTCACGTATAGGTGAAACGTGACGATTCGAAAAAGCGAAAGGCGCCCGTTCGTCCTGTGCTAATGCCCACCCGCCCCCAAGCCCCCGTAAAGAGCTATGCCCCAAAACAAAACCGACGCCGCCCCCGACGCCGCCCCCCAAACCCCCGTACTAAGGTCCTATATGACATGATGGGATTCGTTTCGAACAAAGCAGACGTGGGCAATAAGCCCGTGCTACCCCTACCCCAATCTGACCCACTTCGAAAACCGACGCCTGCCCCCCAGAGGGCTGGGTACAACCCCCCACCAGATACGAGGCCTGGGGCAGAGGTTATAATGCAAATGCCTTCTAACACGTTCCTATGTTATTCATATCCTTTAGGTACAACCCAATGATAACATATAGGCCTAGTGTATTAATTAGAAATCATAGGGCCTTACATAAGATACTAATATCAGGTAACTCAAATACGTTGTAATAACCATGGGAATAAATCTTATAGGATGGTGTGTGTGTGTGTGTGTGTATTAGCATATTGCAGAAATAGTACTGTGCAATACCCGGACAGTGAAATTATGATAAACACAATAACAACTCTGTTGAATAACAACTTAGATGTTAATACAGATATCAATCTACAAAACTATGCTACTATCAACAAAAACATAAAAACATTCCATACTGATAACATCTAGAGAGAGAGTGAATGACTGAGGTTAAAGAATGCTGGTGTTTACAATATATCCAGGTGGTTCCACTATAAATACTCTGTTCATCAAATGATAATTAAACCATTCAGTTTGTGTGAATTGTGTTGTGAAGAAGACCGATCTGCTGATCCAAGGTAAGTAACGATTATTTCTCAACTACTTATCAATCTGTGCATAACATAACAGTTATAGAGTATTCACTGCAATTTGAAATAGGTGTTGTATTAACGTAATGAAAGAATGTAATACTATACGATGTTATTGAACGAAATCTAGACATATCAATGTAATGAGGGACTACTATTAGGCCTATATAATATGTGAAGCCTAGGTTTATATCTGTGTTTTTACTAAGAGTATGGATTTAAGGTGACTTTAATAAATAAATATAATATTCTGCAAACGTAGGAGATGACTGTTTCAGATACCATAATAATAGCAACGTCTAATAATAATAAATCATGACATTACACATTTACTACTATGTAAGGAGGCCTACCAATAGACCTATTATTAGGGAGTTCCTAATACAATATTCCGTAAGGGTTGTGTCTTCATTCAAGGAATCAATGCATGTACCATAGAAACGAAATGACCTTAGTTTGAAACAATGCACAGTCCCGGAAAGAAAATGATTTTTACCCGGGACAATATCTGCGTGTGCGTGTGTATCAAGCCTATGTTCACTATGTAGCCATGTTTACTGAGAATAAATAGGTAATAGTTTACATCTATGTCTTAGCGAAAAGGCTGACTATGTAACTTGTTGAATGTAAGTATTTCACCCTTTGCCTTTAGGATATAGCACAGTTCTATAACGTTTAATGCCGTCTTCAGCAATTACAATATTACAGAAAGGTAACAACATAACATATCATATATATATATATATATATATATATATATATATCACAAACCTTACTTATATGGGGGTAGGAAGGGTTTATTTAGAAGTCTAATAGCTCTTAATATGCGTATGCCTGACAACATTAACAGCTTTATGTGCCGAATGTCTAGAACCTAGGAACCTCAACCTCATGGAACCGTCAATGCCTCCATGCTCTATTAGCTCATAAAATATGTGTATGGTTGACAACAACATTAACAGCTATATGTGCCGAATGTCTAGAATCTGGGAGCCTCACCCTTATGGAACCTTTCAATGCCTCCATGTCTATAATAGGGAACACTTGGTAATAGGTATATATATATATATATATATATATATATATATATAATATAATATAGATATCATATATATATATAACTATGATTTATCTGGAATATAGATTAAATGTCTCTTTAAGTCAGTAATAATAATAAATTTAAAAATTCATAACATTACATAACTAATATTGTGAACATAAATAATATGAGTAGGATTATGTAAAAGGGAATACAATAAATAAATAACAATACGATACAAATTTAATCACTTTTTTATTATTATTAATATACAGATATTTGACAATTATTCTGTTTTTAGCACAAATGTTTCTAAAACATATCGAAACACTATCCTTTATGCATAAAAGCTAAACATGTTGTCGTCCTTCATCAGCCATGTTTGTAAAGCCAATACATTCTTATATGAACACATCCCCTCTGGAAAACTATGATAGTTACAACCTATGTTAGGTTTAGGTAGATATTTTAAATTTGGACATTCGTAGTTCATAAGATCTATGATTTGTACATCATCTGAAACTATAGTCTGTAAAAAACGCATTTTTTCAATGCCCTTTACAAATACAAACATACAGTTACCCAAATCATTCTGTATTATACTTGGCATATTATCGTATTTCTCTACACCGAACTCGTAGTGCAGTCCATGATAATATTGTTCAAGAAAATGTTTAATACCATTGTCCACAACACACTCTGTAGGAGGTTTGAATAACAGATGAAGCACACGAGAGATAGCAGTAGTAGTAAGATCAAGTGAAGCATATTCCTTCAGTATGAAGCTGTTTGTACTCTGTTCATAATATCCTTGCAAATCTACTATGCAACAGTCCCTGATGAAAGCAAAACAATAAAGAATTAATTAATTAATTACCTATAGTTATAGGTCCAGGAATCATACCTTCAATATATTCATTACAGTGTACTCTTAAATATAATATATATATATATATATATATATATATATATATATAAGCAGTGTATTAGCGTATGAAATAACTGAACCTTACATCAACACATTCACTTGAGTATATTACCTAATAAACATTTGATGTAGAAACAGGTAACTATGCATTAACCAATGATAGGTTATATGTCTTAGAGTTAGGGAAAGTCCCTTTATAAATTAGATTAACGGTAGTTTCACCACTGTTTATTCCACTGATGTCTTTATCCCCAAACACATCTGTATACTTTCTGGGTAGGAATACCGATAACAGATCCATACTCTCACAGTTTCGAATATGTAACAACACACACCGTCCATATTTCGTTTCCTTTATAACTCCATATAAAAGATTGTAAGGGACGTTCTGTACAAGCTCAGAAATACCTACACACCTAGGCAAGGACGATGCCGAAGTAAACTTCTCAACTAGACTAGTCATCTGTAAAAAACAAGAACGAGGCTGATTAACTACTTTAATAATAATAATAATAAAGGTACCACACAAAGCCGTAAAGATTATGAAATAAAATACATTAGATGTAGTCTTACCTTATAAGGGTTTTAAAGCAGATGAAGGTAGGCGACTGAACAACTGTTGAAACTCTTACACAATTAACATAACCCTGTAAAATACTGTCCTTTTATACATAACTCTCCGAGCAACACTATGACGTAGGTTTGGTATCTGGGTTTTTTCCATTAGGATGATGTAACAAAGACCTTGAGATATCGTTAAGTAAGTAAACAACTAAGCCTATAGCAACACTATGACATAGTTTAGGTATAGGGGTTTTTCCCATTAGGATGATGTAACAAAGACCTTGAGATATCGTTAAGTGTGTAAACAAGTAAGACGAACACAGCTAAATACAATAACAAAACTCTCTCCGAGCAAAACTATGACGTAGGTTTGGTATCTGGGTTTTTTCCATTAGGATGATGTAACAAAGACCTTGAGATATCGTTAAGTAGGTAAACAAGTAAGACAAACACAGCACAAATACGTTACATACCTTTAAAAAAAAAAATCATTTCAACATCTACTATAAATAGATCCACCTTGCTTTCTCTTCACAGTCTTGCATACCGCATTCTACAGATAAGGTGAGTGATAGTGTGTGTTTTTTAATTAGCATATATTACACTGTAACATACACGATTATTTCTACTTTGTTTCTTATTTTACAGATTCTATATTTGTAGTGTTGTAAAAGATTTGAAAATAGAAATGTCTGCCCCTGTGTATACTATCTCATCGGAATCAGAAAACGAGATGGACACTATTACGATAAGCGACTCCGAACCTGAGATTTACACAGTGTCAAGTTCGGAATCGGATACCATTATAGAAACTGTCACGTTGTCTGATTCTGACGTAGCCGAATCCGATGATGATGAACTAGCTTCAGCCAATGAATTAGATGTATTGGATGAAAACGAGGAGGAACATGTACCTGTAGCGTCGACGTCACGTAATACTGGCGAAAACGCTACGGGAAATGTCCCTACCTTGTTTTCAATCCTTGAAAGTAGTCGTAAAGACTATAAGCGATTTAATGCCGTTGGTCTGCAGCTAGTCATACAGCTCAAAGAACCAGGTGCTAATGCAGGACCCAACCCATTTGAACGTTCCCTTAAACAGGCAATAGACCATGCTTTGGTAGAAGCGAGAGACCATGATATGGTTGGCATTTCAATTTCCAACCAGGAAAACGAAATGGATAAGCCCATAGGTCTCTCGTACAGGCGTAAAGACCAAGTCAGTCTGGAAGTCATTAGCAGTGTCGTACAGAAAGTATGCCAATCGAACGCCCGCTTTAATGCCACCGACCGTTTGCGTCTGGTTGTGGACATTGTCCATATGCCAAACGGAAACGGGCGAGATAGGGGTATACCCACGAAGGGGCGTACGATTGGCGTACTTGCCCATTTGAAGACAAGCGTAGTCTTCGTGAAAGCAATCGTGAACTGTTTAGCATATGCTGTAGTAATCGCTATTGCTAGATTTGGTGAACGTAAAATTTATAGATCATATATCATTCACAACATGACAAGCAAAAAACTTAAAGCAGAAGTGGATAAGTTGATCCGAGATTCGGGTGTCGATCTCTCGCAAGGGGGAGGTATCCCTGAGCTGGAGAAGATTCAGGCCTATCTTAAGGATTCATATAGACTAATTGTGTATAGCGGTTTAAATCTTGACTCTACTATTTACGACGGTGGTAATGTAGGCAAACAAATAATTTATTTACTATACGATCCCGACACCTTACATTACCATACCATAATAAACCTGACCGGTGCAATGGCTAAGCGTTTCATTTGTCCAGGGTGTCATAATGGTTTTGTAAGAGGAGCGCAACATTCCTGTCATTACGTCTGCTTTTGCTGTAGATCGGTACCTCCTTGTGACCCTACCAAGGACTTGGTGATTTGCGATGTCTGTCATAGATATTTTCGCGGGCAGGCATGTTTCGATAATCATAAGCGCACCAAGATTCAAGGGCGCACTGTATGCATGGCTCAGCAGAAATGTTTAAACTGTGGAAAGTTTAAAACATTTCAGCGGAAACATGAATGTTTCAAAATTTATTGTAATACGTGTAAGAGTTTTCAAGCAGAGACAGGGCACGATTGTTACATGGCGCCTCTGAAAGAGACTAGGAGTTCAAACAGGGTGATGTATGTCCAGTACGATGCGGAGACAACACAAGATACACGTATTAAAGACAATACCTTTCTACACGTCCCTAATCTGATTTGTGCACAACAGTCTTGCTCTCTCTGTGAGACGTCCAAGGACGAAGAGTGTGCAAGATGCGGAAAACGCAGTCATTCCTTCTGGGGAGATCCCGTCCGGGGTTTCATGGACTATCTGAGAGTGGACAGACCTTTCGATAAGATTATCGTCATTGCACATAATGCAAGAGCGTTCGACCTACAATTCATTCTAGAGTACGCCATTAGGCAAAGGTGGGTTCCCGACTTGGTTATGTCTGGGTGCAAGATTCTTTGCATGAAGCTCGAGCATCTCGTCTTTCTAGACAGCTTGAACTTCATTCCGCTGCCTCTGCGTAGTTTCCCCAAGACCTTTGATCTCAAAGATGCCGTTAAGGGGTATTTTCCTCATCTTCATAACACGGCCGAGAACTTGGACAAGGTCTATCCCCGTCATCCCGAACGAGAGCTTTACGGGCCCGATACCATGTCTGTGAAAGACAGAGAGGCATTTATGACATGGTACGAGACCGTTAAGGATCTTCCTTTCAATACACGTGTAGAGCTCGAGAGGTATTGCCAGGCCGATGTTACGGTGTTGAGAGAAGCCTGCACTCTCTTTAAATCCCTTTTCAAACAGATTGCCAACATTGAGATTTTCCTTGAGGCAATCACTATTGCATCGGCCTGTAATAGAATCTTTAGATTGATGTTTCTTCAGCCTCAGACCATTGGCATTGCTCCCTCCTGCGGCTATAGAAAAGCAGACAGGCATTCCCGTAAATCGTTGATGTGGCTTATCCACGAAGCCCGGGAGAGGAACGTCGTCATACGTCATGCAGGTAACGGACGCGAGGTACGGCTTCCCGAACTTCCCCAATGGAAGGTGGACGGTTTCTGCGAAGAAACAGGTGAGGTTTTCGAGTTTCTCGGCTGCTATTTTCACGGCTGTCTCTGTCAGCCAAACAGAGACGTACCCGTGATGGATTCTTTAGAATCCCTTGCCGAGAGGTACGAAAACACCATGGGCCGATTGAACATGATCCGATCAAAGGGTTATACCGTCCACGTGATGTGGGAATGCAAGTTCGACGTTGTTCTCGAACGCATCCCCGCACTCAGAGACGATCCTTTGATCGGAGATGCCCCGTTGGTCCTTAGGGACTCTGTCTACGGAGGACGTACCGAAGCCATGCGTCTTTACCATAAGGCGGATGTGACGAAAAACGAAAAAATCCTGTACAGCGACATCATGTCTTTATACCCATCCGTATGTAAATATAACAAGTTTCCTGTAGGTCACCCCACTGTTCACGTTAGTGACCAGTGTACAGATACGGCTGGCATGTTGAAGAAAGAGGGCCTCGTAAAATGTACTGTCCTGCCACCGCAAGGGCTCTACCATCCCGTTTTGCCTTTCAGGTGGAATGGTAGGCTCTTGTTTCCCCTTTGCCGCACCTGTGTTATGACTATGGAACAAGGTAGCTGCAAGCATGCGAAAGAGGAAGAGAGAGTTCTCACCGGTACATGGGTTGTGGACGAAGTGAGATTAGCTGTAGCAAAAGGATATAGAGTGATTGAAATCCACGAATTTCTCGAGTACGGTGTTACGCAGTACTCGCGTGAAACCCATGAGGGAGGGTTATTCGTTGATTATATCAATCTATTTTTGAAGATTAAGACGGAATCCAGCGGATACCCTGCTTGGGTGAAAACCGAGGCCCAGAAACAGGAATATATCGATTTGTTTTATAAACACGAAGGTGTAAAGCTAGACCCCCAACAAATCGTTAAGAACGCTGGTAAAAGAACCTTAAGCAAGCTTTGTTTGAATTCTTTCTGGGGTAAGCTCATTGAAGATCCAAACAGGAGCAAAACAAAGCTTATTAAAGAACCAAAAGAGCTGTACAGGTTCCTCACGACACCGGGAATAGAAATTCAAAGACTGCTTTTTGCTAATGATGAAGTCGTGTGGGTTAATTGGATCGCTATAGATGAAGAACAGGTCTCTCTTCCTCATACTAGTGTCGTTCACGGTGCCTATGTAACAACGGGTGGTAGAATGGCCCTTTATGGCTACCTGGACAATCTGCAACGTAGAGCCTTGTACTGCGACACGGACAGCGTAATATACACACAGACAGATGATGACGCTAAAAAGTACACCGTTCCCTTAGGCGATTATTTAGGCGACATGACTAGTGAATTGATAGACTATGGGGAGGACGCTTACATTTCAGAATTTGCTAGCGGGGGTCCTAAAAACTATGGGTTTAAAGTTACTGTTCCTAGTAATGACACTGCATCCACCTCTGTATGTAAAGTCAGAGGTATCACTCTTAATTATAAAACGTTGAAGGATGTCAACTTCGACGCCATTAAAACCATGGTTTTAAATGGTGATCCTACAGCGACTATCTCTGTGAGAACGGAGAAGAAGATTAAGAGAAAGCCCGGCCCACAGATCATCTCTGAACCCGAGGATAAGACATACCGACTCTGTTTTCGAAAAAGACGCAGAGTCGGCGGAGGGTATGATTCCATGCCCTTCGGGTATAAATAGGGAAGGGACGACAACACCGGCTCAGTATGGACTCGTCCTCGTCTTTGGAGTGTATAGCTATTGCTTGGATGGACCTTCACCTATGATTAAATATTGTTATGGTTGTAATTCAATTTGACCACCCTTTCTCTTTGATAGTTTCAGGGCCATCTTTTTCAGGGAAAACAACATTCTGTGTTAAGCTTATTAATAATTTGCAACAATTGTGTAACGTGACTAAGTACGAAAGTATTCTGTGGTGTTTTAGTGAAAGTAACGCTGTGCCTCCCCAGACAAAATTCAATACTAACGTGACGTACCACGAAGGTCTTCCTGACTTTAAACAAGAACAATGCACTAAACCAAGACTCGTTATTTTAGACGATTTGCTAGACAAAGCTTATTCGACAGAAGTGAGTTCGTTATTTACAAAAGGCTGCCATCATAGAAACATTTCGGTTATTCTCATAACGCAAAACCTGTTTCACCAGTCTGCTCACAGCAGAGACATCTCTTTGAACACAAAGTATATGGTGTTGTTTAGAAACCTGAGAGATAAAAATCAAATTACTTTTCTAGCAAGACAGGTGTATCCCGAAGATTGGAGGTCTTTCTATAGAGCTTTCCTAGACGCAACAAAGAAACCTCACGGGTATTTACTGATAGACTTTTGTCAACGAACCAACGATTTACTTAGATTTAGAACTAAAATATTTCCCTCGGAAGTTACAAAGGTTTACGTCCCTGTAAAGGATGAAAAGGATAAAATCCAATTACCATATGTTACAGGTTCTTAAAAAGGCAACTCCCAAGGTACGAAACGTTATTCTAAAGAGTGCAAACAAAGATCTGATACTTGCTATTATAGAATGTGTTCTTAATGTTTTGAACGGTCAGTGTAAATTATCTACGTGTTCTAAACGTAAACTGTTTAAACATAAACATTCCTTAAGACATCTTGTAGATAGGAACGTATCCTTGTCAAGGAAAAGAAAAACTTTGGTACAGAAAGGAGGATTCTTAATTCCTCTCTTGTCCTCCGTGTTATCCGTCTTGGGATCATTAACATAATGTTACAGAAAATGTTTCTGGTTAGTGCTAAAGAGTACAAGCGTTTAAAACGTTGTGTAGAAGGTTCAAACCCGGCAGTTGATGTTACGGATCCGTTCAAAGAGTTGGCTAAAATACGCGAGAGTGAGGATCCTATAGTTAAGAGGAAACAGAACAGAATACTTGAACAGGAAGTAGCTGAATCGAGGAAAAGAGTTAGAGATTTATCACCCGAGAATAAACCTATCTCCGATGACGAAGCTAAACGTAACGTTATAGGTGATGTAGCAGGTAAATATTTATCGGCTTATGTAACATCGCCAAAGATTGTAGACTCACAGTTTGGAATCTATAAAAGTAAGGAGACAGGAGAGTACATGATTGGTAATTCTAAAGTTCAATTGTTAAATAATAGTTTGATCGTTAAAGGTATAAAATACGATGCGAGTGCAGGTTTATGGGAGTTGCTTACTAGGAAGAAGGTTGATATGAAGCTTGTTACGCAGGAAGACCTCGACACGTACAAAGACATTTTAACTAGGACCGAAGGACATGATAGCATCGATAATAAAACCGCTAGAACAGTTAAATACAAACAAATCATTACTAAATTATTTCCATCGAGAGAGCTTAGGTGGAGTACCTATAAACAACGGAGATGATGAAGGAAACATTACACAAGTTGTATTACGAGCCTGAGGCATCTACGGGTTTTTCCACTATTGCTAAACTTTCACAAGCGTGTACCATTACAGATAAACATATCGAGCAATGGCTAATTGAGCAAGATGTTTACTCGTTACATAAACCCATTAGGAGAAAGTTTCCTAGGAATCCGTATTCTGTAAATAACCTTTACGACGTGTTTGAACTTGATCTAGCCGACGTGCAAAGCATTGCAAAACATAATGATAACGCAAGATATTTACTTGTTGCTATAGATGTGTTTTCCAAATACGTATGGGTTGTACCTTTAAAATCTAAAAGAGGTAACGATGTGACAGAGGGATTCAAAAAGGTGTTGGAGAAGTCCGATAGGAATCCTGTTGCTGTGCGAACCGATAGGGGTAAAGAATTTCTAAACAAATCTTTTCAAGACTTGTTAAGGAAAGAGGAAATCGAGTTTCAAGTGTGTAGGAACCCGGATGTTAAATGTTCCGTCGTGGAAAGGTTTAATAGGACTCTAAAAACTAAAATGTACAAATATTTTACTTTCAAGAACAGTTACAGGTATCTCGAGGTGTTGGATAAGTTTGTGAAGGGTTACAACGATAGCATACACAATACAACAGGAATGGCCCCAAGTATGGTTAGCGATCAAGATGTTTTGGAAATATGGCGACGTATGGCAAGGAAACAGATTCGTGTGAAACCGAGACCTGTAAAGTTTTCGGTAGGGCAAACGGTAAGAATAGGTAGAGAGAAAATGAAATTCGCTAAAGGTTTCGAGCAAAACTATTCTACAGAAATATTCAGAATCGTCAAGGTCATTAAGCATTCTCCTCAACCCGTATACGAACTGGAAGATCTCAAGAACACGCCTATTTACGGTCAGTTTTACAGTTACGAGCTCACACCTGTAACTATAAGCAAAGACACTGTTTACAAAATAGATAAAATTCTACGCACTCGTAAAGTAAAGGGCAGTAGCGAACATCTCGTTCGCTGGAGAGGTTACGGTCCAGAGTTTGATTCCTGGGTTAAAGCTAAGGATTTAGCGTAATGGATGAAGGTTTTTACGTTACTCTCTTGAGCGATGCATCGTACAAATCTTATCCTAGTAACACTCTTGCTAGTTTCCAGGTGCAGTTGGCACAGAGCATAAAGCTAGAGAGGAATCAATGGGATGTGGGCTTGTGCGAAATTAGTTACTCTCAGGGGACTGTATCGGAAACGGTATATACGGAAACCAAAGCAACAGAAACAACACCTTTGAAATCAAATACAAGTAGGAAGGAACTTGTTTTTATATACTGTAATATAATAAAACCGCAACTTGTAGGAGATGCGTACGTGAAATGTTTTAGGATTATTCAGTTTCCTTTAAGTACATCAACTCATGTCTTTCCCGTAGTTTATTATGTTCCTGTAGAATCATCCGAATTTCAGGTGATAAGTATAGAACTCACAACTAAACTAGGAAGATTAGCTAACATAACGACTAGCACTAAGCCTACTATGCTTGTTTTACATTTTAAAAAGAGAAGGTAGACGGTTTTACGGATTAGTTTGCTATGGACCACCTTACGACATACTACGTAAATCAGTCGGGTGGGCGGCTAGGCAACTTGGGTCCTTTCTACACAGGCAGCCCTTATGTTCAACACGGTGGAGGAATAGGTAGTTTCTTGGGAGGATTGTTTAGAATGATAAAACCCATTCTCTTTTCGGGTGCTAAAGCGGTAGGTCGTGAAACTCTTTCGGCAGGAGCAAATATTTTAACCGATATAGCTAGTAGAAAGGAAGGTGATAAGGTAAAAGATATTATTGCTAATAGAGTAAACGAATCAACTCAGAGACTCTTGAATAAAATGAAGGGTAGGGGTAGAAAGAGAAAGAGGCCGTCTCCTATGATGCGAGATATATTTAACGATGTAAAGAGGAGAAAGTAGTCAGTCGAGTAAAGATGTTTGCCGTGACAAAGTCAGAGTTTGACCTTTTCGAGAGGAGCCCTATTCAGACAGCGGTGGTGGGAAATGTTACTACATTATGCAAAGCTATTACTCCCGTGGAACAGAGCGTTCTCGAATTCGTAGTTGCTGCAGACAGCGAACACTATACAGATTTAAACGTACAACTCATGGTGCAGGGAAAATTCGTTAAAAGCGACGGGGCAGATATAGGTGAAGGCGATAAGGTTACAGGAATAAACAACTTGCTTCATTCGCTTTTCAGTCATCTCAGCGTTTCCTTGAACGGGACATCAATCACCCCTTCGGAGGACTTGTACAATTACAGGTCTTACCTCGAAACATTGTTTGCATACGGTGAGGATGCTTCTAAAACTCATCTGACAAACGGTTTCTGGTATGCAGATAAAGCTATCGAAGGTTTGACAGAACCTAAAGAATTGGTGGCTTTAAACGGAACGTTAGGGGCCAATGTTAAGAATGACGGTTGGACCGAAAGATACAACAAGTCCAAGAATTCTAAAGTACTGGTAATGATAGGTAAACTACACGGTGATATTTTCAATCTGTCTAAACTTTTACTACCTGGTGTAAACATGCATATAAGACTTACCAAAGCAAAGAGAGAGTTTTATCTCTTGGGTGAAAACGACAATTCTAAAGTCTTCTTTAAATTTCTCGATGCAGGTCTGTACGTAAGGAAGATTACAGCTTCGCCTACCATTCTGCTAGCACACATTAAAACTCTGGAGAAAGGTCATAATGCTCACTACCCTATCACAAGAGTGGATTTGAAAACCTTTACGTTTAGTTCAGGCGCTAGTTCTATTTCTATAGATAACGCATACATTGGTACTCTACCTAAGCGTCTTCTATTCTCGATGGTGAAAAATTCTTCTTTCTCCGGCACAGTGGAGTCCAATCCCTACGAGTTTCGACATTTTGCTTTGAGTTCTTTTGCTTTGTATGTCAACGGTCAACAGGTTCCATCTGAGGGGTTACACATTTCCACAGATCATGAAAAGACTACTACTCTAGCTTACGATACACTTTTTAAAGGTTCGGGGATCCATCATAGCAATAGCGGGATGCTAATCACTCACGACATGTATATAAATGGGTATTTTACACTGATGTATGATCTTACGCCTGATGTTTCTGCATCGCATGGTCATAGAAGCTTGCCCTCTAGCGGGAACATTAGATTAGAAGCAAAGTTCGATAAGGCTTTAGATCAAGCCATCACTTGTATCCTCTACTCAGAATACGATAATTGTATAGAAATCACTAAAGATAGAAAGGTAATTACGGACTTTTAGAATCATGAACAGTAATCAAATAACCCATGCATTACGTCATGTACAAACATTCGATGGGGTTTACCCTAGCGATATGTTACCTAGTGTTGTAACGCATAAACCTAAGATATATATCATTAACTTTGATCCTCATTCGTCACCTGGTTCTCATTGGGTTGCCGTGTTTTTCAAAAATCAAAATTTTGCCTACTACTTTGATTCTTATGGACTACCACCCATCATTCCTGGGATATCTAAATTTATAAATCAAAACTCAATTCAATGGCTATACAACACTCGAAGACTACAAGGACTGACAACCGATGTATGTGGACATTATGTCTGCTTGTTCACATACTTTATGAATGAAGGCTGGATGATGCAAGAGTTTGTAAACATGTTTACTACATCACCTGACATAGAGATCGTCCGCATCTTCCACTATGTCCTTGGATCTCTGTGTGGGACGAGGAAAGGAGGAGGCCAGAGATGTTTTCCAGGTGATATGCAATGTAAGTATTTAACACAACAACAACAGGGTTTTATTTCCAGATTAGAAAGTTGTTTACACACATGTTACAACCTGTACTTATTGATTTCAGAATGAAAGCAGCCCGATTACCTTGAACTAGCTCAGTTTCGCTGCAGTGTCTGGAACGAGAGGTTCTCTTCATCCTAGATCCATTCGAGATGTCTTCGTCAGAGATGAGCAAGAGCAAGACCAAATGTAAAAAGGTATGTATTATATATTCTTTACTCTAGATTTCTTACACGTGTTGTTTGTTTCAGGTTTCATCATTAAACTCTGTATGAAAATAGATTTCTTACGAGTATTGTTTGTTTGTTGTTTCAGGTTCCATCAGGCTCTGTAAAGAAACAGAAAAAGGTCGACAAGGTGGTGGTGGTGAAGGAAGCTGTGACACCAACAACGAGAGTTGCTCCTTTGGTATTAGCACGCAGGACCTATTTCCTCAACGGCAGAAAGGACAGGTACATCAGTTTTGGATTCTACTCCTTTATGGATTATATTGGGTGTGCCGAGATTGGAACTTCAAACGGTGCTTGTGTTATTTTGTCGCCATACCTACTGTCTTCGTTCTTGTTACATTTACCTAAAATGTGTGAAAATATGTGTTATTCTAAACCTTATCTGTTTAAAGAAGACTCTTTCAAATTACAGACATGTAAAGACTTGAAAGATTGTATGATGCAATACGATAGTGCTCGCATTGTTTTACGTAATACTGACATTACGTTCCTTGTGATGAATTCTAACATAATCAATGACATTATGACTAAATATGTTCTCATGCAAAACGAAGTGTTTAACTATATAAACAACAAACAAAGTGTTCCTGCAAGTTGTGATATTCTGTCTTTATTAGACATGGTTACCGATGAAATAAATCATCCAGCTCTATTACTGTGAAGCCATTTGTATATACACATTATTTCATAGGAACGTGACAACCTTATTATACAGAATAGGGTTGTGACGTTCTGAAATGAAACTATAACCTTAACCATTTCCTATTCCTTACATGGTCATTTTCACTTAGTTGATAGTAATAGTAACAGTGTTCATCTGGAAGAAGAAGAAAGGATGCTGAAAGGAAGAAGAAGAATTGGTTATGTAAGTATAAACCTATTTTATCTTTCCATAACTAGGTAATGGTATTCATGTGCCCTTGCGCAATATTACACTATTTAGCCATAGGGCCTAAGGGTCTTTCCATAACTAGGTAATGGTATTCATGTGCCCTTGCGCAATATTACACTATCTAGCCATAGGGCCTAAGGGTATAAACGAAGGACAATACATATGTTATCATAAGGTTGTAACTAAAGGATATGAATAACATAGGAACGTGTTAGAAGGCATTTGCATTATAACCTCTGCCCCAGGCCTCGTATCTGGTGGGGGGTTGTACCCAGCCCTCTGGGGGGCAGGCGTCGGTTTTCGAAGTGGGTCAGATTGGGGTAGGGGTAGCACGGGCTTATTGCCCACGTCTGCTTTGTTCGAAACGAATCCCATCATGTCATATAGGACCTTAGTACGGGGGTTTGGGGGGCGGCGTCGGGGGCGGCGTCGGTTTTGTTTTGGGGCATAGCTCTTTACGGGGGCTTGGGGGCGGGTGGGCATTAGCACAGGACGAACGGGCGCCTTTCGCTTTTTCGAATCGTCACGTTTCACCTATACGTGACTCTACACCGGGGGCGGCGTCGGGGGGCGGCGTCGGTTGGCGGCCATTTTGGATACATAGCTTGACCCATACTACTCACCCCTTGCACCCACAGCTCTCGGTGCATCGGATTTGAGTAATAAATACAATGAACAATTATACAGTTTATCTGGGAAATGAACATCACTAATTATGAACTATACATCCCTTAACTCTGTACTTCAAGATGAACATGTTCAAGCCACTCTACTTGATACATCTTCTTACAACAGGGTGTCCACCAAGTAATGCTGAAGAAATTCCCGGCTTATTCCCTGATTTTCATTGATCATTTCAGAAATTCCCGACCAAAATATGAAGCACTTTCTAATAACTGTATAAGAAAAATTATAGGATTATACATACTTTAAATAAGAAAAGCTTTCAGTAACAAAAGTAATTGCAAACAATAATTACTTAGGCTATAACAGATACAAAAATTAGGAACAATAAAATAAATAAAATATACTTTCATATAAGCCTATTATTGTCTAGAAGTCTTTTTGATCACACTTTGCAATTTTTCGAATTTTCCCGGATATTTTAACAAATTCATTGACCTTTCCCGGATTTTCCCGACCATACGAAATTCCCGGCCTTTTCCCGGATTCCCGGATTTTCCCGACCAGTGGACACCCTGTACAAGTAATGAAGAAATGCTGTCCTTTCGGATGGAATATATCGCCCTAGTGCAGCTACATTCCGTTTTTCTTCGGACTAATTGAGAAGGCATTTTTTTTATGTTTTTAGCTGCTGTTGAAAAAATTGTGCCTTGAATTTTTGCGCTGGATAGAGTGAACTACTCACATTATCTATCATAACACTTTCTTGAATTATCTAAACTAGAAGGAGAGCCCATATGTTCACCAATATTATGTAGAAGGAGGTTTTCAGTACAAATAAGAAGCAACAACCCATTTTCTAGAATTCCAGTGGACCAAGCCATCAAAGAGACTGTAAACAAAGACACCCAAACTCCTGAAGGTACTAAGGATTTCAGTCTGAAAAAGTAGGCTGTAGTATGGTAATATGTTAATGCTGAGTACAGAGCTAAAGAACCTCCTCAGCATTCTATCATCCAGAGAAACAGATTAGTGACACCCTGACCTCCAAAGCCCAAGGACACTTAGAGATGAGAAAGACGTGACAACTCTCACTGACCTTCTAGCCGAGTGGACGATCCCCTTCGATCCCAACCCTTAAGATATTGTACATTTGCCTACTGGAATATATGTTCTTCTGATCACATTGATTCGGAAAACAAGGGGAAAATAGCTTATGAAGAGTTCACGTTTCGGCTAGCTAAAGGAGAAGGGTTTCATAAACGTATTATGAAAGTGGGTCTTAAGATTAGTAGACTAAAGAAGAGCAAAAAAACCAAGGTTGAAAACAAAGAAGTAATCCTCCAGTGCAATCGAAATTTATTCAGCAAAATGACCTTTATTGCAGAAAACCAACAACTTGACATGATGGAAGGATTCAGATATCCTCTGGCACCGGCGAATGTTAATGGGCCTTTGAAGAAAACCTACAAATCAGTATTATCTAATTTTTTGGAAGTATACACCACCCCTGCCAGTCTGCCGGAAAAAGATTTGGCCTGAATCATTGATTCAATAGCCGTGCTTCAGTCCGTCAAAGGATAACAAAAAAGTTTTACGAATTCTCAACGAATTTTCTCAAGCAGGTTTTTAATATAGGTCGGAGGGTTGACATATATTATTCAGAGGTTTCGATCAAATCTTTGGAGCGGGAAAAAAGCGGAACAGCTGAAGGTATCAAATTTAGTGAAATCAAGGGTGGCCACAGAGTGGTTTGTTAGAGGACGCTTCTAAGGAACAGTTACGGCAAAAATATAATGACAAAATTATTTTTTTGCAGTTTGTAAGAGGAGAAATTTGAAAACATAACTGGAAACCTAGAAATCTTCGTAGCAGTTGTTCCTGAGCTGTTCTGCACTCAAGAATAAACTGATTCCAGAATGATGCTGCATGCAAGGAACGCCGCTACATCATCTGAATCAGTTCTTTGCTTTTCAATCAATACAGATGTATTAGTTTTGGCTGTAGGTTTTTGCAAAACCATAAAAAGCAAAAACTTCTGAATCGGGAAACAGATATGCAAGTTTCCCAGATAGTATCTGCCTTAGGCGAACAGCTTTTTACAGCTCTTATTGGGTATTACTGCTGGTCTGGCTGCGACACAACCAGTGCTTTAGCTGGCCAGGGGAAAGTTAAAAGCTTTTGTGCAAAAAGGACAAAGATTTATTGAAGCATTCAGGAAGTTAGGCAAAGATTGGATGATGTATAATGATGTTGATGACAGCAAAGAAGAATTTGTCTTCCAGTCGTATGCCCCCAAACGCAAGGTGAAATGAGCTGCGCTACCAGATGTTCAGAGGGCCAGATTGAGAGCTTCCAAATGTCTCTTTGTAAAGACACCTTGAGAAAACACAATAGACGTGCCAACTACCAGGCCGGATTTTGATCAACGGTGCACCAGAAAGTTAGTCGTGCTTAGCAACTCAAATCTGAATAATCGAGAGCTGTTGGTGCAAGGGGTTTGCCGAAGCAACGGCAGTTGAGGACGAGAGCAATAATTATAATACCTGACTTCAGTGATTCTAGTAAAGAAGACTTAATTCAACATTGTTAATAATATTGTATAAGGCATTTTATGGGAATTTTTATTTCTTAGTTGCTTACATCCTGTGTTCATTTCTGAAAGTATTGTTAAAAGTCTCCGATACATACCTAAACTGTAGTACTTTTTTCCTCTTTTAATTATTTCGACTATTTGAAGTTCCTTTAACGATTTCATCTTAAAAATCGGATATAAAAGCCTTGACAGTATATTATATGAGTTGGTAATTATTGACGTCCATTTCCCAGATAAACAATATAGTTGTTAATTGTATTTATGAGAAAGTGCTTAATAATCATGTTAAAAATAGTGCACATTAGTAGATAATGTAAATTTATCTAGTAATAAAGCAATTATTGAGGCTGAAAATAAATAAAACGCAGGATTTTATGCCAAGTCTCGCCTCTCACTAGGCTGCACCGAACGCTCGGTCAACATGCTCAACCCCGCTCCGCCCGCTTTGAATCTGGATATCTCGGATTCTATTGATCCGATCTTAGATTTCATTTTTGCGTTTTAAAGGTGAGATGTGTCTCTACAACTTTTGTTTCAGACACTTTTTCGATATACCCAACGGTCAGAGTAATAAACCGCAAAACGTAAATGTCAAAAAATCTATATTTCCTATTTTTAGAATTTTGACCAATAAATATTGGTTTTTTGGCCACATACATGTTGAACAAACATGTAGCCAGAAGAATAACCTACATTGTGAAAAAACAAAATTCAAGATTGATGAACCCAGTCCCGAGATATTTGAATTTAAAAATTCACAGTCGTCCGCCATTTTGAATGGCCGCCATGTTTGAAAGCTACCTCCTCATGATGGCCCCCCCCCGACTTTTTTGCTCCACATGACCCCAGGAACGTGTGGTATAAGTTTCATTCAGTCCCCCCAAATTATAATGACCGATGGGTCTGGCACATGGACTAGAAAGAGAGGGAAGCCTTCACGTGTGCTAATTAGTCATGTATAGGGGAAACCACCCCAACTTCTGCTTTTGTGCTAGGGGACCTGGCTTCAAGCCTCACAACGAGTACAGTAGAATAATTACAACAGTTAAAAATACGTCATTATTAACATTTTCATCGACATTGTGTGGTGGACGGGAAAATGTCTGTCTGTCTGTCTGTCTGTCTGACTGTATGTCCGTGTGTCTGTACGCGCGATAACTCAAATAGGCTACACTTTATCGGATTTTCAGGAAACTTGGTATACGAATTTATAACGTTCATAGGAAAACCCCTATTGGTTTTTGACCAAATCGGTTGACCGGTACCGGAATAACGACTAATTAACGGTAGCATCTATCTCTATATATATAAAAGGCTTTGTCCTGACTGACAGGAATCAACGTAGAGCCTAAACTATAACAGGTAGAGACTTGGAATTTTGACAGTACTTTCGTTTCATAATGTAGGTGCTCACTAAGAAAGGATTTTGAAAAATTCTGACTTTAAATGCCAAAAATCAAGTGTTTTTGAGAATACTTAATCCCTTTTTACACAGAATTATCGAATCCGAATCACATTTGACATTAAAACATATTGTTGCCAGTGGGTTTGGAATTAAATTAAATGGAAGTTTGACAATTACAGTTGGCTTTGTCTATTTTTATCATACCTTGGAAATAAAACTTTCGCGATCGCTTGAATGTTGTAAGCCCTAATATGGTCAAACATAGTTTTATTTGGACGAAACTCACTATACAGGGGTTTTCTGGACCAAGGAACTCGAATCTGAGGTCGCTTTTACCAGGCGATGCTATCTAATCGTGGTATGTAGTCAACGTGATTTAGGTGTTAATAAATATAATGATTTAACTATTATGCTCTTAATTTTTAATTTTTGAAATAATTATCGCGGGCGAAGCCGCGGGCACACGCTAGTATATATATATATATATATATATATAATTAGAAATGCCACGCTGTTGGTATTGCGTAATATGGCGTAATAAATGTAGCCTACTGGAATGTTCTAGAAGTAGCTGAATCAAATGATTGTGGTTAAAAGCAAATGACTGGATTTTATGTTGTAAATAATTTACACTGTCTTTCACAGGGGAATATAATATACTCTATAATGACGTGTTATATTGTAACTATAATATTGAGAGATTTGAAGCTAATTGCAATTTTCGTGAAACATGAATGATTTACATAGATCACCTAATTCATCAACTCTTTCACAAGGGCTCTTATTACTATGTAATTAGTACAATACGCTCCCAAAAACATTAAATTAATATGGATTCAGAGCAAAGGCAAATCTTTCGAAAGATCTCTCATGGAATTTTTAATGACTCACACCTTCCATAGGCGTAGCCAGGCCGACCATATGGGGGGGGGTTATAACATCCGCGGGGTCTGGCGAGTATGGAAGGAGAGGGGGGTCCGGGGGCCCTCCCCCGGAAAATTTTAAAAATTAAGATGCAAAATAACGAGTTTTAAGCTTCCGGGGGTTCTCCCACGGAAAATTTTAAAAATTAAGATGCAAAATAACAAGTTTCAAGCTTCCGGGGGTCCTTCCCCGGAAAATTTTAAAAATTAAGACGCAAAATAACGAGTTTTAAGCTTCCCACGCTTTATACTTGTATTAAGCAATTTATGGGCAGACTTAAAAAAATTATACAATTTTCCTTTTTTTAATCAATGTAAAAACTGTAAATGTAGAAAGGATGTTGTTGGTCTAAAAACTTTGTTCTTTGTTTTTGGAGCATTTGAGGAGAAAAATAAGAAAGTAGTTTTTAAAATAGATCCTATAAAAACTATCCCATTATGCTAACCTAGTAATTTTAAAAAAATATTACCCTATGAGAAAAAAAAGACGACAAAAAGTTAATATACTCAATGTAAATGCACGAAAATGACAAAAAAAGGAAGAAAATGACAAAATAATGACCTAAAATTGAAATAAATGCCCTAAAAATATAAAATGGCATAAAATGACAAAAAATGACCTAATAAAAATGCATTTCTGTAATCTTGAGGCCATGATTAGGATTTATCTACAAGTTGGCAATGTCTATGCAGCATCAATAAAAAGATGACATGTCATTAGAATCCGGGCCCTGATTATAAGTCTAAGGTTCGGATGTTCATGAAGTCATATTTTTATCCTGACCTCCATTCTCGCAGCAGACACAAATTAAACATGAACTGCACTTATGTTATCCTAATAGGATCGTTTTTATTTTGCATATAAAGTAATATTTTGATCATTTTCATGCTCATGCTCATATTTGTAATTTGTTGTCATATTTCAGTTATAAATTCGGTTAAAGAGAACAATTATGCAGGATGTGCACTAAAATACAGACTTAAATTTTTCCGAAAAAGTCACGAATATTTTGGTTTTACTGTAACTGAAATGTGAAGGTACAATTACCTCTTAAAAACTCCCAATAGAGGTATTTTTAAAATACTTTCAGTTCACATTTGCAGTGGTATCTGGAAACATTAACAGATTAGAAGTTCTTTACAAGTAAAACTGCAAATCACCTGTAAAATTGTTAAAAAGTGAATATCTGATTGAATTAAAGTGTTGTAATAATTTAGTGTCATTAAACGTTTTAAACTGGAACATCTATTTTTAGAAATACGTTCCTTTATGAGGTCATATTTAGGATTTGTTTGTGATATTTAGTAATTTTTAAGGCCATATTTTCCACTTTTCTCAGTCATAAACATCCGAACCCTAATTATAACACGATTGTATACTTTGATCTGACGTGTTCTATATCTATGAGTTTCGTTCAACACAGGATCTACAGAACAAGATATCTATATAAACACACCGTTTATTTTTAGAACATCCTAGTGCAGTAATATTGTGTATTGACGAGATGCCGAGATACATTCGTTTATGCATTTATGCATTACATGAAATACATTTTGCTTAAAGAATAATGTAAATTTTGTACTCACTAATTCGTCTGTAAAGATTTGCCGCATTCTCTTACACAACATAGCATTTCACTTGCTGCCATCTTGAAGGTCACCACTCGACTCTTCATGGCGACCGTTAGAAGCCGTTCCATCGTTCTTGAAACACGGGTTTGGATGCGCAGTGAAGAAAAATGTTTCACTGTTGGGGGAGGGAATATTGATTTTCCTAAACCACGTGCTTTTCCAGTGCTTCTATTGGTGTAGATGGCTGGGAAGTGACAAGGACAGCAGATAGCAAGTAAATCATCCCTCCCTATTCTGCGCGAGATTTCTAGGTCATGTTTCAACTGAAATGGAACAGACTCTATTTCAGTTGCACAACTACAGCGACCTCTATTCGAGTTTGGTAAGAGAGTGTTCATAAATTCTAGCATCTTTTATTTCACATCCTGAACAAGAAAGGATTCTTCTAGGTTCAAGTAAATACAGAACCGTCTGATTGATAAATTTTATGTCCGACTGTGGTAAGATTAAAAGTATGCTTACGATGTTTCACCTTATACCACAAACTTATGGTTACAGGTAGATTTTATATCTACACGGTTTTTATTAGAATAGTTTCCAATTTATTGTTAGATTAATATTTTGATAGTATCCTGGTTTTTACTTGCAACTGTATAGCATTGGCTAACACTAATTATGAAATAAAATCTGAAAGTTCTCTTACAAGTATTTTTTTAAATATATATGATTTAACGAAAAAGTTAATTTAAAAAAATATTTTAAAAAATACTTATACTGAAGATATTTCAAAGATCCTAGATTAGGTTGTTCACATGATATTAACAAACATACAGAAAAATAATTCACTCAGAAATATCTATATTTGTGGAAGGTATCAGGGAAACGGCTGTTCAGTGGCCGCCATTTTGAAACGATAATTACCCGTAACAGTAACAGTTTGATTAATATTGAGAATAATATGCAATTGTAGAAATAGTCAATAAAGAGTATTTCTTATTGCAAGACTGTAGAGCAATTCATTGCTGAGAAAAAAAATAATGAAATTCACATATTTCTGACCAATGAATTTCATCGAAAGCTGTATGTCCCCCCTTAAGTTGAATGTCCGTGAAAATTTAAAAAAACCTAAAAAACAAGCAAAATATCACACACCTGACAGTTACTATTTCGAAGTTAAAACAATTGATACAACAGAAAATTTTTAGTAAATCGAGTTGAATTTAATCTCTATAGGCTATATATAAAAGGCTTTGTCCTGACTGACTGACTGAATGACAGGAATCAACGTAGAGCCTAAACTATAACAGGTAGAGACTCGGAATTTTGACAGTACCTTCGTTTCATAATGTAGGTGCTCACTAAGAAAGAATTTTGAAAAATTCTGATTTTAAATGCCAAAAATCAAATGTTTTTGAGAATACTTAATCCCTTTTTACACAGAATTATCGAATCCGAATAACATTTGACATTAAAACATATTGTTGCCAGTGGGTTTCAGATGGGTTTGGAATTAAATTAAATGGAAGTTTGACAATTACAGTTGGCTTTGTCTATTTTTGTCATAGGCCTACCTTGAAATAAAACTTTCGCGATCGCTTGAATGTTGTAAGCCCTAATATGGTCAAACATAGTTTTATTTGGACGAAACTCACTATACAGGGGTTTTTTGGACCAAGGAACTCGAATCTGAGGTCGCTTCTACCAGTCGACGCTATCTAATCGTGGTATGTAGTCCACGTGATTTAGGTGTTAATAAATAAAATGATTTTACTATTATGCTCTTAATTTTTAATTTTTTAAATAATTATCGCGGGCAAAGCCGCGGGCACATGCTAGTCATAATATAAGCTGCGTTGTCCGAAGCCCCGAAGCATTTTGATTGGCTCGCGGACAGCCGAACAGCGGCCGAGCTTCCACAGGCATTAGTATTCGTAACTAAGGAAAACAAGGCAAATTTATCAGTTTGTGTCACTAGAAATAATGGGCGAAATTACTTATTAAAGAGCATGTTTGCATTTCCAGAAGTTCTGTCCAGCTGGTACTTTATATAAATCTTATTATTATTTATCCACTTCACAGCAAACAAACACAGTATTAATTTTATAATGAGTATAACATGCTACAACAATATTGAATGACCCACAATATCCTAAACATAACGTAACAAATTGACGATCGCATATTGATATTGTTAGCCCGCCTTTATGATTGATTCATTTGTTTATAACGATGTCAGTGTAAATAAATATAAATAAATGATTTAAAAAACACCTATCCGTTGAATAATTAAATACAGCTAATTTTGATAGAATATTGTGCATTCTATCGAAATGTACGGCTACCGATACTTACATTATATTTTTATGTGAGTATTTTTCCGCTTAAACGCTCATTTGCAAGCAACAGACATAATGCAATTCCTGATAGATTTCAGATTGAATTTAATTCATTCATATTCTATACGGCTGCTTCAAACCTACAACAAACACGTCAGCGAATCGTAGGTTTACTTAAAAATAATAAAGCAGTTTTTTTTCTGGGTTGACAGAAAAAGTTGGAATTTCATCAAAGTTTACCAACATCCTGTACAATTTATTCCGAACAAAGATGGAAACAAGATGGAAAGGGCTTAGGTGATTTTTGACTACACATACAAATGTACTAAACGCAGTGGATATCGCTCTTCATCTGTTCTAGCAATGACATTAAGAAAGAGAACGGTTACTCATGTCATCTGCTTGTGGAACAAAAGAGTTTAAACTGGCGAAGGCAGGTAAATAAAAAAAAAAACACATCTAACCTGACAGAGCTACACACAGGTTCAAAGGAGGTTGGATCACAATGATTCCGTCCCTAATTAACAGCCAGGGACCTCTAATGAGCCGGTAGCAGCCCTCGTTACCCCTTCCTCCTCTCTCAACCCTCCAGCTTGGAGTTTTTTTTTTTTCCACCCTGTTCACATGTGGAGTTTTAAGAGACTTGTTAAGGGGCTAGGTATACAGACTCCAGCTTTTTTAAAATACCGAAGGTCTGTATAGAAAATCCTACGCGCTCTGCCGGTCAGATACGAAATTAGTTTGATTCTCAAATTGAATCTCTCCACCGCGTCCTTCTTTTTTTATTTACTTGTCTGTGTGTATGTGTGTAAGAACTCTGACGTCATTTATTTAGTCCGCTCTATTATATTTTCGGAATAAATTCTTCCACGTTTTTTCTATTTTCCTCTGTTAAATGACCCGTTTCTCATCCTTCCTTTCTAGGCCTACTTGTCTCTCTCCCTTTCACACCCTACATCTGCTCCTCTCTGTTTTTTTCTCGTTTCTTTAAGGTAAACATGGGTGATATGACGCACATTTTAAAAAATGGGCGTAATACCTACAAAAACTGAAGAAATGAACTGAAACTGAAAGTACACATTCTCAAACTAATATCTTTAATAACTAAATGTAAAAGGGATATATGTAGATTAATTTTAATGGCTAGAAAATTAAAAAAGTATTAGGAGTATTTTGGCAATATCACCCACATAGGTGGGTGATACGAGACATGCAGGAGGGTGATATGGCTTATGGGGAAAATCATTGCAGCAAGCTATTACAGTTATGGTTTCATCCCTCTCGGGCAATTTGTCAACATGGATGTCTTTACACCTTGCATAACATGTTCATTATGAAATAGCAAATCAGATTCGTACATATAAAAAATGTAGGCTGGTTTTTCCAAGATATAATTTTCTTGTAGGATTTTCGTCAGAAGTTAACGGCTGTGGATGCCGGCATGCTGACCACATGCCCACCAATCCTGTCATCTGTCTATGGTAGATGACGCAGGGGTCGGGTGGTAGGCCTAGTCCCTCTAAAGCATGCGTCAAATCTCCCGCCCTAACAATGCGTCATATCTCCCAAACGGGTGGGTGAATTGACGCAACTGATTACATGCAGGCAACATGGCTGACAAGCGTGAAGACTGTCTCAAGAGGTATCCTACCTAACCACTCTTCACAAGCTAGAGCGAAATTTAAAATAATGCAGTGCTTTAAACAGTAGACAATTTTAAACGGCTACAGTGTAAAACTTTTGACTGTTGCCTCTACCTCTTGATCTGAAGTATGAGCGATACAGCCCAAAAAAATAACCTCACATGAAAAGAAAATCAACACACCATACATCTCCCTACAAAGCTTTCACCACAATTGTCAGACTGCGAAGAAACTTATGGCTACCCAGAATTCCAGAGGGTGCGTTGTATCTCCCGCCGCGTCATATCACCCATAATTACCTTATCAAACATGCGTAAATGTGTGGTTTACGATTGAAACCTGCGTATCTCAATACAGAGTGATAGTAATATAATTGTGCATATTTTAACAGCGGTGTTCTTTCGGTGGAAACAAACAAACAAATTTTACGTGAAACATAACTTCCACTGCCCAATAAAAGTTTGCCTCTTACTATAATATACTATGTGACATTCTCCAAGTAAAATTATAGGAATGTCGTTATCACATCGCATCGCATCCACGAAGGATACACAACAAAATAAGATCTCATTAACTTTCACGTAAATTTCTTTGCCCTAAGCATGTGCAATACACCTTTCTCATTTCTGGAGTTTCTGCCAAAATGACAAGGAATAAACGCCAAGGCCTATTGTGCAACTTTTCAACGACTACGACACGCTATCCAAAACAAAGAGACGTGGGAAGTTGTCTGAAAAAGTTTCTTGATTCACGACAACGTTCGGACTCATTCGGTTGCTCAAACACAGACACAACTTCAATTTTTTAAGTGGGAAATTTTTGGACATCCTCCTTACAGCCCTGACCTGGCACCCAGCGATTTTAGCTTGTTTCCGAAACTAAGGACTTTTGGGGTGGAACAGAGTTCCCAACCGATGAAGACCTCAAAGCGGCAGTGACATCTTGGCTAAGGTCTTTGGCGGTAGAAGAGTATAACATCGGCATTGAAAAACTGGTACCACATTACAATAAATGCCATGACAGCAATGGCGATTACTTTGAGGAATAGAGTAAGGTACTGTATCTTTGTAAATAAAGTTTTGTGTTGAAATCTTTCGTTATTATTTAGTTATGCCAAATCGTTCTTTACTTTCTGGACGACTTTCGTACATAGGTCTGTCATATTTCATTGCCAGTATGCAAGTCCGTTTGACAGTACGTCAGTCAATGTCGGTTCACGTCCGTCCATCTCCCTTTTATATTCATACTAGCATGTGCCCTCGGCTTCGCCCGCGATAATTATTTCAAGAATTAAAAATTAAGAGCATAATAGTTAAATCATTACATTTATTAACACCTAAATCGCATGGACTACATACCACGATCAGATAGCATCGACTGGTAAAAGCGACCTCAGATTCGAGTTTCTTGGCCAAGAAAACCTCTGTATAGTGAGATTCGTCCAAATAAAACAACGTTTGACCATATTTAGGGCTTACAACATTCAAGCGATCGCGAAAGTTTTGTTTTCAAGGTATGACAAAAATAGCCAAAGCCGACTGTAATTGATTTGACATTGAAATGTATAACTGAAAACTTATGTTTTGAAAACGCAAAAAATGCACGTTTTTTGCCAGTTTTTCACTCATAACTCACGAACGAAAACTAAAATTAAAATTCCGGCTTCGAGGTGCATTTTCCGACCCTTCAGCACACCTATGTTTAAAATTTCAGATCTCTGCGTTCAGTAGATTTCGCTGGACATCGAGGAGAATTCCTATTATTAATATAGATAATATGAATTATAATGATACCTTCTCTAATTTGTCAAACATCCATTTAATTTAATCCAAGCCCACCTGATACCACTGGTAACAATACGTTCTGTGAATTTGTTTTGATAATTCTATGTAAAAAGGGATTAAGTATTTTCAAAAACATTTAATTTTTGGCATTTAGAATTAGAATTTTTCAAAATCCTTTCTTAGTGAGCACCTACATTATGAAACGAAGGTACTGTCAAAATTCCAAGTCTCTACCTGTTATAGTTTAGGCTGTACGTTGATTCCTGTCATTCAGTCAGTCATTCATTCAGTCAGTCATTCATTCAGTCAGTCAGTCAGTCAGGACAAAGCCTTTTATATATATAGAGATTAATTTCTATGAAGCACATGGGCTATCAGGATATCCGGTACGCAATTGGCTATAGTTACAATGTTAATTTATTCAGTTTCAAATAGGCCAACCTTTTACTCGGAAAATGTGTATGACGTCAAAATGAGAGCTTTAGATCCTCTTAAGTAGTGGGCCATTCAGATAGAAAATTAACCGTAAATGTAACATAAACATAGAAGTTTGGGGCCATGTTTTTCAATGTGACCATTCCCAATGCAACACGTAAACGTGAAACTTAAAACGTAAAATTAAACGTAACGTAGAACCTTGCAAACACCAAGCTTCTGCGTTATGTTTATGCGAAAAATAACGATACAACCAATCAGAGAACAGAACAGGAGACGGAAGTGGCAGTAGCCAAGAGATGGCGTCTATGAATGAGAAATTCGTCATTATGATAAAAGGCATCCATTATATAAAGACTAGCTTAAAAGACCCGGCGTCGCCCGGGTTTTGTATTTTGTAATTGGAAATTAACTTATGAAGGATTTTCAATTTTAAATTCTAGGTCCTTATATAGGCATTTATAATTTGAAATAGGAAGAACGACTTATTACACTCAAACTATTCCCTCATAAAACGCTTGATATAGTTTTTTATGGCTCATAGAGGATCTAGAATTTTGCATCCCATCGCTTGTACAGTGCACAGCAAGCCTGGTAGAGGTTTAAATAAGAAGAAACAGAAATTCCTGTAACATAAAATTGTAATATCGAGGCGGGAAATTTCCCACTCTTATGTTACCATAAAGCCGTTTTGGGGATGAAATTAAACAGAAAGCATTATCACTTTCATACTTTTCTCTCCAAAAACCTGCGATATAATATAATAATATACACATTACCATACCTCGTTTTGTTTTCTCTATGTCCAGGGTAGAGAAAGTTATGTGATTCCATTATTTTAGTGGATTTCATTCTGTAATATTTATTTATAACATGAATTATTTTGATAACTTCTCTAATTTGTCAAAAGTGCATTTCATTTGTTTTTTCCAAGCCCATCATATACCATTTGGCAACAATATATTCTGTGATTTGGAATTGATAATTCTATGTAAAAAGGGATTAAGTATTTTCAAAAACATTTAATTTTTGGCATTTAGAATTAGAATTTTTCAAAATCCTTTCTTAGTGAGCACCTACAGTATGAAACGAAGGTACTGTCAAAATTCCAAGTCTCTACCTGTTATAGTTTAGGCTGTACGTTGATTCCTGTCATTCAGTCAATCAGTCAGTCATTCATTCAGTTAGTCAGTCAGGACAAAGCCTTTTATATATATAGAGATGCGGCATTGAAGGAAAATATAAGAACATTAGTTCCCCAAGGTATGAACTACAGCCCATATAATATTCTGTTAATTTTTATATGTCGGCATAGGCTTGTATGATTTAAATTTTTAATGGCCTATACATGTTTAATAGAAACATGAAAGTATTTTCGTCTGCTGCAGCCATATTATCAGCTGTTCAAGTTCTCGTTTGTGATTGGTTGTTATATACGTTTAAGTTTTCATTGGGAATGCTCAATGCCGTGCTAAAGTTTGCGTTTAAGTTTACGTTCTTACGTTTACGGTTAAGTTTCTATCTGAATGGCCCATAAGGATGGGTCCATTTTCTTGGGTCAGGGATCTCGAAATTGATACCTTTTTTCTTTCCCGGGAGGAGCTTTCTAATTCTGTAATACACCTTGAAGCCGCACTTTTAGAACTTCACTATTAATCTTTTAATTGTTTATTAATAATTTACGTGTAAAAGTTAATAAACACAATGTTTTAATTCGTTTGTTGTTAAATAAATTATTTAAAAAAACTATCTAGCGATTGAATGAATAAACGCGGGCGAAGCCGCTATTAAGATATGAACTTCTGTTGCGCCTGCCTGCACTGATTAGACTACCACGCATAACAAGGTTTTGCGGGTAGTCTAAACAGTTCTTAAAGGCGAAAAGCAATTTTAATATTTCGCCTATAATAATAATATAATGATTGTGCACATCCAACGCCACCTATTAACAAGACCGTATTCAATTGTGAAGGTGGCCTTGCTAGGTTGCTATCTTCATTCGTTTGTTTACGACTCGCAGTGATGTGGTACAAACCGGAAGGTCGCGAGTTCCATTCCCGATGAGGTCGTTGGAGTTTGGCACTATGGCCCTGGGGTCGACTCAGCCTCTAACAGAAATGAGTACCAGGAGTCAAACCTTGGGGTAAAGGCGGCCGGTGCGTAAGGCTGACAACCTTACCACCTACACGTGCCGAATTTCCAAAATCTGGGAGCCTCAACCTCCTGGAACCCTCTGGGTCTCCGTGCCCTGTATAGGGAACACTTTACTTTACTATGAAGAAATCTCTGAATAATTACAATAGTGGTATAAGTTACGAAAACCCTATACGTGAGAAGAGATTTGCAACAATGGAACTATCGACTATTTATCAGTACTCACAGCTCTCGTCGTGTCTCGCACGTCACGGGAACAAATGCCATCGCAAATTACGAGAATCTCTGATTTTGCAGTTACAAATTAGATACGTTGTCATGGATACCAATAAAGATCAAAGAGTAGAGAAACAAATAAAATAAGCTTAAATATTTGCAGCATATAGCCAATGCACGAGCTTTAATTCATATATGCTGTATTAATTGTATTGAAAGCCAGACAGTTCCAATCCGAACTAGACAGCTGCAGGTTTTATCCGGTAGAATATAAAGTAGGTGTTAAAATAGAATTCTGACCGTAAATAATATGCTACATTTGCTAATCCGGGCCATGTCCGCTGTGCTTAATTTCCAACATTTTAGGTGCCGGAACGCTTACCCACATATTTTGCCCCCTTTTCAACCATACGCCCCTCCCCCATGAAAGTAAAAAGTTTAGATTTTTGAAAACCTGTGATAAAAATTACCATGAGAATAATTTTTTACAAAATACTTTTCTGAAATTCAGGTTTTTAAAGCAAAATTTATTATAAAATTACCTATGGTAAAATTTTAATAAGGAATATTCATGAATTTGTTCTTTTTTTCATTACGTTAAATTCCTCGTATATAAGATGAGTTGGATAGTCAATTTATTCTTTCGACATATCTTTACTATCTTTTGTAATAATATCAATAAAAAATTCCTAGATTGAACGAATTTATACATAGCTTTCGTAATTCTGAGATCATTTTAGAATTCTGTAGACTATGCTAGGAGCTATATTGGTTACTTCACCAATACATAGAGATTATGTTCTTTGTAGGAATAAGTGAAAAAGTAAAAATCAGAAGAAAAAATTAGCTCTTTGGTTCTTGTATCCAGTGGCGTACCAAGGGTGGGGCGAACGGGGCGGCCGCACCTGCAGTAATATTATTTAGAAATGAAATAAACGCCTCGTTTTAAACTATTTATAGACAATACGAAATAGGTCGTGGGCGCCAAGCACACAGGAAAAGTTTACGGTGTAATTTATCAATTTTATCAATTGAACGTGATGTGGCTGCTACTATAGACTTCAACTTTATTATAAATAAGTTTGCATTCATGAAGGCTAGGAACGCACATTTTTAAATTTTTGTTATGACTTTGAAACTTCTTTCTCTTTATTTTTTTTTCAAACAAACTAACCTTATAATACTTACAGTTTTATTTCATTCATATTTTTCTCTTTATGAAGTATTAAAGTTTTAAAAGTAAATATAACTGTGAACATTAAACTGTATTTAAATTAAACTCATTGAACCTTGAACCTTTTAGTGATAGGGGGCGACTACCATCAAGTTAGCCCCGGGCGCCAAGTAGCCTTGGTACGCCACTGCTTGCATCCACATTTTTAACCCTTAACTGTATTGTGGGGTCTGTGAAACCCCTCCACTCTTTTGTTTTATAATATTTCACGAGTTAAACATGAGATGTCGTTGAGGCTTTTTGTAATCTTAGTATATATTGTTATTTGAAAGTTGCTGGAAGTAGTGTGCATTATTGGCGCTCAAAAGTGAAATATCATAATTTTTAACCGTTTGGACCCCACGAGCATGTTGTATTTGTCTACAGAGAGACAGAAAAACTAAAAAATTTTGTGAAAATGGGTGTTATTTCTATTTCTAGCCTATTTGGCAATTTTGGATGTGAAAATTGTTAACAATCTTCTTTAACCATTAGCAATTCTGTATTTTTTTCATAATATTATGGTTTATAAATAATATTTGTTTTATTTTACCTTTTTATTATTATTATTTTTTTATTATTTGGGGTATATAAGACCCCAAGCATATTAGCGCAACCTGAAAACACCAGCATAGTTAAGGGTTAATTACCCTGTAGAAAATACAGTATTAGAAGATAAAATTGGTCATGTAAATAATGGGAACAAAAATAGCACATTTAGAGGCCATCCACTGAATGTCAATAAATTCAATACTATAGGGGCTAATATGGCAACATTTGTATCCAACCGAAGAGTAACCTCCCCTTGTTATAGAGGATGGTGAAAAGGGGTGAGCGTTGTATTCGAAATATTGATTGTAATTCTACCCGATGAAATTTTAAAAATATGAAACTAACACGCAACCCCCTAACTTATTCCGATGTTCGATTTAAAGCTTCAGAGGGGAGGGAATAGAAATAAAACTGATGAAAACTTAAAAACTGTCTCCAATACAACGCATCCACCCCCGGAATTAAAATATTCAGGGCACAGGTGAAATAAAATACAGTCACATATTGACTGAGAGGGTAAAAACTGCCCCGACACCATTCTCAAAATTTTATGGGGTGGGGTGGCTATTGTTTTTAGATTCCCCCGCTTCTGTGTCGCTGATTGCTTATTTAACGCTTCTGAATTGACTGAAGTATATCGATTCTGGGTTAATGATCTGTAATCTGTGGTGCACGAGCCCAATTCGGGTTCCTATTCAAATAGTATGTAATCTGTTAAGAGAAATAATATAATATAATATAATTTAATGTAATATAATTTTTAAAAAGTGCAAAATTATAAGAAAAATTTTAGGTCCATGAAACGTAGGTGAAGAATACAGACTTAGGCATAGGCGTACCGAGGGGGGGTTTTGGGGGTTTGAACCCCCCCCCCCCCCCCATTGATTAAAAAAAGGAAAATTGTATGATTTTTTAAAGTCTGCCCATAAATTACTTAATACAAGTATAAAGCGTGGGAAGCTTAAAACTCGTTATTTTGCGTCTTAATTTTTAAAATTTTCCGGGGGTGGACCCCGGAAGCTTAAAACTCGTAATTTTGCGTCTTAATTTTTAAAATTTTCCGGGGGTGGACCCCCGGAAGCTTAAAACTCGTTATTTTGCGTCTTAATTTTTTAAATTTTCCGGGGGAGGACCCCCGGACCCCCCTCTCCCTGGGGGGTATTCGATACCCCCCAGACCCCGCGGATTTTATAACCCCCCCATATGGTCGGCCTGGTTACGCCTATGGACTTAGGAGAGTAAAAAGGAAATAAAAACATATACAGACATTCATAGTGATATCAGAAAACGAAGGTTAAAATTTCATGGACATATTAAACGAATCTATTCAAATAGGCTCACAAAACAAATATTGGAATTCTATGAAAGTAGAAGTAAAGCAAAAGTAGATACTATGAAATGGACTGGTGAAGTAAAAAATGACTTGAAACTGGCAGAAATTACTCCAGAAGATATTTTGAAAAGAGATAGCTTTAGAATTAAGGTGCATAAGTGGGACGTTGACCAAGAGGACAGACCGAAAAAAAAACTGGAACAACATGGACAAACGAGAGGAAGGAAGCTCACAGCCAAAGGATGAAAGCAATATGGAGTCAAAGGAAAACATAGAAACGCCTTTGCGTAGTCCTACATGGGCTCATGCACGAAAAAAATAATAATATAATAATAATAATAATAATAATAATAATAATAATAATAATAGCAATGATTTCTTTTGGAATATTTTTGCAGTACCTTCTAACTTTACCCAATCGAAAGCCTTGTTAGGTCTACAAAACACGTTCGACATTCGTCTGTTCGTTAATTTGTTTGTTACGCAGTTACGTCTTAACGCGTTGCTCGATTTAATTTGAATTTGGAATGAATATTTGTTCAAGTCATTAAAAACGATGCTTGTGTCAAGATTTTCATTTTTGATTCCGTTTTAAGATGGTGGCCGTTCCAATGGTTCCGTTTAATGTAATGTTCAACTTCTTTGAACGATTCTACCCAAACGGTTCAAACTATGAAATTTGAAGACTACTTCAACTATCGATCGTAAAATTTTCTACAACTATTTTAGTACATAATTGATAGACTTCATTTTGATCTAAAGGGGGAATGTATAGAAAGTATTTTAAAGGTTACTCCTTGTATCACTTTATAAGATAAGCCAAGAAAACTAAGGTCCTGGGTTTGAGTCCCAGTATCGGAGGCATTTTTCTCCTATAATATTCTCATGTATGTCCAACAGAGACAATAATCTGTAGTTCATGAATACTTACATATATCCAAGAAAACTAACCTTACGCAACAGACCGAGAGACTTGTGGAAACAGTGCAAAAATTATGTGTAAGCAAAGTTTATTACAAATAACAGCAAAATAATAGGTAAAAACAAGTATTTATAAGTATATACGCATTAGAAAATAGTGTGAAATTGAAAATAAGATATTATTTAAATGCTATAGGCCCAACTACTATAGGCCCACATGTTTCTTCTACTTTGGCAAAAAAGTTCCTTGACTAATTAAAAACTACATATGTGTATGGATTATTTCTTGTGATTCTGTTTGAATAAATTCTAGTTTACACGATGACACTAGGTTTCGTAACCTCTTTCATGAAAGTGATTTCGTGAATCTAATTAAGTACACACACATTTTCTTTCCAATGCAACCGCACATTTCATGTTATTTCTGAAGTTCAAGTTATTAAAATCCCATATAAACGTTTGAAGCACGTATGAATACAGGCATTTCACAATTTCCTCACTTCCCCATTTCATTTTACGAAACGCGAACAAGCTGAATAAGCGTAAAATATCAACATTATTATTATAGTTTCGTAAAAAGTTGGAATCAGCCGAAACTGCTTTTTTCGTAACTCATTGTCGCCAGTACATCTTGCGCTTGCGCATTCAAGTAAAAAAACAGTTGCGAAACTTACTTACGAAACCTAATTTCGTCGTGTAAACTAGCCTTATGATTAGCAAATGTTAGATTTTTCGGTTGCGAGGTCTACTATTCACAGAACTACTAATAAAGTAGTTATAAGTTCTATTATGGAAGAGTTAAGGATCGGAAAAACTTACACACTCATACAGCTTTTCTGTAGTCTTCACTACGATAGTTTGATCATAAGCAAAGAAAAGGCAATTGAATTACTGTTAAGAAACGCAAATGTTAGTAATTCTACGACAACTAGAAGACATATGACTGCGCGTTCCTAGTTACCATGGCTACACCATTATCGAGATTGCACGGTTCTTCATAAGGAGGCTGTGCGCGGTCAGTGCGAATAATTTTGCAAAGTGCTGGTTCGGCTCAAGTAGTCAGGGAAGTGGATGGACAAGGCTTTTACTTTCAATTATCTAAATAGTTACCTTAATTAACAGACACTGGATCGATGCCTGAACTCGGAAATGCATTGCATGTATACATGACTTAATAGCATGTACAGATTTATGCAGACATACAGATGCACTTAACAGCTGACCTTAAAGTGACTCACCTGTGAAAATGGCCAAAAATATCACCAAAGCAAGCTGTTTCGCATATTAATTAACTAAAAAATGATGGGCTAATCAAAGAATCTAATATAATATTTGAGTTGGTGTTTTCGTGTAGAAAGTATTTAATTATGAAATTAGTTGAAAGTGGCCTTGTTCGGTTGCCATAGAAAACTGTTGCCATGCGTAGCAATTAGGTAGATTTAAAAGAAAAATCTACCTATTGTAATCGATCCCATGTCATGACTTTCGAAAAATTCTTTCATATCTTTAGGTTTCATGCCTCCCTAAGTACGAAACCACTGCCCGTTCAATTTTTTTTTTGTGATATTTTTATACATATAGTATATCTTTACACGCTAGCGGCCGTTATTTTGAAGATATTTGAACCAAATTTTATTATGTTATTTCTAGGCCCAATAGTTCGGATAAGATCGTTAATGAGCAAAACTGGCCCAAGGAGGGGGAGGGGGTCGGGGGTTGAAATTTTGAAAAGTATATATCTCGGTCCCTATGAAGTATAGAGGGAAACTTTGTTTGAATAAATTAGAGTACTCCCTATGAAGTTCACAGTGACACCAACGATTCGGGGGTTTTGGGGGTACGAGTGGGGGTGGGGGGATGGAAATTCGAAATTTTTGAAACCACGTCTTGTGGGGTATCGCTGAAAAGCTCTTGATGAGTACTCTACAGATCAATAACTAATTTCTCGATAGCACTCATATAAGGCGAGATTTGAATGTTTGAAAAAGTGCTATTTCCTCATTATTGCAGTTGTTATTGCGGGTTTGTCATGCTAAGGCTAAAGAAGAAGAGTGCTGCGCAGCGACAATAAATTAAACCAAAAGCACTTCGAAATCTACCTCAGACTGTAGGCCTGCCAAAAGGGATTTTATTAGTGATTATGTGACCGGGCTTCCGCTGTTATTGTACAGTAACATTCAAGATAGATAAGGAATTTTTCTCCCATAACATTATCATGTAATGCCCAACAGAGACAATGATCTGTGGTTCATGAATGCATTCGCATATATCTTTATTGTTTATGATTTAAAATTAATAATGTTTTGGAAAAATTATAAAAGAAATTACTACTAGATTATGTTATTAAATAGGGCGTTTTTCGGTCCAGACAATGAAATCTGCAATTTGTTTTGAAATAAAATGAAAACCTCCTAAAATCGGGATTTTGGCCTATGTGACGAGAGAGAAAATATTTTTATATGAATCTTTTTAACTCGTTCCTACTAATGCATTAATTCTAAAATGTAGGCTAAATTAAATTTGCAACAAACACCTAAAATAATGTCCAGGTCTCTGGAGACCACAATGTACATTAACCCGTTTTGAAATATTTCACGACAAATTCAATTCGTATGTTACAATCCTAAGCCTAGTGGACCTACATGATATTATAGCAAAACCATGCTTTCGTTCCCATGGCAACATAGGAAATAGCCAATCACTTGAAGTGGGAAACAAGTGAAGGTGTTTTATACGTCACGTAACAAATGAAAAGACAAAATGTACTTACATTACTCTTCTTCGTGACGGGCAGCAAGCATCTGTAAACAAAAGAAAATCAAACATGAATGTTTTGAATCAGTTCGTTGGCCCTAGTTCCTTGCAAGCAACTCCAGTGGATAAGACATAAGTGGATTATAAAATACGCTGTTCAAGAAATCCTTCAAGCAGTGATGACACCCCGAATAGTATTTTTTGCACGACCTAACTAATTAGTGATACTTACGAAAATTGTTGCCGTGGATCGTAACTTGACATTCCCGCACGCAATCTGGTTGCTATGAAAACAAAAGGAATCTCCGTGCGGTAAAAATTACAAAAAGCACAAGTGCCGTAAGTAAAATCATCATAATACAAGCCTTTATGGAAGACGGAACCAAGGCCCCCCAGTTTGTGGCGACTTTAACAGGACAAATATTCGGTTCCCATAACAACCAACACATGCGAATCGCTTTCTGAAATATAACATCCATCTTCAATAGTGTATATACATAATATTTTCAGCTAATATCTCAATTAATATATTTAAATTGATACAAATAATCACCGTGCAAAAAATAGCAGGCAATACTCGTTCCGTAAGCACATAACGGATCTCGGATATTGAAAAAAATCGGCGCAAGCGCTTCGTTTTTTCAAACTCTTTCCTCGATCCGTATGCACTGCTTACGGCACTTATATCGCAATATACTATTATGTTACAGGTGAGTTATTTGTTTTTTTCCCGATTTATTACAAATTTATGAATCAATTTACGGATTATTATGTCTAATGTGTGTTGTATAGATTGTATTCATTTGTGAGAAACCTGTCATCGTAAAAAATGCATAACCTATAATGCATTACGTTTGTGCTGAATTTTGATTCGCCAGTGCCTCAGTGCCAGTATAAATTTCCGTGAGAAAAGAACATTCACAACATTACAGATATTTAGAGTTTTTACAATTATGTACAAACTAGTCTATAACTTTGTGTGTACAATAATATTTTTTTATAAATAAAATATCAGTTTTAGGTCATTTTTTATAATTATTAAGTCATTTTCTTTAAAATTTAGAGTGATTTTATAGGTCATTTTTCAAATAATTTTAGGTCATCAAAATCCGGGCCCGGACCAACAAAAGATAGGATGTATAGTGACTGTAAAAATTGCTGCCGCTCAAGACAAGCACACATCCCGTACCGCGGAGTAAACAAGACAGATAATGATTACCTGAGTTCGAAGTAATGACGGATGGAGGTGAGAGACCTGGAGATCTACTTACAGGTAATTATAACGACAAACGACACTTGTCAATAGAGCACGGCTATACGATACGACACAATTACTAGCATGACGTAGTGCCTGTATACCTGCAACCCATCTAACACAAACTTTCTAACATTCCAACAACACATAAATTCCGTGATGAAAAAAAAAATGGATGTTATACACATGAATTTCTCTACCCTGAGCACAAACAACGTTTCACATTCCCAAAACAGATTAAGTAGGGCCTAACTACATTACGAGAAATCTGCATTAAGTTGTCACAGCCTTACACAAAGCCATATTGTTCGCGAGCACTGAGTTTGTGGAATTGGCGACTAGTTATTTTTTCTTATTTTTTAAAAAATATGATTTGTTTTTAGTTGCTTTGACTCGTGACTGTACATTTATGGTAGTATGCCCAGGGGTATAACCAATGGCCCAGAAACCCTGGGTTACAATAAATGGGCAAAATGTACATTTACATAAAATAACACAGCCCCAAAAAAAAGAACTTTTTGTTTGGTGTCTCAGATGTTTTAATGGATTTTGGCTATACTTAGTGTGCTTATTCCAAATATGTAAACAGTTTTTCTCTACCAGCTCTACTTTTATATAGATTTTATTCGTGAACTCTTAGTCTAGCTAAACAAAATCTTGCTTGATAATATAGCTAGTGAAAAGTTCTTGACCATACTTTGGACTCGTAGGACAAAAACTGTACGAAGTACAGAAAAACTAAAAGCTGGATTATTTTTTGGCCCTCAAATTGACAGCTCATAAGTCATAAACGACAGTACAATATGTGATAATATCAATTTTTTGAAAGACTCCCATGTTATATTGTTATTGTAATGTTAATGTAATGTTAGTGTGTTGCCTTTTTCTTCACATGATTTAGAAGCTAAAAATAGGTAGGCCTACTGTTTTTTTATTTATTTATATCAAATGTAAAATGGGATAATATGCAAATGGTAATACCATATCTCACATAACTAAAGCTGATAGGGCAAAACTAACGGCACATTTGGCACCAGCGACCTAAAGTTACCCAAGAATAAGTATAAATAATTCTAAGGCACCAAAATGTCTGTTGGTCTGTGTAATCAGTTATGAATACAGAAATATTTAAACAGTATTAATGACAGTATTTTACAAATGATGGTAGAATTTTAAAATTTTACTAAACGTTAATGTCCTTTAGAAATAATATTACTTTTTTTTTTTACATTTTTACATGTTTGTATGTTGCTGGGTATCTTATATTTTTCCCTGATGATATCGAAGCGGCGACATTCTGTGAACATGTGAGAGACTGACATGGGAGAATTGTATGTTGTACAATATACGTTGTGGTTCATCATCTCCAGTAATCAGGTAAGAGTGAGTCATTTTTGTGTGTCCAATTCTCAGATGGGTTATAAGTAGGGCCCGGATTCTTATGTAATTACATATTCTATTCCCTTACTTGAAGACTACTAAAATGGAAAAATGTCAGATATTTGAGCTTCTCATATGGTTAGAGTTTGGTTTCATTTTACATATTTTACATATTATGTAAAATGTATGTAACGAGTGTTACATTTCTGTACATAAAATCTAGGAAATCATAAAAAAAATGAAATTTTATATTATTATTTTTTTTTCAGTGAATAATAAAATACTTAGCTTATCTTCTTTTACATTTATATTTTACATTAGCATACAAATAATAAATATCGTGTGTCTTCTAAGCAGGTAGGCCTACTCTTAACTCAAATGGGGCAATCGGCTTCAAAAAATGAATTTTTAGGGCACGAGGACAAAATGTTTTGCTACAATACATATTTCTCCACAACCTTAAGTGCATTAGATTATTAAAAAACACCTGGATCATTTTTTTTTACTATGACTTTAATTTGGTAAATCGTATAAGTTGCACTCACAGTCAAAATTAGAGGTAGCGTATATAAGCTTTTGTAAATATTTTCGTATATTTATTGTATTAAAAGTATTAATTTTAAACTACATATTTTGTGATTATTACATATTTTATTACACATTTCCCTGATATTTATTTATGTACATATTTCGCACATTGATAGACTATTACATAAAAATCCGGGCCTTAGTTATAAACACTTTGTATCTACGATTCAGGCCTTTAAAGCAGTAAGCAGCAGTGGAGGATCCTCTTACGGAATGAAGCTTGGTACCTTGTCATTGAGACCATTGTGTTTTCCATGCTGAGTTGATTTTTGGTACGGATGTGTATAGAAAAGTGTGAATGGAGTGTAAGAATATCTGTGTTACATGAAAAATTTAGGACGGCAGGTTTGGCTGCCTCGTCTGCTCTTTCATTGCCAAGTATTTGGTGATGAGAATGGATCCAACAAAAAACAACTTGTCAAGGATTTAACGTGGTAAACGAGTTTCCGAAATATTTATTTACATAGAACTTAACAGACAAGCAAGAAATTCACAAAACGAGCGCTAGAGGCCTACTGGTAAACCCAATAGAAGTAGAAAGCCCTACTTGGTTAGCCTACAGAACTTTACTTGAATATTCTATCGACTTATCTTGACAACATTAATTCAGAGTTATGTCGATTTTTATCAGGCATGTTATTACCAGGGCCCTATTTCATAAAAGTTACAATTTTACAGGTATCAGTAAATTGTGTTTTTTATATGTGTTTTTCATATAAGCTGACAACTTTACATAAAATATGTCCTGACAATTTTGTGGAATTGTATAATAATTTTACATCTTGTTGTTTCTCAAAACTTTTGACTTTACAGGTAAAAGTCTGACTATATGACTGTATGTCAAATCTTAGAATGCCTACCATTTAAAAAACATTAATTTTTGTTGACATGTTTACAAATTTACAAAAAGTGTACAATTGTCATTACGGAAGTGACAGGCAATCTTTCATAAGTAGCCTATGCCAAGTCAGTAGGTTATGTAAATGTGTGGCATAACTTGCCATTTTTTTTTTTTTTAACTTTCTTGTTAATAAATTTGCTAAACTGTCTTCTTAATAATGAACATGAGACCATGCAGGGTGTTTAGGCAACAGATTAACCTAACTTTCAATTTCAGTGACTTTGTATTCAAAGAGATATATAATACCATTATTTTCGATAGTAATAATCGATTACTTAGGTATCACATTTGATGTTGAGATCGATGATCCAGCAATCATAACTGTTTACAACTTTTTCGTTAATTGTAATTTTGTTTTAATTGTATAGTTACCTCACAGATTATTTTAGTGAGTAGTTCGTACTTTCAAATGGTGAGCTTTAATACACTGTACTTGTATAAATGTACAATTTTTAAAAATTTCAAACGATAAATTAGCTCCAGAATATAAACCACAAAAATTCGTTGCAGGAATTCCCTGATATAATATACAAATTAGACTGACCTAATTCTATTCCCAAAGCAATACTTGCAATGCTATAATTCCTCCGGTACTTGTATTTTGTAATTCGAAATTATATGAAGGACTTTCGATTTTCAAACTCTAGGTCCTTATCTAGAATTTGAAATGAGGAAGAGCGACTTATCACACTCAAACTATTCCCTCAGAAAACACTTGATATAGGCCTAGCTTTTAATGGCTCATATAGGATTGTAGAATTTTCCCCCCCCCCCCACTGATTTTATACACCAAGCCTGGTAGGGGTTGAACTGAAACAGAAATTCTGGTAACATAAAATTGTATTGTTTTTCTTCTCTTTATCTTAGTTTTACCTCTCCCTTTTAGGATTTAAGCTACCCAAGCCGCCCGGGCCTTACAGGGCCGCGACCTGTCGGGAGAGGGGTTATCTTTGGATCACACATACTATTTTGACCAGAGAAGGGCATGGAGGGCCTACCCGGATGAACGATCAGCCCAATGCCGGGGCCACCTCCGAGACAACACGAACAGATAGGACGAGACACATCATTCACATACACACACTCACTCAGAACAAGGCGAGGATGGGATGAAGATGATAATGACGGCCAGATGATATCCGGGGACCACAAGGGCCTAAAGTTACCCGACATTTATTTATTTTATTTCCAATCCACCATATTAGTCAAACACATGTTTGCTATCGGCTTCGTTAAAAAAAGATTATTACAACTAAAACTAAACTACAACTGAAACACACATATACACATATAAAAACACGTTAAAACACAGATATATGAAAAAGACATTACTACAATTAAATAATAGTGAAATTGTGAAAAAAGGTCTTTAAAATTAAATGTCATCTTTAGTAACATTATCAAGATCACTCACTTTATAGAAAGGATGTTTTTCTAGCCATTTATATAGTCTACATTTGAACATGTTAATATCTAAATTTTGAATTTTGGTTGGCAGTTTATTGTACATATTTATTCCCATTTGTTTGTAGTATTTCGTAGTTTTTTTTTGTAATCTGTGAGCTGGAATGTCTATTTTGTTTGAACTTCTTGTATGATGATTATGAATTTGCTGTCTCATTTGGTACATATGTAAATTTTCTCTTATTAAACATAAAACATCATATATATATATATATATATATATATATATATATATATATATATATAAATATTTGTCTATAAATATATTAACATTTGTCTCACAGGTGAGGAAAAACCCCGGAAAACCCCCAATTTTAATTATCAATAGTTTTAATCATTATTTATGCATGATTTGGGTAAGGTTCGTTTTAATCGTTTTATTTCGAAGCTGTATGCCTGCACAATTTCGTTTTATTCTTTAATTATTAAGGAATATATTTATTACGTAAAACAATACAGCCTTATTAAGACTAAAATTATGCAATTCATATAATAAATATAACGTTTTAATTCATTGCCTGTTAAATATAGTATATTACGATACAAGTGCCGTAAGGCACGTTTACGGGTCGAGGAAACAGATTGAAAACCCGAGGCGCAGCCGCGCAGTTTTCGAGACCCGTAAATGCCTTTACGGCCCGTGTGTTGCATGCTATTTTTTGCACGACGGTTACTTATATCAATTTAATTATATTAATTGTGATATTACCTGAAAATATTATGTAAATACATTCTTGAAAATAGATGTTTATTTCAGAAAGTGATTCGCATGTGTTTGTTGTTATGGGAACCGAATATTTGTCCTGGGGGCCATGTCCATAAAGGCTTGTATTATGAAGTGTATCGTAATGAATTATGACGTGGCGCTTGGACCGTAAGTAATTTAACCTCATCGCAACGGCCATAGCAACAAGACTGTGTGGGAATGTCAACTTACGATCCATGTAAACAACTTTCGTAAGTAACACTTACTAGCTAAGGAGTGCAAAAAATTATTTTTTTGCACGACCTAACTAATTAGTGGTACTTACGAATATTGTTACCATGGATCGTAACTTGGCAATCCCGCACGCAATCTGGTTGCTATGAAAACAAAAGAAATCTCCGTGCGGTAAAAATTACAAAAAAGCACAAGTGCCGTAAGTAAAACCATCATAATACAAGCCTTTATGGAAGACCGGAACCAAGGCCCCCCAGTTTGTGGCGACTTTAACAGGACAAATATTCGGTCCCCATAACAACCAACATATGCGAATCATTTTCTAAAATATAACATCCATCTTTAATAATGTATAAACATAATATTTTCAGCTAATATCTCAATTAATATAAATAAATTGATATAAATAATCATCGTGCATAAAAGTAGCATGCAATACTCGTGCCGTAAGCGCATAACGGATCTCGGAAATTGAAAAAACTCTTTCCTCGATCCGTATGCACCGCTTACGGCACTTTCATCGCAATATACTACAAATAAAACATCTAGAAATGCCTGCTTTTATTCAGTTCAGAAACTCTTATCTTCTCGTCTTCTGTCCTGAAATCTAAAATTTATAAGACAATTATCCTGCCAGTTGTGTTATAGGCCTATGGGTGAGACATGGTCGCTTACTCTTCGGAAAGAACATAATCTGAGTGTGTTCGAAAGCAGGGTGCTCAGGAAAAATTTGGGCCTAAGAGAGTTGAAAATGGGGACTGAAGAAAACTGCATAACGACGAGCTTCATAAGCTGTACTCGTCACCGGATATAGTAAGGGTAATTAAATCTCGGATGAAATGGTCTGGACATGTTGCTTGCATGGGGGAAGAAAGACACGTCTCAAAAATATTGACTGGGAGACCCGAAGGGAAAAGACCACTTGGAAGACCTAGGCTTAGTTGGGAGAACAATATTAGGATAGATTTAAGATAAATAGGATTTGAGAGGGATGGTTGGATGGAGTTAGCACAGAATAGGGTTGAATGGCGGGCTCAGGTAAGCGCGGCAATGAACCTTAGGGTTCAATAAAATAGATAATATTCCTTTAGCTTGCTTAGGAATTGTCTATTGCCATTGAGTAAGTAAGTAAGTAAGTAAATAAAACAGCTAGCAGTTGAATAAATAATCTCGGGCGAAGCCGCAGGCACCTGCTAGAATCTTATATTTTGATTTATTAGTTGGTAAACAAAGCACTTGAGGTGGCTGGCAATACTTGTACAAGAGTTTGGAAGTTTCTTGAAATTAATTTCGGTGCCGTCGCCATAGTACCAACTTATGAATCTAAATTGCAATCAGTCTGCCGAAACTGAGTTATTGTGTTAATTACGCCCAGGCTTGTTGGAGAAAGGGGGGAGGGATATTAGTTCAATTACAGTTTATCTCTTATTGGTGGGGGCTTAATGATAATCAATGTTCAGTTCAATTATACTGTACCACAGCGTGAACGCTTTTTATATGTACGCAACACAGAGGGATTCAAGTTTTGGTGTATTCCACTTAAGACCGACGAAACGTGATAAATTACGGTACGTAATAAAAGGGTTACCTCTTGAAGAAATATGTGTGAAAATAAAATATACAATAGTTATTTAGCCTATGATATAATACCATTATATAGCCTATTCCTCATCAGTAGACTTCGGACTTTTAGGTCGCTAAAAAGTTGTTTTAGGTACCTAAAATAGGCTCTAAAAATTGGAAAATAGGTTCTAAAAATCGTAAAATAGTCTCTTATAAAATCGCTAAGTTGCCAATTTTCTGAAATATCTCAATTGCAATGCAGAATATTATTTTATTGAAGTCACCATTAATCAATAATCACGATAAAACACAGATATAGGCCTATGGTACACAATTATATTAACCTATTACTAGGGCCCATAGGCGTACCGAGGGGGGGGTTTTGGGGGTTTGAACCCCCATTGATTAAAAAAAGGAAAATTGTATAATTTTTTTAAGTCTGCCCATAAATTACTTAATAAAAGTATAAAGCATGGGAAGCTTAAAACTCGTTATTTTGCATCTTGATTTTTAAAAATTTCCGGGGGTGGCCCCCGGAAGCTTAAAACTCTTTATTTTGCGTGTTAGTTTTTAAAATTTTCCGGGAGAAGCCCCCGGAAGCTTAAAACTCGTTATTTTGCGTCTTAATTTTTTAAATTTTCCGGGGAAGCCCCCGGAAGCTTAAAACTCGTTATTTTGCGTCTTAATTTTTAAAATTCTCCGGGGGAGGACCCCCAGAAGCTTAAAACTCGTTATTTTGCATCTTAATTTTTAAAATTTTCCGGGGGAGAACCCCCGGACCCCCTCTCCCTGGGGGGTATTCCATACCCCCAGATGTTATAACCCCCCCATATGGTCAGCCTGGTTACGCCTATGCTAGGGCCTGTATTACTACCATAACAGTGAAAACCTAATCCCTGCGCCCAGAAGCTACACACGCTAGCATATTCAACCGCTTGTATCCCTCAGTGATTCAGAGGACTAAGTGTTTTTTTACTTCCTCTGCCCGTACCATAGGTACTATAGGTAGAGGAAGTATTGTTTTCGACCCCAAAATTCGAAGTTGAAGTTTTAGCATATATACACGTTTCAAGGCCCCCTGAATCCGAAAATACTATTTTTGGAAACATGTCTGTGTGTCTGTGTGTCTGTGTGTCTGTGTGGAAAATATCTGTGAACAAGCTAGCTCCAAAACGCAAAATCGTATGAAAACAAAATTTCGTATTTGGGTCAGGTACCTTCTGAAGATGTGAGGATAAGATTGGCGACTATTTTCTCTTATTTTTAAGGGGACTTTACATGAAGAAATTTTCGTTTTTCGCGATTTTCTCGAAAACGGCTCTAACGATTTTTTTTAAATTTTGCACATAGGTTGCTTATACTAAGAGCTAAAACTTTTATTTGAAACATTTTTTCGAGAAAATTCTCTGAGGGTAGTTACAAGCCACCCACTGTTCACCCACTGTTTGTAGAAAGTTTGTCTTACGTGATGAACAACTGAATTCGCGCTCTTTCACGGCCTCTTATTTTATATAAGAATGTGAAATGAGAAAGATGTATTGTTGGCCATGCATAGAGTAAAGATGTATCTGAGGGAAATATTCGATAAATTTCGGAAATTATATTTTACGGCAGAAAGTTCAATAAACGTCTGCAGTCATTTGTTTTTTTTTTTTTTTAAGTTTGTTATATAGACTGCGCTTTTAGTCGCATCATTGAAAGAAGAGGTATTTATAGGATAATTAGCGTAAAATTGTGTCTTGCGATTCTGTACAAGGATATGTGAATACTGCTAACTTTTATTTGGGCAGAGGAAGTTATGTGACTTTCACATCAGATTTTTTTCCCCCTTGATGTGGGAGTCAGGAGAAAAACACTACATTTTCGTGGGATTTTCAAGGAATTTTTCTACTGAAGACTAAACATTTCTTACTATTTAACCACGTCACAAATGTGTGTCATGTACTGCACATTCCGAGCTAAAAATTTAGTACGAACTGAAAATAAATGCTAGAATTTATAACAAAAAATAACTTATTTTGAACTTTAGAGGAAAAACAAGCAAAAAGGTAATATTAGGCTCTAACGTAAAAATAGGCTGTTTTAGGTCCTATAAAAGTATCAGTTTTTAGGTAAAACCCAATTTTAATCCTTAAGTGTTATATGGACGAAAACTTGTACATGCATGTTTCATAAGTGACTATGCCTAAAATTGATACTTTTATAGGAGCTAAAACAGCCTATTTTTTCGTTAGAGCCTAATATTGTCTTTTTGCTTGTTTTTCCTCTAAAGTTCAAAATAAGCCATTTTTTTGTTATAAATTGTAGCATTTATTTTCAGTTCGTACTAAATTTTTAGCTCAGAATGTACATGACACATTTGTGACGTGGTTAAATAGTAAGGAATGCTTTGTCTTCAGTAGAAAAATTCCTTGGAATTCCCAAGAAAATGTAGTGCTTTTCTCCAGACTCCCACATCCAGTAAAAAAAAAAAATATAATAATAAAAATACATATTAAAAATCACAAACAAAAAAAAAACGTAATTTAGTTCTCTGAATCACTGAGGGATACAAGGGATTGAATATGCTAGTATGATATGCGTAGCTTCTGGGTGCAGGGATTAGGTTTTCACTGCTATGGTAGTAATACAGGCCCTAGTGCCCTAATAGGTCTATATCATTCTGTGTACCATAGGCCATGTGTTTTATCATGATTATTGATTATTGGTGTCTTCAATAAATATAATATTCTGCATTGCAATTGAGATATTTCAGAAAATTGGCAACTTAATGATTTTATAAGAGACTATATTTTTACGATTTTTAGAATCTATTTTCCAATTTTTAGAGGTACCTAAAACAGCATTTTTAGCGACCTAAAACAGCATTTTTAGCGACCTAAAAGTCCGAAGTCTACTCATCAGACAAGTACATTCTTTTTTTCTTTCTTCATCTTAATTTTACCTCTCCCTTTCAGGATTTAAGCGACTCAAGCCGCTCGGGACTTACAGGGCCGCGACCTGTCGGGAAAAATTCTTTGGATCACATACATACTTTTTTGACCAGAATAGGACATGGAGGGCCTCCTCGGATGGGTGATCATCCCAATGCCGAGGCTACCTCTGATACAACACTAACACATAAGACAAGACATACCATTCACACACACGCATTCACTCTGAACAAGGCGCGGATGGGATGAAGATGATAATGACGGCCAAATGATATCCGGGAACTCAAGGGACTAAAGTTACCCGAATTTGTATCACAGATGAGAAAAACCCCGACCAGGATTCGAACCCGAAGCCGCTTCGTGAGAGGAGCGAACGCATCTCCTTAGCCACAGCGGTGAACTAGTAACAATAACAGGTTGATAATAATAATCAGGGCCCGGATTCTAATGACATGTCATCTTTTTATTGATGCTGCATAGACATTGTCAACTTGTAGATAAATCCTAATCATGGCCTCTAGTTTATAGAAATGCATTTTTATTAGGTAATTTTTTGTCATTTTATGTAATTTTATATTTTTAGGGCATTTATTTCATTTTTACGTCATTATTTTGTCATTTTCGTGTCATTTCCTTCCTTATTTTGTCATTTTCATGAATTTTATATCGAATATATTCTTATATTTAAATAAATTACTAGGTTCAAATAATGAAACACTTTTGTAGGATCTACTTTTAAAACAATTTTCTTATTTTCTTCACAGATGCTCCAATCCAAGTTTTTAAACCTACAACATCATTTCTGCATTTACAGTTTTACAGTTATGTATGAATTTGTCGATAACTTTGTGTGTACAATAATAATTTTTATAAAATATGAAATATCAGTTTTAGGTCATCCTTTATAATTATTAAGTCATTTTCTTTAAAATTTAGGGTCATTTTATAGGTCATTTTTAAAACAATTTTAGGTCATCAGAATCCGGGCCCTGTTAATAATAATTCGCGGGTGAGCGGGCAAAGAGAGTTAAGTCCACCATCCTAAAAAATTGAGATGTGTCCATAGAGTTATAGATAAAAATGTTCTCTACATTTCTGTTAAGTCCAGTAAGTCATAATCAAAATTGTACGGTAGTTATGGATGTGTGCATCATGGGTTTATCCATCTCTAAAGCTATGTTGGGCTGGTAGGCTATAGGGTGTTAAGTCACTCTAATTCTCAGTAACAAGAAAGTGGACTTAACTCTCTTTGCCCGCGCACCCTGGAATTAATAACGCAACACTAATAACAATAGTAATAATAGTAATAGTATGTTATATTAATAAACACAAACTAAACTGTTTTATATTTGAAGTGAACACTAATTAAGCCACTTTGTATCTAAGCTGATCCGCTGCGAATTTGTTTATTGAAAACAAAAAAGCTGCGGGTTACGCGGTGTTTTTACCAGAGCTATTTGTTTGGCCAGCGCAAATATTTCCCTGTTATAATTTAAATATACATTAATTTAGTCCCGTGTGTTTGCGAGTAAGAGAGAGCGCGCGCTAAGATTTTTAAAATTCAACGGGGGTGTGGGGATGGGATGGGTAACTAATTAACTTAATTAAGTATCAACCAATTAGTCGGCCACGCTGCTACAGAAGAATAATATTGGTTCACTTTTGAACGCAAAATTGGAAAACTCAATGAGGGGTGAATACGCTCTGTTTTTACACGCCGCAGCCCGCAATACACACCGAATACTGGCGTCACGGGATCGACACCGGGTGCATGTTACACAACGTAAACAAAAATAAAAAATAGTCATTGCTCCTGTATGCATAATATGGATATACTGCCATAAAAAGAAGCAAATGTAACTGGTGAAAATATTGAAACAAAATTATAACAAACATAACAGAGAGATTTAAAGGATGACAAACGAATTTAGAGAAACGAAATGTAGGACATTTACAGGAAATGTTATTATGCTTTGAAAATAAATAATGCGCTACAAAATATTAGAATAGCCGGCAAATCGTTCGAACAACTGTAGAAATTCAAATATCTGGGAGCAATATTTACAAACACAAATAATATTAAGGCAAAAGTTAAGTGTAGACTCAAATCAGGATACGCCTGCTTTTATGCAGTTCAGAAACTCTTCTATTCTCGTCTTCTGTCCAGAAATCTAAAAATAAAAATTTATAAGACAATTATCCTGCCGGTTGTATCATATGGATGTGAGACACGGTCGCTTCCTCTTCGAAAAGAACATAATCAGAGTATTCGAAAACAGGACGCTTAGGAAAATATTTGGGCCTAAGAGAGATGAAAATGGGGACTGGAGAAAACTGCATAACGATGAGCTTCATGATCTGTACTCGTCACCGGATATAGTAAGGGTAATTAAATCACGGAGGATGAAATGGGCTGGACATGTTGCGCGCATGGGGAAGGAAAGACATATCCCAAAAATATTGACGGTAATACCAGAGGTGAAAAGACCACTTGGAAGACCTAGACGTAGGTGGGAGGACAATATTAGGATTCGTTTAAGAGAAGTAGAATTTTCGAGGGATGGATGGATGGAGTTAGCACAGAATAGGGTTGAATGGCGGGCTCAGGTAAGCGCGGCAATGAACCTTCGGGTTCCATAAAATAGATAATATTCCTTTAGCTTGCTTAGGAATTGTCTATTGCCATTGAGTATGTAATTAAGTAAGCATAGGCGTAGCCAGGCCGACCATATGGGGGGGGTTATAACATCCGCGGGGTCTGGCGAGTATGGAAGGAGAGGGGGGTCCGGGGGCCCTCCCCCGGAAAATTTTAAAAATTAAGATGCAAAATAACGAGTTTTAAGCTTCCGGGGGTTCTCCCACGGAAAATTTTAAAAATTTTAAAAATGAAGATGCAAAATAACAAGTTTTAAGCTTCCGGGGGTCCTTCCCCGGAAAATTTTAAAAATTAAGACGCAAAATAACGAGTTTTAAGCTTCCCACGCTTTATACTTGTATTAAGCAATTTATGGGCAGACTTAAAAAAATTATACAATTTTCCATTTTTTATTCAATGGGGGGGGGGTTCAAACCCCCAAAACCCCCCCCCCTCGCTACGCCTATGTAAGTAAGTAAAGCCCTATGTTACACTAATCGCAGAAAACCATGTATTCATAAAGTAAAGCATCAATGAACTTAAGATAGAAATTAAAAATATTTTAATACTAATATCCTACAAAAACGAGTGAGGTGGCCAAGATGGTAGCTTCTTGGACTCGCATTTTGGAGATCCCAGGTTCAAATCCCATGTCCGGCCAATGTTACATGGTTTACCCATAATTTTCCCAGTCGTAAAGGTAAATGCCGAATTGGATATTTACATACCCTGAATCTTCCTCACCATTTCATTCTGTATCATATCCATTTAAATTAATATCAATTGAAATTTATTCCATAAAATACACTAACAGAAGAAAATAATTGACAATCAATAGTTCCATGGCCTACACAGATCCCGAACTCTTGATATGGCCTCATAGCTAAAATGAGTATAAATAGGCCTACAGCTGGAAAAAATACTGAGCTTCCTTTCTTTACATTCTAATCACGCCGGACATTCTATAGGCAGTGTCTTAAGGGGAGTTGTAACAGTCTATCTCGCCAATGTTAAAATGAGACTTTTCCCGGTACGCTTAGGCTACGGTATCTCAACAACCCTGCACACAACAAAAATTAATTTTTATTTTTTTTTCCTACAAATCTTTAAAATGCAATAAATATAATATAACTTATTTTTAAGTTATCAACAAGCGTAGAGGCCTATTAATTTTTAAATTTATGTTTTGAATGTACTTTATAAACAAAGTAAATTTTGAAATACTCTCGCTTCAGATAATGTTCTATTTAGGTACAGTGAATGATTACTATTGAACGAAATTCATGCACCAATAGTTTCAACCAATACAGTACAGCTTGCTTTTCCATTCATGTATTGACTCCTGGTTTTTGAGCATTTTCTTGGAGTAACCCTGTGGAACTACATATCCTATCTTTCATGTTAATAAAGCGGGTTGACCACTGTATACTGCCTGCCGCTTTTCATGTTCCATATTCAAACTTATCAAGGTGATGGACTTTGCGGATCTTCATCTCTTGAGCGATGCTTTCTTCTGCCCCCATTACTATTCGGTATTACTTTCTCTGCATTGAAAGCTATGGCTCACGGAAACTAACCATCGAATTTTCAGCATAATACACTCAAATTTATGTGAGTTACGGCAACCCACAACCCAAAATGTCCAATTTTATAGATTTGAACAATTCAACTAATTAGCTTATGAATCAGTGACCAGTCCCGTATAAGATTATGTGGAATTTCAACGAATCGCAAGTGACTATAGTCATAAGCAGGGCCCGGATTCTGATGATCTAAAATTGTTTCAAAAATGCCCTATAAAATGACCCTAAATTTAAAAGGAAATTACTTAATAATTGTAAAAAATGACCTAAAAACTGATATTTTATTTATAAAAAAATATTATTGTACACACAAAGTTATAGACTAGTTTGTACATAATTGTAAAAACTGTAAATAACTGTAATGTTGTGAATGTTCTTTTCTCACTAAAATTTATACTGGCACTGAGGCACTGGTGAGACAAAATTCGGCACATTCTTTTGTGGTCTGCCGGATTATATTGTTGTTTATTGGTAAACAGTAGTTTTCACTCTCAAATCTATGCAGGTGCCAAGTCAATCTAATAACAATAGTAATATAATACAAAATTTTGGCGTTTCTTTAATTCTCATTTCCGACAGAGACATGACAACACTTAACGCCGAATTTTTCCTTCTTGCATTAAACAAACAACACTTCAAAGAGAGCACCGCTAGCGACGAAAAAGTTAATACACTCAATGTAAATACATGAAAATGCCTAAATAAGGAAGCAAATGACACGAAAATGATAAAATAATGACCTAAAATTGAAATAAATGCCCTAAAAATATAAAATTGCATAAAATACCCCTGTCAAAGCAAAATGTCCTCGTCTGGAAATAAAATCTTCTACTAGTAACACTGCCTCCATAGTAATTATTACTGCATAGTACGTAAAGGCCTAGCGGTCACTTAGACACGATAAGGGGTTGCTTGTACAATTCGCTTATTACACGAAAAGGCCGACACTTTATTTAATAAAACGAAATGGCGTCGCTATTAATCACATAATGGGCTACGCACGCATTTTTAAATATTTCATTAACCCCTCCTTTCCTGCAGTAATTAAAACGCGTCACTTTTCTTTCTCTGCTACCAAGGCAACACGACGTGCAATTGTTTCGTAAACACGTGTTAATGTTTGCATAGCAACCAATTCGTTAATAACAAAGCAGTTTATATAAAACTACTCTAGATAATAAGGTGATTTCAGGGATGTCCAGTCGATTTGCGGGGCCTTGAGCTAAATTATAGCCTAAATATATACCTGTAGGTGACAATTACATATCCAATATTAATCAGTCATTTTTTATGTAAGCTCAAAGGACAGAAAATTTAAACATCATCATACCTTCCTTGATAGAAAAAAGGAAAGAAGTAAACAAAAAATAAACAAAAACAACAAAAGGAGTTATGAAAATAATTTATAATTATAATATATTTTTTCATCTCGCACATAAAATTATTATACGCGTGATGACGTATATTTTTATACCTCGTATATTATTATATACCATATTAATAAGACATAATTACCAATTAAATTGGTATGGATATGTAAGAAGAATGGAAGAAGGGTTGGGAATGATGTCCACTTGGAAGAAGAACCAGAGGCAGGCCTTGAAAGTCATGGATGCTGGAGATGAGCACAGGAATGAAAGAAAGAGATTTACAAGATATGGATTAGATTGACAGAGACGAATGGAGGAAAAAATTAAACTTTAAGCATAGAAATATAACATTGTATTCTATATATAAATATATTAATTAATAAGACAAAAACTGCATAACGACGAGTTTCATAGTCAGTACTCGTCACTGGATATAGTAAGGGTAATTAAATCACGCAAGATAAAATAGGCTGGACATGTTGCACGCATGGGGAGGAAAGACATATCTCAAAAATATTGACGGGGAGACCCAAAGGGAAAACACCACTTGGAAAACCTAGACGCATGTGGGAGGATAATATCAGGATAGATTTAAGGGAAGTCGGATTTGCGAGGGATGGTTGAAGTTAGCACAGGAGAGGGTTGAATGGCGGGCGCGGCAATGAACCTCCGGATTCCATAAAATTGATAATATTCCTTTAGCTTACTTAGCAATTGTCTATTGCCATTGAGTAAGTAAATAGACTAATTAATAAAACGATTTTATTAGTTACTAGCATGTGCCCGCGGCTTCGCCCGCGATAATTATTTAAAAAATTAAAAATTAAAAGCATAACCCTAATAGTTAAATCATTATATTTATTAACACCTAAATCACGTGGACTACATATCACGATTAGATAGCGTCGCCTGGTAAAGGCGCCCGCGGTTTCCCCCGCGATAATCATTTCAAAAATTAAAAACTAAAAATTAAGAGCATAATAGTTCAATCATTATATTTATTAACACCTAAATCACGTGAATTACATACCACGATTAGATAGCGACGCCTGGTAAAAGCGATCTCAGATTCGAGTTCCTTGGCCCAGAAAATCCCTGTATAGTGAGTTTCGTCCAAATCGAACGATGTTTAACCATATTTAGGTCTATGTTGATTATCCCTCTTCCGTGTAGGTTGAAAATTTCATATGTCTACGGGCCTTGACATTCTAAACAAATGAATCGACCAGCGTGGGCTTACAACATTCAAGCGATCGCGATGCTTTTATTTCCATGGTATGACAAAAATAGCCAAAGCCAACTGCAATTGGTTTGACATTGAAATGTATTACTGAAATCTGATGCTTTGACAGCGCTAAAATCACGTTTTCTGCCAGTTTTTCACTCATAACTCGCGAACGAAAGCTAAAATTACAAATTCGGCTTCGAGGTGCATTCGCCCACCTTTCAGTCCATCTATCTTTAAAATTTCAGATCTCTGCGTTCAGTAGATTTCGATGGGCATCGTGGACAGACAGACAAACAGCATGTGCCCGCATGTGCCCGCGGCTTCCCCCGCGATAATTGTTTGAGAAATTAAAAACTAAAAATTAAGAGCATAGTTAAATCATTATAATTATTAACACCTAATCACGTGGAGTGCATTCCACGATTAGGTAGCGTCCCCTGGTAAAAGCGACCTCAGATTCGAGTTCCTTGGCCCAGAAAACCCCTGTATAGTGAGTTTCGTTCAAATCGAACAATGTTTGACCATATTTAGGGTTGATTATCCTTCTTCCGTATAGGTTGAAAATGTCATATGTCTGTGGGCCTTGACACTCTAAACAAATGAATCGTCTAGGATGGACTAACAAAATCAAGCGATCGCGTTGCTTTTATTTCCAAGGTATGAGGTATGATGACAAAAATAGCCAAAGCCATCTGTAAGTGATTTGATATTGAAATTTTTACTGAAACTGATGCTTCTAAAACGCAAAAAAATGCACGTTTTCTGCCAGTTTTTCACTCATAACTCACGAACTAAAGCGAAAATTTAAATTCCGGCTTCGAGGTGCACATTCCGACCCTTTAGTCCGCCTATGTATAAAATTTCAGATCTCTGCGTTCAGTAGATTTCGCTGGGCATCGCGGACAGACACAGACAGACAGACAGACACTTCCTTTTATTAATATAGATACCAAGGAGATTAATCTAAAAAAACAAAAGAGCTGATGAAAAATCTAATCAAGCGCGGCTATAATATACATAATCGATCGTCCCACCATAGGTTATTTCGCTTACAGTTACATAAAGAGGGATGTGATTTTATTATTTTCGTGGTTTTAATAATATTCATTATATTCTTAACTCTGTGAGTATTTGTAAATTGTCATAATTAGGGGGCTGATTTCTATGACATGCCATATTATCCCCCTTTGCATTATTTCAGGTTTCCGACTAATTTAAACCCGATTCCAAGCATCCTGGTGAAAATGGAACGGCTTTTACTGTGCATATAATTGAATATTTAGGAAATTATCAACTTTTGTAGCATATTTAGTGTGAGTATGCATATTTAGGTCATATTTTTGGCATATTTGTGTGCATATTAAAGAAATTTTGAAGTTTCGTATCATATTTTGTAAATTTTGCATTATAATTATACTTTTTTGAGAATTTACAGGTATTTTAAATAATTGAAATTATAAACTAAACTACTAAACTGAACTCCGTGGCGCGACATCCCCGAAGGGACAAGGCCTACCATTATATTGACATTATATTTTAATAAAATGAATTGTAATAAAACTTAAAAAAAATATATACACAATGTGTAAGTGGTAAAGTCATATTTTAAATTGTATTCGTCATATTTTAATGTTTTTTAGGTCATAAATGCATGCATATATCCTATTTTTTTAGGTCATAGAAATCCGCCCCCTAGTCCTAATAAATCTAACGCGAGGTCCGGAGTCTCTCAAGATGAGTTTGTACATAAAACTTATTCCGGCATATTAATTAAATTATTTTAGACTACGAAAATTGGTTCAATGTCTTATAAACAGGAGTTTACGCACATAACAGAACACATACGTTCAATATATGGTGAATAAAAAAAATACAGTACCCCTGGTGGGACTCGAACCCACAATCCCCGGTTTAGGAGACCGATGCCTTATCCATTAGGCCACAGGGGCGATGGGTTGCTCACCCAGCTATCAGCTGAAGTCGTCAAGAACCTGGCAGCGCATCTCCTTCCTTCTTCTCCCCCCGTCATCCTTGCCTCATTCTCTTACAAGACTTGAAGCGCACCATACACTATGCTCCTATCCAAAGCCAAATGGTATTTTATTATTTTGGGATGTCTTAATAAAATCTTTATTTTACTAAAGAGGACAGTTTGGGTAATTCGTAGAGTTGCTCCAAGGTGCAGCTTGTAATCCAGTTTTAACTTCCTCTGCCCATACCGTAGGTAAGTTACTATAGGTGAGGAAGTATTGTTTTCTACCCCAAATTCGAAGTTGAATTTTTAACATAAATACAAGTTTTGAGGCCTCCTGAAACAAAAAAATAATATTTTCGAAAACATGTATGTGTGTCTTGTGTGTGAAAAGTGTAGCTCCTGAATGGAAAATCGTATGATAACAAAATTTTGTATTTGGGTAAGTAGCTTCTGAGGATGTGACACGAAAATTGGCAAAAACTTTATTTTATTTTTAAGTGACTTTAGATTAAGAAAATTTCGTTTGTCGCGATTTTCTCGAAAACGGATCAAACGATTTTCTTTAAATTTTGTAGTTGGGGTGCTTTTATATCAAGAGCTAAACTTTTATTTGAAACATTTTTTCGAAACTTTTATTTGAAACATTTTTCTCTGAAGGGTAGTTATAAGCGCTCTTTGCAATACGGCCTCTTGTAATGGAAAATCGTACGAAAACAAAATGTTGTATTTGGGTTAGATACTTTTAGGGATGTGACACGAAGATTGGCGACGACTTTCTCTTATTTTTAAGGGACTTTACATGGAAAAAATTTGGTTTGTCACGATTTTCTCGAAAACACCTATAAACATTTTGTTTAAATTTTACACAAATGGTGTATTTATACTAGGAGTTAAAACTTTTAGGCATATTTGAAACATTTTTTTCGAAGAAAAAAAAACTCTAAATGATAGTTATAAGCCACCCATTCTCAATAAGATGTTCTCTTTGCAATATGGCTTCTTGTTCTATATCAGTGAACATATAACTGTAGTCATAGAACCTCTGTCTGCGCATCTGCATATTAAACGGTAGGACAGCTGGGGGTTTCCCAAAATGGCTGCACGGTACATAATACAAATTATCTCACGAATATTAACAGCTGTCTAAAAAATAGTGTATGGTACTCATTATAAAATGAGTTTACTTTGATCGTAGGATTCCTACACTCTGTTTACGGGCTCGTTCCGCAAACGTAAGTACTTGCAAAACAAGATCTCGTTTTTTACACTTGTTTCGCAAATAACTATTTTCTCAACGAGAGATAAAATAGTAGTAGTACGGAGAAATATTCTAAGGGCCAAACTGCTGGGTTAGGGGGGGTACAGGGTATTGTGAGGCACTTAAAACAAGACAAATGCAGAATGAAGTCATATTAGAGACAGAAAACACTGCTCGGGTTGACACTGCGCTGCACCTGTTTTTCCTTGTTCTCTCTAATCCCCCCTCTCTCCCATCCCTCTTGAAACTCCCCGCAAGGGTGAGGGCGGGCGGGGGGGACTCTCTGTCCCGACTCCCCTTTAATTAACAGAAAGTGGTTCATTAGAGCTTATTCATTAAAGCTAGAAGTAATTAGTGAAGTCTAATGAATGCCGTAATAATCTAACAGTGAGTGTACTGTGCTCTCTTTTGCTTCAGCCTCCAAGGCAGATCCAAATCCTGCAGGATTAGTTACCAACTTCCTCCATTTTTACGTATTAGCTCAAATAATACGCCGCAACTTTGAATAACGATCGCAACTTCTAAGAGTAATTCGCGTGTTTCTTTCAGTTTTTAAATAGCTATGAATGTTATGGTTGTTATGGTAATGAAACTTTTTTTTTACGTATTGAGATTATGGTTGTCATAGAAACGAAACAGATGCCGATCTCTAGTTTTGTGTGGGTGCTGTAACATTCAGATGTTTCCATGTGAACGTGGATAGCTAATGAGTTGCAGAAGGCCATGGATTAAAAAAAGGAGAGATATACAGAATGGTTAATATGCGCCGATGATACGATAGCATATTCCACGCAATAGACTATGAAAGCAACTAGAATAAGGGGTCCGAAACGATAATTACACCAGCTTAGAATAAACTGAGCTAAACTTTTCACTTTTGGGCTGAAATCGTTACTTGTAGAAAGCCTTTGAAGTGGCATTATGATTTCATTTTCAGACCTCGGCGCGAAGTATAAAGAAAATGTGTTAAATCGAAATTGAGATAACACAAGGAAAACATGTTTCACGATACCAAGATGTCGAAAACAGTTTTTGGAATTATGACCTCTTATCTATTTGTTCTGAACAATTACATATAAACGGTGAATTTAATTTAATAAAATTTAATTTAATTTAATGCAATGCTACACCATTCATCCGATCGCCATGAAACTTTGGGAAGTTGTTGAGTACACTCCCACGGAGGTTTCTGGAATAGAACATTTTTAATTTTAGCTTTCGTTCGCGAGTTATGAGTGAAAAAAGAACAGAATACGTGCATTTTTTGCGCTTTCGAAGCATCAGTTTTCAGTAATAGAGTTCAGTTGTCAAATCAATTGCAGGTGGCTTTGCCTATTTTTGTCATCCCTTGGAAATAAAAGCATCGCGATCGCTTGAATGTTGTAAGCCCACGCAGACATCTGAAATTTTCACACTAGACGGAAGGATAATGAATTAGGCCTAAATGGGAAAACATTGCTCGATTTGGATGAAACTCACTATACAGGGGTTTTCTGGGCCATGGAACTCGAATCTGAGGTTATTTTTCCCATGCTGCGCTTTCTAAACGTGGAATACACTTCAAACCCGGAAATTAGGCCTATCAATCGTTTAGTTTAGACCTATGAATGTTTCGCGTGCAAAGTGTTAATAAATATAATATCTTAATTATTTTCCTCTTAATTTTTAATTTTCCGATTAATTATCGTGGGCGAAGCCGCGGGGATCTGCTATAAGTTATAAAAAGTTATATCTAGCGTTTTATGAGGGAATAGTTTGAGTGTGATAATTCATTCTTCCTCATTTCAAATTCTATAAATTATATTAAATTAAATTATATAAAGACCTAGAGTTTGAACATCGAAACTCCTTGATAAGTTATTTTCGAATTTAAAAAATACAAAACCCGAGCGACTTCGGGCCTTTTAAGCTAGTAAGGTTATATAGAAAACAATAATATAACCTTCCTGATACATCAGTATTGCTATAGATAGCATTTTGGACGAAATCTAGAAAAAAGTTCACTAGGTATAAATCTTCGTTTCTCAACAATGATAAAGTTTTAAATATTTTATCGCTTTATATTTTTATTATTGTTTCCGTTCTATTTTATGAAGCCTCTTCTGGGCATATTTATCCCTAAACCGAGATTAGTTCCCTTTCCTAAAAATTTACGAGCTCATTTGGCGTACGATCTAAATAATTCAAAACAGACACACAGCACTTTTCATGGCAGATCAGTTGAGAAATTCTTACTTCAACAATGCATAAAACAATCGCTAAGAGTATTACCAGGTGGATATGGAAAGATCATAATTTAGCATCGACAATAAAACAGCTAAGCCCCCTGCGACTCCGCGCTGTAATCTGCACTGATGCTCTGCTGACAGACTAATCTGTTAGTTATGTACTTGGACTCTGACTTCGGCTCCATGGATTTGGAATTTGTTGTTTTTTATGATCGCCCATCCGTATTATTTCTACATGATGTCAAGATATCCCAGATTAGGGGTGTGAAACTTTTCTACACTGGAAAATTTGTGTTTTAATACATATTTGTATATTCGCTCTCCTATTATGGTTTTTGCCACTTACAATAATAATTTCTACCCGGTTTCAATTACCTAAAAACATCTTCAAAATTACTTGAAAACAATATTAAGAAGTTAAACTGGATTAAAAATAATCATAGATAACACAGATCAACAAAAAAGAACTTTTTGTTTGGTGTCTCATATGTTCTACCGGATTTTGGCTATACTTAGTGTGTTTATTCCAAATATCTAAACAGTTTTTCTCTACCAGCTTTACTTTTATATAGTCTAGGCTTTATTCGTGAACTCTTAGTCTAGCGAAACAAAATCTTGCTTGATAATATAGCTAGTGAAGGTTCTTGACCATACTTTGGACACGTAGGACGAAAACTGTACGAAGTACAGAAAAACTAAAAGCTGGATTAGTTTTTGTCCCTCAAATTGACAGCTCATAGGCCTAAGTCATAAACGATCGTACAATATGTGATAATATCAATTTTTTGAAAGACCCCATGTTATATTGTTATTGTAATGTTAATGTAATGTTAGTGTGTTGCTTTTTTCTTCACGTGATTTAGAAGCTAAAAATAGACACTGTTTTTTATGTATATCAAACGTAAAATGGGATAATATGCATAATGGCAATACCATATCTCACAAACTAAAGCTGATATAGCAAAACTAATGGCACATTTGGCATCAGCGACCTAAATATACCCAAGAATAGGTATAAATTCTAAGGCACCAAAATGGCTGTTGGTCTGTGTTATTAGCCTAAGTTATGTGAGATTTGAAATGCTTCTCCACACACAACACTATATATTATTTTCATATCTTCTTTAGTTCATATGAAGCTTTGCTCTTTGAAGGAGAAAAAGTATATCTACAGACAAACAAGAAGGAAAGAAAAGAAGTGGAAAATAGGAAGAAAGATAAGAAGAAATGAAGAGAGGAAGCAAGATATGAGATTGAAAGAGAATTGAAAGAAAATAAAAAAATAGAGAAAACTGAATACTGTATAGATATTGGAAAGAATGTACCGGTACTACAAGTAATATAGAAAGGCAGAAAAAAGAAAGAAAAACAGAAGGAAAGTAAGGAGTGAAAAGATAAAGAAAGAAGGATAAGTGAGTGAATGAAAGAGAAAATGGAGTAAAGAAAGATAAAGAATCAAAGAAAAAAGGAATGAAAGAAAATAAAGAAAAAGAATGAAAGAAAATAAAGGAATGAAAGAATAAAAGAAGAACGAAAGAAAGAAAATAAAAAGGTATAAAAAGAAAATATAAGAAGAAAGAATAAAAGAGAAGAGGGAAGAAAATAAAGAAACTTAGAGAAGGGGAGATAGACAGACAGACAGACAGACAGACAGACAGACCAGCAGTGAAGCAGGGCAGGGGAATATTAGAGTGTGGTGTGGTGTGGGTGTTGGTCCAGTTTAGCTGGAGCTCATCAGAGCGCCGTGTGGTAATAAGACTTTTCACCCCCGCCGCCCCATACTGCAGATATTGACGGGGCTGCTATTGTTAATTGGAAGGGAGGGGGTGGGGTCAAGCATACGTTTCCCTAATGAAGGTCAGTTGCTAGCAAGTGCCAGATTAATTCGTCAGTTCCCGATTTTAATGATGCCCCAAGATGAGTTTTAAGCTGCCTCCACCTTGTTTTATCATGCTAGGGGAATGCCGGGTAAATCCCACATTAACTCACTTTGTTTTTAAAACCAGAGCCTCCTGTGGACTACTGTTCGTTCCACTTTCAAACTATTCAACTAGTTTGCAATAGGAGAATTATGGCTAATTAGATTTTAATAAAAATATTTTAGAAAGAATATTTTTGATGTGGGCCTAGTCTTTATACGTATTTTATTACGGCTAATTAGATTTTAATAAAAATATTTTAGAAAGAATATTTTTAATGTGGGCCTAGTCTTTATAAGTATTTTATTACGGCTAATTAGATTTTAATAAAAATATTTTAGAAAGAATATTTTTAATGTGGGCCTAGTCTTTATACGTATTTTATTACGGCTAATTAGATTTTAATAAAAATATTTTAGAAAGAATATTTTTAATGTGGGCCTAGTCTATATACGTCCTAGGAGTTTTCGGAAAGCTAAGACTATCAGGGAGTCCTCTAGATACCATACAAACTACAGGTAGAGGATTTTTTTTATTATTATTATTTCAGCTGTGTTTATACTCATTTTAGCTTCGATGCTTTCCAGTAGGGGGCGGATTTCTATGACCTAAAAAATAGGATATATGCATGCATTTATGACCTAAAAAAACATTAAAATATTACCAATAAATTTTAAAATAGGATTTTACCACTTACACATTATGTACATTTTTAGGTAGATTTTCGAAGAAAAATCTACCTATTACAATGGATACCACTTTATGATTTTCGAAAAATTCTTTCATATCTTTACGTTTCATGCTCCCCTAAGTACGAAACCACCGCCCGTTCAAAAAATTTTTTTGTGATATTTATATATATATATATTTATATATATATATATTTATATATATATATATTTATATATATATATATTTATATATATATATATATTTATATATATATATTTATATATATCTTTACACGATAGCGGCCGTAATTTTGAAGATATTTGAACCAAATTTTATTATGTTATTTCTAGGCCCAATAGTTCGGACAAGTTCGTTAATGGGCAAAATTGGCCCAAGGGGGTGGTTGGGGGAGGGGGTTGAAATTTTTAAAAATGTATATCTCGGCCCCTATGAAGAATAGAGGGAAACTTTGTTTGAATAAATTAGAGTACTCCCTATGGAGTTCACAGTGACACCAAGGATTCGGGGGTTCGAGTGAGGGTGGGGGTGGAGGTGGGGGTGGGGGATGAAAATTCGAAACTTTTGAAACCACGTCTTGTGAGGTATCGTTGAAAAGCTCTTGATGAGTACTCTACAAATCAATAAATAGTTTCTTGATAGCTCTCATATGACGCGAGATTTTAATGTTTGAAAATAATAACACTTAAAAGAATTATTATAATATCATAATTTTGTCTTGTTTAGCGGCTTTGCTAATTTTATTCATTGCTGATCTTGCGCACGGCCTCCCACAATATTATATCCTATTCTTAATATTGTAGGTTAAAATTTTTCCACCTTAGGCACTAGTATATCTCAGATATTGATTTGAATGAGTGATGACAGGAATCTAAAGTTAGTATCTGTAGTTTATTTATACAAGTATTTACAAGAATCTTGTGTAGCAATAATTTACAATAGTCCTATTATGGTAAGCTAAAATGATATACAATTATTAAAATTACAAGTAAATTATAAGAATTCACAATTAGTTGTATGTACAAATTTTGAAAACTAGAAGACACGTCAACTTAAAATAGTATATACAGATTCTTATCTTCTATCATTAAAATATTATACATAAAAATGTAAGTCACAGTATGTTAAAATAACATTCTGCTATTTAGCATTGATGTTTAGATGTGTTGTTAATTATACAAGTATTTTCAAGTATCTTGTGTAGCAATAATTTACAATAGTCCTATTATGGTAAGCTAAAAATGATATACAATTATTAAAATTACAAGTAAATTATAAGAAATCACAATTAGTTGTATGTACAATTTTTTTTTTTTGAAACTAGAAGACACGTCAACTTAAAATAGTATATACAGATTCTTATCTTCTATCATTAAGATATTATACGTAAAAATGTAAGTCACAGTAAGTTAAAATAACATTCTGCTATTTAGCATTGATGTTTGGATGTGGAGCTGTATGTTGTCGTTAGGCTATATATAGAGCCGTGGAGATGTGAAGTTCCTTTATATGGATTCCTATGTCACCATGCATCTAAACAATATCTGGGAATTATGTCAATGGATATGCATTTCAATGCAGGCTTTGCATCATCTTCAGTCCAAATTTCACACACTAGAAATGAAAGTTGAAGAATGTAGTATAAATATTTATAAAGCAGAGTTAATTAAAGTTTCGTTAAAAGGTGTGTTTATTTAGTTAATTATAAAATGTCAGAGTTTTACTTACAGTTTTCTATGAACTTGTGGATGTTGTGTTCGTTGCATGAGTAGGCTCGCTACTAACTTGATTAGTATATCGTGTATCTGTAGTTAATTTTAACCTACAATATTACTATTTTAGCACTAGTTGAAAAATGAAATTTATCAATATCCTATTCTTGTTGTCAAAACAAATGATTGTAGGCTCTTCCTCTTTACCGAATTCAGTTCTTATTACTGCAGGTTTACCATGCCAAGGCTAAAGAAAAAGAGTGCTATGCAGCGACAATAAATTAAACCAAAAGCACTTCGAAATCTACCTCCGCCTGTAGGCCTGCCTAAAGGGATTTTTTTAAGTTTAATTACAATTCATTTTATTAAAATATAATGTTAATTATTTAAAATATCCGTAAATTCTCAAAAAGTATAAGTATAATGCAAAATTTACAAAATATGATATGATACTTCAAAATTTATTTAATATGCACATAAATATGCCAAAAATATGACCTAAATATGCATTTTCATATTAAATACGCTACACTAGTTGAAAATTTCCTAAATATGCAGTTATGTGCACAATAAAAGCCGTTCCTTTTTCACCAGGATGCTTGAAATCGGGTTTAAAATAGTCGGAAACCTGATATAATGCAGAGGGGAAAAATATGACATGTCATAGAAATCCGCCCCCTAGTTATCAGGAATTCGGGATCTGTGTCTGTACAGTAGGGTAGACCATGGAACGATTGCTTGTCAATTGTTTTATGGGTGTATTTAATGAAATAAATTTCAACTGATATTAATTTTAAAGGGATATGATACAGGATGATAAGGTGAGGATGATTCATGGTATGTAAATATCCAATTCGGCATTTGCCTTCACGACTGGGGAAACCATGAAAAAGCCCATGTCAAATTGGCCGGCCACGGTATTTGAAGCTGGGACCTCCCGAACGCGTCCAAGACGTTACCATCTCGGCCACCTCGCTCGGTAGGAAATATTGTGTTCGACCTGAAATTAGATTTCGCGTTTTCAACAATCTTAATTCAGAAATTATGGAGAGAAAGAAGTTCAAAGTGGCCTTAGTATTAATGGGAATGAAATTAAAACAATTATCTACCTTTATTGTTCCAGACGAGTTGATCCAGTCTGAACGAAGAAAATCTTCACCCCAAGATATTATGATTCCAGTAAGCATCTGGTGACAAGGCACTGCAGAGATAAAGATAATGATTACTAAATTACAATCATTGTGTTAAGTGTTTTCTATGCAGTCCGACTAGAGTTTGTAAGAAACTGAAACCGGACAAGCTATAAATAAATAATAATTAATTGGAACAAAGTTAAGATCTTGTATGAGTATTACCAAAATTACTAACGCATATTATGCATTTTTCCACTCTCAGCTGATGTATGGCGTACTTTTGTGGGGTGGTAGTGTGTCAGCAAAAATTGTTTTTAGGTGGCAAAAGAAGGCTACCAGGACTATGATGTCTATGAAACCTAATGATTCTTGTAAACATGTATTTAGATACTTAAATATAATGACACTGCCTGGTATGTATATATATAGTAATCTAATATTTGCTAAAGAGAATCTTCAACACTATCAATTACGCAGAAATATCCATTCATATGATACCAGAAATAGACAGAAAATTGATACTCCCTATGTTAGACTGAATAAAACGGCAACATCTTATAAACATTTAGCCATTACTATGTTCAACGAATTGCCTAATGATGCAAGGAATTGCAGTATGAATAGATTTAAAAATATTCTAAAGAAGTGGCTAATCAATAAATCCTTCTATCACTATGAAGAATTTTACCAATGTAATAAGAATGATTTGTGTTTTTAATTATTGTATATACCAGTAACTATTTTACATGTTAATAAGTTACTGTATATATCTGCAATTATAATATATGTTCTTTTTTTTAATTATACTGACGAATCTTACATGTAATCATGTGCATAGACAAATAAAAATATTATTATTATTATTATTATTATTATTATTATTATTATTATTATTATTATTATTATTATATTGCCATTTACAACCGGACAAACTATGAAACTTTAATAACACCTCCCCAAATTTAAAATAAATAAATAAATAAAAGGACCTTCTGACCACGTAAGATTACATTTTGGAGCAAGAAATGGGAGATACAAAATTACAATTGATTTGTCTTCTCGGCAACGACAATAGACTGGAACATTGCTAACCACCCCTGCCGTACAGCTATGGCACATACCTCCAAAACGTATTGAAATTATGGGGCAAATGGACTTTGCCTAGGTACCCATTGCCTACTACATAGTAGTAAAAGCTATGAAATTTTTCTCAAAATTATACACAAAATCATGAGGCAAATGGGCTTTGATTCTACTCCGGACCTCCCCCGAAATCAAAACCAAAAATAATATTTAAGTTATTTAAGCTCCATTTTCGAATATAAATTATTTTATTTAACGATAAAATACTGAATTTGTAAATATAGGCTTATTATTTCCACTGTTCCATAAGTTATTTCACTACTGTTAAAAATAGTAATAAGTATTATAACTTAGGTAACAATTTCTTGTTTATGTTGGCATGTCTTAGATTAAGTTATAGTAAGCAAATTTGCTAACTAGTTTTTCAGTGCTAAAATAGGGTTAAAATGAGATTTTTATTTAAATATTTTTTTTAAAAATCCGGAATAGACCCTCGTACCCCCATTTCGTGGGGGATAGTCCATACCCCCAAATCCCCCGGAACTTATTTTCTGGCTTCTGCTGCCAGAAGTAGGCCTACGTTGCAGATATTCTCAATTTGATTCCTTTTCGTGCATTTGGGGGCCCGAATGTTGCAACAGAATCTGAATTTATTGTTACGATTGAAATTGAAAATAACAAACTATATATCACTATCTATTGCTCGGAACGTGTCTGGAATGTGGCCCAATCGCGTTTGAATTTTTAAGAATGGCGAGGCCAGTACTAAAGTACAATTACAGTGTTTGTTGCACACAGTGATCGTAATCTGATTTCAGTCGCACTACTTTATCAGCGCGACGCAAGGTTACGCTTCTTCCTGGTTCCTCTCATAATTAATGAGTACCAATATAATGAACGGAAGCGGCCCAAGGCGTACACACTTGTGTTCTTTAGGGAGTGTACTAATGTAAACAAGAGGCGTCAATCTATACCAATTACAGTAGGTTCCCTCTAATCCGGCCACCCCGGGACCGGACCCTCGACCGGATTAAAAAATGGACGGATCATCCAGCGGTCTTTTAAACATGTTAAGTATAACCTATTAAAACAAAAAATCAAATTTTAAGATGGTTTTGTCGATTTTTTAAAGTTGAATGCTTTCGTTTTTCACTCATTTTTGAGAACATTTTTGTAACTGCAATAACAGACACACTGTAAAAATTAAACTCACAGTAAAAGATACTAACAACACAAGAGTAAAATTCACGTCTGAAATGAACGCAATCGTCAAGTGAACTGAACTGATGTGATTTGTTTACACTTAAGACTGATAACTAAAGAGACATGTATAGCCTATTCTAGTCGATTACAGCAGTGAGAAATCCTTCCGCGTGCAGATGGCTCATTCCAATAAGTCGGCCGGACCATCCGAGGCCGGACTAGAGGGAGTCAAATGTACCGTACATTTCCCTGGATAAGATTATTGTTGAATCTTAATTTTCATAAAAAAAGGACCCCAAAATCTGAGGTCGTCTTATAGGAAAGAAACAAAAAAGTTAGACAGATTCATATAGGCCTAAGTTAAAACCATTATAAAATTATGTATTCTGATGTCAAGATTATATCTGTGACTTGGTTCTAAAAGGGCCAATGTCATAAAACTTGATTTTGAGATAATTGACTTTTTATCAAAAAGGGGAAAGCGCGAAAGTTTCACACGTATTTACTAGTCAGAAGATAATATGTTATGAAAATAATGATATTGTTTTGTTTATGAGTTGTTTTAACAATAACGCTGCTATTAATTGTTGTGAAATGTAGTATAGCCTACTCATGGTGTAATTAAGGGCAGATAATATATTATATTGAAGGCGGTGACATAACGAAAAGTCAGCAATTACTGGGGGGGGGGGGGGTTTGTGAGGCATAGAATATTCCCTCAAAATAGAGGGGGTCCAGAGGTCAAAATGATGAGTTTTTATGTCCTCTGGACAAATCTTCCAGAGTTGAGAAATTTGTAAATTTTACATAAAAATTCAAATCATTAATTAAATATATAACAAAGTTTTTTTCCCTTTAACTTTAAGTACGAGCTGATCTCAAAAAATTCACAAGGAATCAATCATTTATAACAAGAAATTAAAGATAATGAACTCGAACAACTGCTGTCTAGAATATAAACACTATTCAACTTGCATTTTACAATCCTCAGGTTAAAATAAGGAGAGTACATAAATAATTATATTTTTGTTTCATATTTAATTATTGAAGTTTAATGTTATTTTATTAGGTAACTTTTCCGACAGATAAAAAAGTGTGCGTGGAACGCCACGCGACAGAAGTGAAACTTGTTTTAATTTTTGGATTTTTCAATTTTGGATTATTGGATTTTTTTAAATTTTGGATTGTTGGACTTTTTAATATTGGGTTTTTGGACTTTTTTTTATTTTGGACTTTTTTATTTTGGATTTTTTAATTTTCGATTATAAATTTTTTAAATTTTGGATTTTTAAAATTTATTATTAAATTTTGGATTTAGGATTTTTTAATTTTGAATTCTTTATTTTTGAATTTTTTTATTTTTAAATTTTGGATACTTGGATTTTTTAATTTTCAATTTTTTTTATTTTGGATTTTTGGACTTTTGATTTTTGGATCTTTGAATTTGTAATTTTGTAATTTTTGAAACTTTTTAATTTTGGATCTTTGAACTTTTTTAATTTTGGATTTTTTAATTTTGAATTCTTGTATTTTTTTCGATTCTGATTTTGAGCGTTACGTTAATTTCGTGACGATTTACCCCTACCGCGGCTAAAGAAGTTTCACTTCAAAAATGTAATACACATAAAATGTGGATTAATTCTTGTATTGGCCATGCCACACGAGACTTGTGCAGATTAGTACACACCCTACACCCACACCACATTTCCTTGCTCCCTCCTCGCCCACTTGAAGTTGCCACAGTGAGTCTGGGGACTCTTTACAACCCCTTCCACTTGAACCTGTGCACAAAATTCAAACAAACTGCCAAATTAAAGGCCTATTAAAATATATACTTCTATTATTACCCTTGTTAACTTATGTAAGGGGCTCACGGCCATTTTTAAACGCTAGTCCAAGTATTCGCTCTAACTCTGCCATGCATGGCCGTCTGTGGAATATCGTACTTCAGCCTAGCAAATCATATTACAGTATTAATCATAATGAAGGCAATGTTGGCTCTGATTTCTAATACACAGCCTCCTAATATTGGATTGATATAGAAATACTATCGCTTAGCAATTGTTTAAAAATGACCAGGAATATTTATTTAATACAAAACTAGTGCTCAGAAGGGTCTACTACAATATCAAGAAATTAAGCTGGTCATGTATTTTTTTTACATTTCTGCATCTACATTATACATTGACTAGCTTAAAAGGCCCGGCGTCGCCCGGATTTTTCATTTTGTAATTGGAAATTAACTTATGAAGGACTTTCGATTTTTAAATTCTAGGTCCTTAAATAGGTATTTATAATTTGAAATAGGAAGAACGACTTATCACACTCAAACTATTCCCTCAGAAAACGCTTGATAAAGCTTTTTATGGCTCATAGAGGATGGAGAATTTTGCATCCCATCGCTTGTACAGCACACAGCAAGCCTGGTAGGGGCTCAAGTAGAAGAAACAGAAATCCCGGTAATATAAAATTGTATTGTCTTTGCGGAATATTTATTTCTCATTCTTTATGTTACAAAAAAACCGTTTTGGGGATGAAAATAAACAGAAATGTAATATCACTTTCATAGCTACTTCTCTCCCCAAAACATATTACCAAACCTTGTTTTCTCTATGTCCAGGGTAGAGAAAGTTATGTGACTGCATTATTTTCGTGGATTTCATTCTTTAATATTTATTTATAATACTAACTATATTGATAGTTTCTCTAATTTCTCAAAGTCCCATTTCATTTATTTCCAAACCCATCTGAGACCATTGGCAACAATATGTTGTCATGTGAACTGTAATCTGCATTTGATAATTCTGTGTAAAAGGGGATTAAGTATTCTCAAAAAACATTTGATTTTTGGCATTTAAAATCAAAATTTTGCAAAATCCTTTCTTAGCGAGCACTTACATTATGAAATTAAGGTAGGCCTACTGTCAAAATTCCAAGTCTCTATCTACAGTATTATAGTTTGGGTTGTACGTTGATTCTCTGTCATTAAGTCAGTCAGGACAAGGCCTCTTATTCAGGGTGTTAATGAATAGCACCTAAATATTTTACCTGTGTATACAGGGGACATAGACAAGGAACTTTTATTAGGAGATTTTTGCTCTATGACGTAAAATGTGTATGCTACAGGGCATTAAAGTCCTTAAAATTTGGTGCTTATAAGTCAATAATTGAGCGAAATAGGGTTAAAATTTTCATTAAATTGACTTCATGCCTTCTTAGCGATCGATAAAAACCTGATTCTTAATAATTCATCAACAGCTATAGGCTACCATAATTTAGAATTTTCATAATCTGCAAAATTTACTGACTAATCACATGATTGCCCGCCACTGCATTATGTTTTTATTCCTAATTCCAGACCTAACAAAAATGTTTCGTTTGTCTTTTTTTCCCTTAGTGTTGCAAGATATCGATCGTCATTTTTTACAATTTTCCCGACCACTACACAATATTCACTGTTCCTTTGTTTCCCATCATTTCAAGTATTAGAAGTCAGTGGCGTGCATATCCTTGGGAGATTTTATGTTATAACAGGAAGAATTGAATCCATAGAGCAAAAGTCTCCTAATAAAGGTTGCTTGTCTATATGCCCTCTATATACAGGTAAAATATTTCGGTGTTATTCATTAACACCCTGTATATATAGAGATACAATGACATACACATGCTGGAAAGAAGGCAAAAGACGCAAGTAGGTTATATTACTGGCACTGAGTACAGGAAATCCAGGATTTCACCGTGATAGCATAAAAGGGGGTATGGATGAAGAAACACTATCGTCGAAAAAATAATAATGTCATAGAAATCGTGTGTAGTCAACACCATCAAATATATGTTGAAGTTAGTGTATCGTTGTTCATTTGTTTGTGTGGTCTGTGGTAAGAAGATAGTTTTCGTAACCATGCTGTGGTCCAGCATTTCTCAAATGAAATTGAAAAGTTGGGCGCTCTGCTTGTATTAATGAAGGCTGGTAAAAACGTGACCAGTCCTCCAGCGGGTTTCTGGAAAACAAGTGTGGGAAAGACTCCAGTTCCTGGCAGCTTGAATTACAGATTACTCCGCTTTGTTATTAAAAAATGCTCATGTTTGTTCAGGATTTCTTTTAGCAAATTTAGTTATGAAAGCGAGCATCTACTCTAGATTTGTAGGATGGGTACCTAGTAATAACAAGCATCGGAAAAAAAAAGTCCTGTGTTACTTACAAATATCATGGAAAACTAATAACATCCTCTACCAAATAACAGTTTTAGTAGCCTATAATTAGACCTGGGATTTCAAGGCAAATGCCTATATTTTGTTCCTTATAAAATAACATAATTTTTTTTAAATATGTGGACGTTTCATGATAAATCACTTACATTTATAGAGTTTTATAGTACCCTAAAATGCCTATTTGAACCTTTAGAGCCTATTTTACTATTTTAGTGCCTAAAATGTCTATTCTGTACATTTAAAATAAAATTCAACTTCTGTAACTTTTATAATCATTTAATGGACATCCCTGAATGAAGAGCAGCAAAGGGTGCGTTTTTCACAGGAACTTGATTTTCCCAAACAATAATTGTCGCCAAAGGAATGCTGCCTGATGGGGAAAGATTAGCTCAAAACAACAAGTAGCTGGTATATAATATTAATAATAAGGGACATACTTTGTCAATTTTTCATATAAACCAAAACTGTTTTTGATCAATGTATTTTTAATTCTGTCTTAATTTTGCAATTATTTCTGTTAAGAATAGGTATACTACTTTTTTACAGTAAAAAAAGATCACGTTGCAGTTTAGGAACATATTGCAGTATTTTAAAGTCTATTTACGCATTTTTAAAGCATATTTTAAGGGCCTATTTTCTCTTCTAAAAGTCTATTTACTTGTTTTAAAAGCCTATTTTAGGTGCCCAAAACTAGTTTTTTTAGAGCATAAAATCCCAGGTCTACTAATAACATCCTCTACCCAAATAACATTTTAGTGTAGTACATAACATACCATTTATTATAACATATTTGCATATTCTGAAATTCGGTAGGAAATTTAAACAAAAATGTTAGAGCCATTTTCGAGAAGATTAACAAAAAAATTACATTCTCTTCATGTAATAATAAAAAAAAATCGTCACGTTTCTTGTCGCATCCCCGAAGGAAACACAACCCAAGTAAAACCCGATGTAATGCACTGCCGCCACTTTCTTTACCCATTCTTTACATCTTTCTCACTTCATATTGTGAAATCGAATAACAGACCAATGTGTGATAATTCATAAGTCACATGCTGCCATTCAGCAGAATGAAAACACATTAATTTGTACAACATAAATTGTTTGGAAATAATATAAAGGTACAATAATTAAAAACACATCTTCGATTCGGTGGAAGCCAGTTCGTGTGCTTTTATTCTGTTCTGCTGTAAGCTTACCATTAGGTTAATATGTCTCATATGCACCATTGGTAGCATTGGTCACAATATGGTAACTCGAATCGATTCATGCATGGTTGATTCAAAGCATGCCATGATCTCGCAGCTGTTAATTTTGTTTATATATAGCAAAGCGCGAAAGTAATTATTATTTGTGTAATCCGTTACATTTTTATACATGGAATAGTCTTAATAAATCCAACTCGAGTTTACGAGTTTCATCAGATAAATTCAATCTACCGATAGAGTCGTAAATTATCGTGGGATTACCTATAAAAATACTTTGGATACGATTCTTTTGTTTTTGAGCTACGCTGTTCAAGGACACATACCACATCAATTTGAAAAGGAGAATCGAAGAGTCGCTGCTGCTGTCGTACAAGCCACCACTGATATTCCTTATAAATAAACCGGGGCTACCGATGTAATACAAATTGGCAATTTGGAAATGGAGAGTACAGTCAAGTTAATTGCATCCTCTCAGGGGGTTGAAGAGGGAGGAGGATGAATACTCAAGTCGGGCTCACCGCATCGTCCACAAGGATGAGGTTGTGTAGACGCCACACGACTTTCTCATACATATTTCAGTATTTATTTTGTTTTTCACAATTTACTGACCATCTTCTGCAAAAATGTAGAAGATTGTTTCTAAGTAGGCATAATGAGATCTAGTTTATAAAATGATGAGAGTGGAATCAGAGGCCCCTAATACAGCAGAATGGGTGATTACCAGGGCCCGGATTCTGATGACCTAAAATTGTTTGAAAAATGACCTATAAAATGACCCTAAATTTTAAAGAAAATGGCTTAATAATTACAAAGAATGACCTAAAAACTGGTATTTTATTTATACAAATTATTACTGTACACACAAAGATATAGATTAATTTGTACATAATTGTAAAAACTGTAAATGTAGGAAGGATATTGTAGGTTTAAAAACTTTGTTCTTGATTGGAACATTTAATTGTTTTGGAAAATTGTTTTTAAAGTAGATTCTACAAAAATGTTGCATTATAGCAACCTAGTGATTTATTTAAAGTAAATGCATGAAAATGACAAAATAAGGAAGCAAATGACACGAAAATGACAAAATAATGACGTAAAATTGAAATAAGTGCCCTAAAAATATAAAATTGCATAAAATGACAAAACATGACCTAGTAAAAATACATTTCTATAATCTAGAGGCCATGATTAGGATTTATCTACAAGTTGGCAATGTCTAGGCACATCAATAAAAAGATGACATGTCATTACCAAGGCCAGGAATGTGATGTCTAAAAATACTTTAAATACAAAATGACTGCAAAAATACAAAAAAGACCCAAAAACTAAAAAAAGACTCAAAAATTTGTATGGAAATTCTAGTTTATTCATCAGATTTCTATCGATTCTACATTTATGTTGATGTCCCAATTATAGGCTTATAATTAGTTAAATAGTACATCCGGTTAAATGCAAACAGAAATAACGTCTTTCTGTATCCAAATTAAAATTTTAACAAGATCTGTTTGTTTATGATTATTTAGAATTCCGATAATTTCAATGTACTCGTAAGTAAATGCACAAAACTCTATGTAATACGAGCAACAACACAAGAAAAAAAATTCTTTTGATTTTTAAAAATGACCAAAAAATACGAAATGTGGAAAAAAGACCGAAAGTGACCAAAAAAGACCAAAAAATGACCAAATAATGACGTTGAATTCTAAAAATGACCTAAAAATAACAAAAATGGGAAAAATGCCCAAAAAATTACCCTAAAATTACCATTTTTATAATCTAGGAATCATGGTATGTCATCAAAATCCAGGCCCTGAAAGTGATTACGTCATATTTCATAAGGAACAAAATAGGCATTTGCCTTAAAATCCCAGGTCTAGTGATTGTAATTAGTTAAGTGGTACATACGGTTAAATGCAAACAGAAAAACCGTTTTTCTGTATCCAAATTAAAATTATAACAATACCTAATTATTTATGCTTATTTAGAGTTCCGACAATTTTCAATGTAAGTGAATGCACAAAAACTCTACGTAATACGAGCAACAACACAAAAGAAGGCTTTATATATTTTTTAAATTACCTAAAAGTATGAAATGTGGAAAAAAAGACCGAAAATGACCAAAAAATGACCAAATAATGGCATTAAATTCTAAAAATGACCTAAAAATACAAAAGGGGAAAATGACCAAAAAATGAACCTAAAAATATAGTTTTTATAATCTAGGAGTCATGATCAAAATAACATCCATGATGTTTTAGTTAAAAGATGACATGTCATCAAAATCCAGGCCCTGTGACTACTTAAAGTGATTACGTCATATTTCTGTCAATGTTGAGTTACGGTATATAGACTACACTCTCTCCTTTTTTTTTTTTAAAGGTAAATCTGTCGATTGGTGTTGAAAGAAGACAGCTACCCCACATACTTGAGATAAAACCAGCATATGAATTATAATAGCTATGAGTGGTGAAATGATCCTTGACCAGGAATAGCCTGCTTTCAACACTCACTGCTAGGGAACTGCGTTTCGAGTGTTGACCTGCCTGATCAGTCTAACATACATATGTACAATTGGCTTCGTCAGTAGAGAGATAATACTATACAATAACAAATACTAAGAAAATAGCTATACATTTGGTATTACAATCTTTAATTTCTAAGAATTCACTCTCTAAAAATTCATCTGTTATGTAGAAAGCCTTGCTTTTTAACCAATCTGATAAGACATTATATAGTTTCTTCTTTTCTAAATTTCTGATGTTCGGTGGTATTTTATTAAAGAAAATTATTTGTTGATACCAATGACTTTTTATATTTGCACTTAGGTGATGCTGTGGCTTATCTATATCATTCTTATTTCGTGTATTGTAAGTATGCAGTGACGATAAAAAGGGATTATTTAGACGTTTAAAGACGAAGATAACATGTTGTGGTCGAATAGCCTATAATCCAATGAAATACTACGCCCTATTAGCAAGTAGTACAAGTAACATAACTATCACTATGATTTATACAAAGAGTAGCCTATATTGAATTTCAAGATGGTGGCCACAATATAATAAGAATAATTGTTAGTCTAACGAATTCTTTGGACTAAATGTTAAATTATAGCTTTATTAAGTGTCATAATGGTACTTTATGAGATTGGGTTGGGGACGGGAAAATGTCTGTCTGTCTGTCCTTGTATCTGGACGCGCGATAACTCAAATGCGCTTTATCAGGTTTTCATGAAACTTGGTATACACATTTATAACGTCCATGGGAAGAATCCTACTGATTTTGGAACAAATCGGTTGAACGGTACCGGAGTAATGCCCAATTTAGTGACTATTGTAAATTAGAAATATATTAGAAAGAATTTATCAAATGCGAATCAGTTATCATGGCAACATATTTTACAGTGTTAATATACGGCTTCGGAAGTTACAATACAGTTGGCTTTGACAAATAACACTACCCACATATTCCTTCACATACATGCTTATCAAACTAGACCTTTGTTCTTCCATAAGCTCTGCTTAATTAATCGATCTGGAGCTTAATTCGGAAATCGATTAAGAAAATAACTTATTTTCTGCATATCATAATTGAAATGATCACTGATTAAACAAAAGCATTCTCACATTTTGGTACATCAGTTTACCTGATTTTATTGATTTTAATATATTAACTATAAATGGTAGGATATAACATACAAGAAGCGAGTTATTGTAAATGTTGCAAATATGAAAATAAGTCGTAACATACGTAACATAAATTTTAGAAAGCAATTACAAGACAATGCTGATGGAAAAAGGCCTTGTATGAGGCCTCCCTATGTGCCAGTTGAAGGCCCTGTTCCAAGTTTTTTCGTGCTCAGACAGCCTTAAAATTCAATGACATGAGCACCGGCAGCAGAGGAGTGGGGGAGGTTCCTCGACATAATGATGGCTGTCCCCATGCCAATTAGAATGCCCGGGATTTATTGTTGTCTTTTTCTTGTTCGGCCGGAATCAATCAGGAAATTGAATTATCATCACTTGCTTTAATTAACAAATTGCGTTCCACGGCCTCCACACATCGCGAATGTGTTTTGTTTTAATTGCTGGGAAGGCGATGCGATGCGGAAAATTTTAATCTCTTGTTAAACGGTTTGTTGACTGTTGTTTGTTTTCCACCAGTTCTTTTGTTTTGTAAACATTCAAGTCCGCATTGCTATGTGTCTGACGGGAAATATTGCAAAGCCCCCTGTATGGGAACAGTGACGCTGCTTTTGTGAAAGGAAAACTCAGATTTTGTATACACATGCTTTGATATAGGCCTAGTTCAATTCTAACAAATTAACTATTCATTTAATTGCTTTCTTGAAATTTAAATACTGTTAACTGTGAGTACTGAAGCAAAATGGCTAAGAGGACAGTCAAAGAAGTTTTTAAAACACTTTGCCTATGAGAGCATTCTTTTTTTGTTTCAAATTTGCAGAATATGTTTAAAATAAGCATAGAGAAGATCACAAAAAATATAAACGCATTAGATTCAATATACTGTGAACGCCGCTTAACGTAATCGCGGATAATGTTATCAGTCGGGTAATGTTATCACTTTTATGAAGTCCCATACGGATTAATACTCATACATTGAAAAAATGCTGTTTATTGTGATCAACGATTCGGTTTATGTTATCACATTTTCCTTTTGTTGCTTTAAATGATTTTGTTTTTAATCCAACTGTATTGTGTTGTACTGGAGGTAGCAATTCTGTTCCCAGCTCACAGGATGACCAGTTCCAGGGGTTAGTATTACCTAACTTTATCTTTTAAGCAATAAAACGTGTTTCACCCTACAGTTAAGCTGCAGCTTTTGATTTATGAAGATAACAGTGTTGGCATCCAGTGATGGCTAGTGTAGAATGAAAAGACTTGAATAGACAGGTGTTAAATGTTTCGCTACGCGGCGTTCACCACAGATCAGTACAGACTTCCAAAAATACTCGTAACTCAAAACTGAGTATGGAGTTTTGGTTAATTGACACTTAAAGGAAAATAAAAACAATTAATAACTTTATTACTAGTTGAAAAAATAGTTACTTGCAGCTTATTATTGTATTATGAGCAGTTAATGATTCACAGTTACGTATTATTTTATGAATAACTATTTTACAGTTACGTATTTTTTATGAATACCTATTTTTAATTCTGTTTTGTGGTTTACTATCTTAAATATGAATAAATAATAATTCCTTCGGCTATTGTTTGCTGTTCTTCTTTGCAGGAGCACAAGTTTCCAGGAGGTGATATGACATCGAATTTCTCATGTCCTGTTACATATTATGTAAGAATGAAGTTCATTTCGAAAAAAATATATATTGTTTCCTGTCATCTACTGTTGGAAAGAACAGATTTCTTGTGATGGCTCCTTTTATGATAATTGGTACCGTACCTTAAAATGAATACCTAATCTTGGGTATATTTGGTCGCTGATGCCAAATGCACCATTAGTTATGCCCTATCAGCTTTAGTTTTGTGTGCTATGGTATTACCATTATGCATATTATCCCATTTTACGTTTGATATAAATAAAAAACAGTGTCTATATTTAGCTTCTAAATCATGTGAAGAAAAAAGCAACACACTAACATTACATTAACATTACAATAACAATATAACATAGGGTCTTTCAAAAAATTGATATTATCACATATTGTACGGTCGTTTATGACTTATGACCTGTCAATTTGAGGGCCAAAAATTAATCCAGCTTTTTGTTTTTCTGTACTTCGTACAGTTTTCGTCCTACGTGTCAAAAGTATGGTCAAGAATCTTCACTAGCTATATTATCAGGCAAAATTTTGTTTCGCTAGACTAGGAGTTCACGAATAAAATCCCCCCCCCCTCGACAAAAGTAGAGCTGGTAGAGAAAAACTGTTTACATATTTGGAACAACATTTTGGGGGGGGGGGTCGGGGCTGTATTAACTTATCACTGAGACATACGAGACCTACCATTATTTTCAGCCTTTGCTGTCTCCATTTAAAAAAAAAAAAAAAAAGGGCTATCAACTTTGGAAATGCTGCCCTAGCTCCCATCATAGGCGTAACCAGGCCGACCACATGGGAGGGGTTATAAAATCTGGGGTATGGAACACCCCCTAGGGAGTGGGGGATTCGGGGGACCTCCCCCGGAAATTTTTAAAAATTAAGATGCACAATAACGAGTCTTAAGCTTCCCACGCTTTAAACTCATATTAAGTAATTTATATGCAGATTTTTTAAAAAAGGTGATATATCACAATAACGAAATAAATTGTACAATTTTCCTTTTTTTAATCAATGGGGGGGGGGTTCAAACCCCCAAAACCCCTCCCCCCTCGTTACGCCTCTGGCTCCCATCAATGGTCCAGTAACTATGTGGGGTGAGGAGGTATTGTTATTATGCAACTTAAAGAATTTTCGGTATTTTGGCCTGAAAAGTCTGGTCACCTCAATAGAAATCTTTTTCTCCCCGTTGTCCTGTGCTAAGAGTTGCTTCTAGTGAAAGAATGTATTTAAGCCTCCCTGTTAATAACGTACACCCTTTGCAAATGTGTTAAATGTCCCGTAAGTTTCATCAAGTTAAAAATTTCACGAATTTAAGGAAAAATGTAATTTGCTAAGATTGGTATTTTTTGTCTGGAATTTCTAGACTCAGCGCCAAGCGTATGGACCGTAGGTGAATACTGCTTGCTAGAAGAACTTTAATACAATTCTTTGCATTCTGCTTGGAGTTTCAGTTAGAGTAGGCCTACGTTGTAGGGAAAGGTATTTCAAAACCTACAATTTGATAATACATACAAAGTACAAAATGAAATTGTTATAAGGAAAAAATGTTAGAAATTGACCAAACAAGTAAAAAATATTTGAATTTATTTTATGACACTGTTCTTTTATTGGCGAGTAATTGAATTTAATAAGATTTTTATTATTTTGTTACTGAAATATATGTAGCTTGAATTAAATTAATAAAATTCATGAAATTTATTTAATTACAATTATTTAAAAAAATATGTGAAACACTTTTTACCCTAAAATACTGGCAACACTACTTTCTCACTTCAAATAATTTGTCATATTTAGCTATACATCCTATAGTTAGGTGTTGTCAATATTATTTACGCCAAATAAGGTTACAGTGACTGCAGTAATAATTTATGTAAACAATACTTTAAAGAATAAAATGCCTTTACTTTTACTTCTCCCATGCCACCTGGGCCTTACAGGGTCAGGACCTGTACCTTTTACCTTAAATACGAATCTTATTAGAAAGCCCCAGATCAGCAAAGTTCGTGTCCAGGGGCTGCAATTAACATATCTGATGATAATAATAAGAGAGAAAGAAAAAAATATAAATTCGAAGGCCTGTTCATACGTTAAAATAAAATCAGGTAAACTGATGTAACAAAGTGCCAGAATTATTTTGTTTAATCAGTGGTAATTGCAATTATGATAATATATGCAAAAAAATAAGCTCTTTTTAAATCTATTTCTGAGTTAAGCTCCAGATCGATTCATTAAGCAGGGATTGTGGAAGAACAAAGGTCTAGTTTGATAAGCATATGTGAAGGAATATGTAGATAGTGTTATTTGTCAAAGCTGCCTGTATTGCAACATCCAAAGCCGTAGGCCTATATGAACGCTGTCTATCTAATATATTACATAAAATAGGCACAACATTTGGAATTACTCCTGTGCCGGTCAACCGATTTGGTCCAATATCAATAAACTCCTTCTCATGGACGTTATAAATGCGTATACCAAGTTTCATGAAAATCTGATAAAGCGTATTTGAGTTATCGCGCGTACAGAAGACGGACAGACATTTTCCCGTCCACGACCCAATCTCATAAAATGCCATTCTGGCACTTAATAACATAGAACAATGTTATATTATATCGGTATTCAGTGTTGAAAAATTAGTTTCACAGTTTATTAATAAAAATCCATAGCCTATATTAAGAATTCGAAATGTACATTATCTCATTTATCGCGGTAAATACAGTTAGTAGGCCTATATTCTAACACTCAGCTGACGATACGTCACGGCAAGATAAACGGTATACTGTGTACGTTTAATACAAAAACATAAAATTAATTACACAGCCATCGAAACAGGCAATTGAAATACGCACAGAGACTCACGCCCAATTCGCTGATTGATTAAAAAGATGCGACCGTGACAGGACTCGAACCTGCAATCTTCGGATCCGAAGTCCGACGCCTTATCCATTAGGCCACACGGTCATACAAGTCCCAGTTCGCGCTTCAGGAAGGTCCTGCTGAGAGGCAGATGTGTGAGCCTGCGCTGTGTAACCCCCATCTTTATACATAGTTCCTTCATCATATTGATTTATTCTTATGATTTCTGGAACATAATATCTCTGAAATAGACTGAAATATACAGAAACAATACCCATGTTATAATGCAATACTGTTTCTATGGCAACTGAACTGTTATTCGTATCTGTAGAAATTGTTGTAGGCCCTAACAGATTATTTCATTAATAACTATTCATAATTGTCATGATATTATCGAACTTTTAAAAGACAGACGGCGGTTTTTTCTTGTTAACAATTAGGAAATTTTGATTTTTTCTTTAAAATAATTTTTATTGCGATCTAATATTAAATTTTTGCATCAGGTTGAAACAACTGAATAAGCACTCCTTGCATTGCGGCCTCTTACTTTATGTCACAATGTGAAGTCAGAAAGGTTTATTGTTCATGCTTTGGGTAAAAAAAAAAAGGTACGTGAATGCATTACGTCAGATTTTATTTGGGTTGTATATCCTTCCGGGATACGATTCGAAACATAAGATTTTCTCTTCATTTTTACAACCATTTTTCCGATTTTCTCGAAAATGGCTCTAACGATTTTGTTTAAATTTTCTACATGAATTCCTTAATGTTCATATTTAACTTATATTACACGGGGTGTTTCAAAAATACTTTTACAAACTTCGGGCATGGGTTCCTTACACCCCATGTTCATATGAACATATGTCCCATAATCCATGTTTTCTCGTTATTCATTTATTAATGAAAGTTTGCGAAACCATTCGACATCATCCCGGAGTATTTGAAAGGGTGCGACAGTCCATGATTCGACGAGTGCATGCATGTCTAGAACCAAGAGGAGGACATTTCGAGCATTTGTTATGAGTAGGGACCGGATTTTTAGGTTTTTAAAAACACTGTTTTAGGTTTTCCATTAGGTGAAATAGTTTTTTTTTTAGGTTTTTGTCCTAAATATCGTTTTCGGGTAGAATAATTGGTTTAATGAATTTGAATGTGCTACATAGGATTCAATACATAATACTTGTAAAGTTTAACTTAACAAAATTGACTTAAATTTGAGTAAACTTGCTTTAGGACAATATTATACAAATTGAAGAAAGAACGCGTAAACAATCAAAAGAAGTAGTGAAAATAAGATTGTCTCACACTTCCTGGTTACAGTATATCACTAAATATCTTTCAAGATTCTCAAATGTGAAGTTCTTCCTGTTATCTCTTAGAATAGATTTGATGGCAGAAAATGTCCTTTCAACCTCACATGACGTCAACAATGGTTGTTCGTACGAATATTTTAAAAGGAATACGCCGGTACTCTTACACGTCCTCTCTTGATACTGTCATCCTAGACGACATTGGGTTGAACGAAACGCGGGTGGTATTAATTTCAACCCGACAAAAATTATCTCTCCGCAAAATATCGATTTCTCAACTGACAAACAAAAAAGACAAAAAAGTAGCCTAAATTAGATATTTTAGGTTTTATATCCCGTTTAGGTACATTTAGGTTTTTATACCCCATTTAGGTATTTTTAGGTGCCACAGAATTAATGTGGGTGAATCCTATGGACATGATTCGAAAAAGTGTATGATCGCTTTTTGTTTTGGAAGTAAGGAAAAAAATAGGTAAAAACCTAAGAATCCGGTCCCTAGTTATGAGTAGGGGGCGGATTTCTATGACCTAAAAATAGGATATATGCATGCATTTATGACCCAAAAAACATTAAAATATGATTGAAATATGACTTTACCACTTACACATTGTGTATATATTTTTTTTAAGTTTCATTACATTTCATTTTATTAAAATATAATGTTAATTACTTAAAAACTCTGTAAATTCTCAAAAAGTATCATTATAATGCAAAATTTACAAAATATGATATGAAACTTCAAAATTTCTTTAATATGCACACAAATATGCCAAAAATATGACCTAAATATGCCTATTCATACTAAATATGCTACAATAGTTGAACATTTCCTAAATATGCAGTTATATGCACAATAGGCCTAAAAGCAGTTCCAATTTCACCACGATGCTTGGAATCGGCTTTAAATTAGTCGGAAACCTGAAATAATGCGATGGGGAAAAATATGACATGTCATAGAAATCCGCCCCTAGTTATGAATGTATCAATGTGTTGAACAGTTCCTAACGAGAAAACAAAGGATTACGGGATACATATTCATATGAACTTTTTTCCTTCTTTTGGTGTAAGGAACCCAAACTAAGGATAGTAGTTAATTATAACATTAGATTTGCATTTTAAAAGTATTGAATATTCAATCTATCTTTAATATGAAACAAATTATTGCACTTTTGGTGTTAAGGAACCCATGCCCGAAGTTTGTAAAAGTATTTTTGAAACACCCTGTATAGTAGCCTATATTATATATTATAATATGTTAGACTAAGAATTAAAACTTTTATTTGGGTAGAGGAAGTTATGTGTTTCACATTAGACTTTCTGCTAAAGCGATTGTACTATGTTGACGACTTTCTGTGTTGAAAACCGAAAAATTGCATCGTACGACAAGGGAGTTGGTTTTACAAAATCTAAACAGGTCCACGGAGACTGTAAAAAAGTATAGAGATTATTAAATCAAGCGGATTATATTGAAAATAATGATACTACATCACAAAGCAATGCAGTAAGCCGATAAACGCTATAGTCAATTACATTAAAATTAAATTCATTTGTCCTGTCATTCTAAAATTCACAAAAAGTATCAGCTCCCATTATTTAAACGATTGATATTTTTAAGGCTTAGTCGGCACAAACGAATATCCTCAATATGGTATTCTGTTACAAGAATAACAAACATAGGAAATAATTTGAGTGCATTTCTATAGAAAACTAGATTAAAAGGCCCATCGACGCCCGTGTTTTGTAATTTGTAATTAAAAATTAACTTGTGGAGGACTTTCGATTTTTAAGTCCATAGGCCCTATAGTCTGAAGCGAAGAAAAAGGACCTATCACACTCGACCTATTCTCTCAGCAAACGCTAGATATATAACAGGGTGATTCAAAAGTCACTATAGGCCTACATTTTAGTGATACAGTTACTGTATTCTTATTTCTTGCAAGTAATGTGACAGTATGCTCAACAAAGAAGAAAGAATAGCTGTTGTTTCTGCTCGTCTACATGGTATGACGTATGAACAGACGCGAGCAGATTTCACTCGTAAATTTAGGAAACCAGGCCCCACCAGCCTGCCTATAAAGAACCTGGTCAGTAAATTTTGGCGTACTGGTAGAGTTACAGATGAAGAATGTCCAGGGAGACTGGCCGTATCACCAGAAGCCGTGCAAAATGTACAGGATGCGATCACTCGTAGCCCCTCTGCATCTACCAGGAGACTTAGTAGGGAGCAAACCACTAGACCTTACATCCTTAGACTTTTTTGCCTGGGGGTTTATAAAGTCTAGGGTGTACCAGGTAGAGATCCACAGCATTCAACAGTTAAAACAGCGGATTAGAGCCGGGGCTGCTGAGATTACACTGCTATGCTTAAGAGAGTTTTTCGGAGTGTAATGGAGTGTTGGTCATTGTGTCTAGACGTGCAAGGTGGTCACATTGAAATACATTGAAATTATGTCCTACTGTGGTATATGTTTCAGTACTATTACATATTGTGTAATAATACCTGTTTGAATACAAAATGTATAGTGACTTTTGAATCACCCTGTATATACATTTTATCGCTCATAGAAAACTTAGAATTATTTTGCAAGCCGTTGCTACTACATAGCTACGTACCGTAAAAATAATGACTGCAAAAAATTTTCAAATAAAATAAAATAATAATAGAGGGGAAAAATTATATTACCTTAATTGCATAATACAGCCATTTCATAATTACGGGTGGGACATTCTTACATATTTTGAAAACTATTTTTCTTTATTACGTATCACAGAACTAGTTCTAGAACTGGTTCTGCACATTCTGTAAAATTTACTATGCCTTCTCCTCCAAACTACATGGAAAGCATTATTTAAAATTGATTTTAAATATTTAAAATATGTTTTTTCAAAATCTATTACGGGTGGGACATAGTTTGGACATAGATTTTAATGGTGCACAAACACAATTCATTTGCTGTTCTGCTATTACTGTTATGGTCTTAATTTTGTTATTAATGACGATATGATGAATTAAATAATGATTATAAACTGTTTCAAGATTGCCAGAACCTTTGTTTAACTCTTACAATAATAATTTAACAAAACTGTCACCATTAGGCCCCTACGGGTGGGACAAAAAGTCACCGTTTGCTACTTTACATAGTAATTAACCATACATAGATTTTGAATTCAATCTTAGACCAAATTGTACCTTAAGATGTATATTTTCTCAAATCAAAACGGACATAGCTGATTACTCTTGACTTCTTGGCATTAAAGGGTGTTAAAATCATGCTATAAATGTCAAAAAATTAACTGCAATGCAATAAATAAGTAAATAGACAATTTTTAAGCATGAAACAACTTCAAACGCACTTAATTCCTTAACTTTCAGTGAATTTGAGGTTTTATACTTACATTTGACCACCCAGTTACAATAGTTTTATAGCATCTCTCTTTAAGGGAAAAATTCCCATAGTTTATGAAATGGCTGAATAGCCTGATAACAATTATTGATAAATAGTAATAACATTAGCAAAAAAATAATAACGCAATAATTAATAATAATAATAACACAGAATTGGCACGTGTACGTGAAATGAACAATTGAACTGGAGTGTTGGCCAATAGATAAATTAAAATGGCGGCTGGGGTCACAATTTATCATAGAGATGTCAACACCGGGCGGGCAGCCTCACAATTTACAGGACTGCCCTCTCGGAATAAAAAAAAATGAAATAATGATTTCCAATATCATCTAACAATAACTTAGCTTTAAAAAAACTCAGCGTTCATTTGTTCAAGTTATGTCTCAGTTTTAACTGAAGCTAGAATCGATTGAAATCCGTAGCTAGGCAACGCAACGGTTCAAATATTAGATGGCTTTGGGAAGATTATGGTACAGTCTAAATAACTTACTTATTGATCTATTAAGTCATTTCTTACTTCCTCTGCCCACATGAGATACAATAGGTAGGCCTAGATCAAGGCTTGGGCCTAGATGAAGTATTGTGTTCGCCCCCGAAATTCGAAGTAGAGACTTTAACATACAGTCGGTCAAATAAAAAACGTCGGGACTCGTATGCAGTTAAAATTAAAGTTTTAGCGCATTAGTTCACAAGTTTCCTATAAAAAACATAAAATACAGGTCATTCTCGGAACATATGAGGCCATGCGACAGGAGGGAAAAAAATGAACAACGAGGGAAAAAATTAACTACGAGAAAAGCGCAACACACGATATTCAACTTAATGTATTGTCATAATTCATTTTGCTTTGTGTCATCGCGTCACATCCAAATGCTAGCTTCAGAGAAAGTGTAGTTAGGGCTGTAATGTATGAATGTTTATTTTTACTACAGTTAGGCCGTAGTCTGGTGGTAGTTTTACAATCATATTGTAATTGACCTGCATTTTTCGGCCTCTGAAGCAGCGAGAAGGTTCCATATTTCTTAAAGAGCAGCTGACCGGAAGTTTTCATAGGACTGGCCGGCCGCGTATTTCGATGGTAGTTGCTTGCAGAAGTTGAACGTAAGTTATTGATTTTGCACTACAAGTACCGCTATTATAAAATAAAATCTTTAAAAAATGCTCCTTGAATAAACATATTCCTCGCGAATTTATTCATTATAATAAAATTATAAGAACTTCCATGCAAGAATATGGCGGACGTGAGGCATATAGCAACAGCCTTCTATACATGTTCGTTTTGGAACAAAACTGACTAAATAATCAAGAAAATACATGGATAGACAAGAGGCGTGTGTGAACCTAACCTTAAGTTTCCTGTACATGCGCATATGCTCGTTCGTGATACTTAATCAAATACTGTCCGACGTTTTTTATTTGACCGACTGTACATACACGTTTTCAGATTCCCTGAATCCGAAAATGCTATTTTCATAAACCTTTCTATGTATATGTGTGTGTGTCTGTGTGCCTGTGAACAGCCTAACTCGAGAACGAAAAGTCGTATAAAAACAAAATTTTATATTATTTTGAGTTAGGTATCTTCTGGGGATGTAACACAATGATCGTGACGATTTTCTCTTTCTTTTAGTCGGTATTCATAGTCGTAATAAGTTGTACTTATATCCAAGACGAACTTTAATCTCGTCTTAAGTTGAATTCTGCCACAAACAAGTCGTAGGCCTACTTATGACGTAGTTACTTTATAAAGTGAGACTTGACAAAGTCAACTTATTGCTATTCCTAGTCACTAAAGTACAACTTATTTGTCAAAATAGTCGTACTTTATCAAGTCAAGGGTCCCCCTGACTTATTTCAGTTTAAGCCAGAACCATGGATAGTTATTCTGAGGATCTGGGCGAGGTATTAGAAGAAACTCGCCCCAATAAGTCGAACTTATTGCTTTTCTTAGTCACTAAAATACGACTTATTTGTCGAAATAGTCGTACTTTATCAAGTCAAGGGTCCCCCTGACTTATTTCAGTTGAAGCCAGAACCATGGACAGTTATTCTGAGGGTCTGGGCGAGGTATTACAAGAAACTCGCGCCCCAAAGCGTTATTTGCGAAACATGATGAATCCATTCAAATCCTACAGTGACAATAGATTTAAAAAGAGATTTCGTTTCAAGAAGACACATTTTTGGAAATATCAATCGCCTATCTTTCATCAGCATTTTTCTCTGCTGGCATTTCATATCGGCCCAATCCACTCTACAGCCCGAATCTCGTTCCCAGTGATTTTCATCTTTTCCTACGCCTCAAGAAATGACAGAGAATGAAAGAGGCAGAGATGGTTGTCACACAGTGGTTCAAATCCCAGGAGGCAGACTTCTAAGACACACGCATTAAAAAGTTAGTCTCACGGTATGGCAAATGTCTCAATTCCGGTGGCGAATATGTTGAAAAATAGCTGAACACTTGCTGTATCTGTTGCAATAAATCAGCGTTTCTCAACCTATGGTCCGATGGTGCAGATGGTTCGCAGACATAAGTAAGATCTTCGACTAAATTTGACTAATATTGAGTCAGATATCCAGGTATTCTGAAAGAGGCGACAAGCTCAACCGTCTCATTAAAAGTAATAACATAATTCCTAATTATATTACCAAATTGCTAATAAATATTAAACTGTCAATAGTTTACTTCAAATTCAATAACTGTGTTTCCATTGAATTAAAAAATGTATTTAGATTTATTTCGTTATAATGACCTATAACTAATACCCCAATATTAAGAATATAGGCCCATATACAGCCTACTTTTAAAAATGGGATGTAAAATTAGGGGTCCGTAAAATTTTTAACACATTTTAGAGGTCCTCGGGTTCGGAAAGGTTGAGAAACGCTGAAGTAAATCTGTACCTCAGAGCCAAAGGAACGTAACTCCAAATTTCATATTTTTTTGTTTTTTTTTCATATTCTTTACTAACTTCTTGACCTCTGTAGAACCAATTAATATTAAATCCATAATTTCATTAGAAACCAAGATTTGAGAGTCAAATAGTAGTAACTCCATTTCCCTTTATTGTTCATAATTTTGTTTTTCGCTCCTCCTGTAAAATTTAGTTTTTGGCAGTTACGCTCGTTTGGCTCTGAGGTACAGAAATATTTTCATGAAATTGTGATTTGTTTCTGTAAACGGTCCCAGGGAAACTTACTTTCTGGACGCGCCTCGTACTAACTCTATTGGGAGAGGAAAAAAATATTGCTGAAATCTAAAAATAGATCTTCTTACTGTGGAAGTCACATGAAATGACTACATTTAATAAAAAAACATTTTATGGAGTACGTTTTAAATGAAAAAGAAATCTGTGCGACATTTGTGACTGACTACCAACTTTGTGCGATGAAATCTTGGACAGTGTAGTTAAATTTCCCTCATCAAAGCACTTCTACCCTCACAAAGGTGGCGGCCAGCTAATGGTAGTGTCTATATACAGAAGGGAGGGGGTGGGTAAACGCCTTTATCCAATTGCATGTTTTGACTTTCCAATTAACTGAAGAAATTACCTTTTGACCCGCACACACAAGGCCCCCTATTAATTGCAATGTCACTCATTTTTATAACATAAAGCTGTGTCACCTGACATTTTCATACTTTCACAGCTTTGTGAACTCATGTCGCCTTCTTTGTTTTAAACACTGGGGGCTAATTTTGTTACTAAATTGATATTGTTGTTTATTCTGCCACTCACCCCGCGTACACTTTTTATACGTCTACAATAATGTTTTTTTAACAATGTTCAACGTCCTGCTTTAGTTTCAGATGCTTTATTATTGTTACTATTATTATTATTATTATTATTATTATTATTATTATTATTATTATTATTATTATTATTCTGTAGAAGAGAGAATATTAAATCTCTTAGTGTCATCCATCGCAAAAATTAATAAATCTAAATGTTCGTAATTTTTAAATTGCTTATTTGGGAACTTGTCTTTCCTTTTCTGTGTTTATTTCTTATTCATCTTTCTTACTCTTCCATTTATCCTTCTTTCCTCTTCTATTCTTTTTCTCTCGTTTTTATTGTTTAATTCTGTTTCTTTCTTCCCTTCGTTCTATCTTTTTTTCGTTCTCATTTCCTTCTTTGACTCTTCCTTTTTTTTGTTTCTTCCTCTTTATTTATCATTCCTTTTTGTTTTTATTTTCATCCCTCTCTTAAAAATTCCTGTTACTTCCTTCCTTCCATTCTTTCATTCTACTCGCATTCTATTTCTTTCTTTCTTTCTTAGTTTCTTAATCTCTTTTTTTGTTTCATTCATTCTTTCCCTACCTTTCATTCTTTACTTCTTTCTTTCTCTTTCATTTCTTTTATTTCTCTCTGTTTCTTCCTGTTCACTTTTAGAGCGGTAGTCTACACATTTAGGCTAACACGTACAAGATTCCTCAATTTTCAATTTTTCACATTAGAGTTTTTTCTTCCAATTTTCTGCTGAATATGACTAAAAAGCAGATTGCCAGATTTTAGCTACGTTTTACATTAAGGGGAAAAACACTGGTATTCGAAAAGTGCCAGATAATATACAAATAAAGTTGTGAGAAAATCATTTTTGTTCGTTATCCACGGGGCACATGTATAAAATATACTCATTGGTTTTCTGAATCAAAGATTCAGCAAAAGAAATTATGTCATTGATTGGTAGGCATATGTTTTTATTTGACGACGGGGACGTACCTGAGCCCGCCATTCAACCCTATTCTGTGCTAACTCCATCCAATTATCCCTCCCTTCTTAAATCTATTCTTACATTGACCTCCCACCTACGTCTAGATCTTCCAAGTGGTCTTTTCCCTTCGGGTCTCCCAGTCAATATTTTTTATACAATGTATTTCCCCCCATGCGCGCAACATGTCCAGCCCATTTCATCCTCCGTTATTTAATTACCCTTACTATATCAGGTGAAGAGTACAGGTCATAAAGCTCGTCGTTATGCAGTTTTCTCCAGTACCCATTTTCATCTCTCTTAGGCCCAAATATTTTCCTAAGCACCCTGTTTTCGAACACTCTCAGATTATGTTCTTTCCGAAGAATAAGCGACCATGTCTCACATCCATACAACCGGCAGGATAATTGTTTTATAAATTTTTATTTTTAGGTTTCTCGACAGATGGCAAGAAGATAAAAGTTTCTGAACTGCATAAAAACAAGCATTTCCTGATTTCAGTCGGCATTTAACTTCTGCCTTAATATTATTTGTATATGTAATTATTGCTCCCATATATTTGAATTTCTCCACCTGTTCGAAAGATTTACCGGCTATTCTAATAATTGTTTGCGCATTATTTTAACGTTTCTAGCCCATATATTAGTTTTTTTTCTGTGTTAATTTACAACCCGACCGTCCTGGAGGCATCTGCATCTCTCCCGATTATGATTGTTTCATTGTCCTACAGACAAACTTCATCTGCATAAGCTAAAATCGGATGACTGCCAATTAATTCTAGGCCTACCTTATTTTCCTAAACTTCCCAGTTTCTTAATGACATATTTCAAAGCGAAATTAAAAATTAAAGACGATAGTGCATTTCCTAATAAATCTAATAAAAATTTCATGACAAAATTTCCGCTTCGGAAAATTGTACCGCCGAAGGTGTTAGGATAGGGGGTAGCATTTTATTCTGTTACCTATTTACATTTGCTTTGTACGGTACAACGGGCTGTATACATTTCAGGTGTCACTGCCCCTGACAGATAGGCAGCACCGGATAAAATAAAACGTCGATCTGAGCCAATTAAGAACTTGTTGGGAAAAGTCAAACTCATTTGCCCTCACCAGGGGGCGGGGGGAGGATAGAGGTGTCGAAGCCTGCACTTCATTTGTTAATCCGATACAAGAGAAGTATTGTTTTTTGCCGTGGGGTCGGTAATAGTTAATGGCAAAGCCCCTAGTAAACAAAAGCCACGGCCTGCCTTGACTGACACCGTCCGAATTATTCATTTGTTTTTCTCGCTGCAAACAGGAAGTGACGCTGTCTTAATTGACTGGATCAGTGACTGATGCTATTTGTGTGGTTTGCGTCAATTTCCGGTCCCCAGTTTCCGCAGAAATAAATTCGGATCTATTAATTGTTTACAAGATCCATCTGCAAAAGCTAAGCATCAAATTTTTAATATTTTTTTCGCGCCATCCCCGTTCCCTGGCGACGGAATAATAAATTAATGCAGGCGTCCGGTCGTAAAAATAGCGCAATCAAACGGCGACCGCAAGCATTTCATATGATTTTTAAAAATGCTCCATTTGGGTAGAAAAATGCATAAAATCCATCGATGATGGGGATGTGGTGTCCCTCGAATAATGTTATTTTAGAGGTACAGTGCAGTCTACAATATGTGCACCAAATAATAATTGATAGGCCTACTTTTTTTTTTTTTTTTTTTTTTTTTTTGTGTGCCCACCCTTTCCCCCGGAGTGCCTAGCAATGAAGCCAAAAACTCCGGTCAAACCAAATTTTGGTGACCATTTGTGCTGTGTGTTCCTATAGTGCCCTTGTGTGCATCCATGTGGGATGATTGAGGTTATGTCGTTTTGGGCTGTGTGCTTGTACAAGTGTCTTTATTTTGAGTTAGTGTTTGCCTTGCGCTGATCGGCTTTTAGTGCTGTGTTGGGTAGTGTGCTGCGTGTGTTTATGTTAGGATCTAAGTTGTTGTGCTGTGTTATTGTGTGAGGGGATTTTGGTCCAGCCCGGCATTTGCCTGTGAGCAGGGGAAACCTCTCTAAAACCCTGCTCGGGCTGGGTGGAGGGTTTGCCCAATGGGGCTTGCCCTTCACATGATGTTTAATTTCCGTCTTCGTCTTGTTTCTCGAGGAGCGCTTGCTTGGCGAAGGCTTTTAGCGCTGGGAAGGAATTTTTTAGAGTCCAGAACTTGAGATCAGGTGCCCAGACTTCGTTTGCATTTCTAGCAGCTTCGTGTAAAAGTAGTCTGGCGTCTGTGTACCGGGGGCAGGTGTAGAGCATGTGGTACATGGTATCCTGCTCGCTGTCTTCACATGCACAAAGATCATCTTCGGCAAGATTGAAGCGTATGAGATTGGCAGCAAAGTTCCCGTGACCTGTTAGGATTTGCGTAACATAGTGGTCGGGTTTGATCCAGATCATTTTGAGTCTGCTTTGGACGTTTGGGAAGAAGTCCCTTGTGATTTTCCCTTGAGGGGATTCCGTCCAGTTTTGTTGCCAGATGCAAGTGAGCGCGTTGAAAAGTTGTTTATAGAGCTGGTGTTTATCAAATGTTTCGAACTCATTTTGTTCTAATTGTAGGTTGTCCAAATGGATGGGGATTTGTCGTCGAATCTTATACCTCAGTGATCGTTCCTGTAGGAGGAGTTCGACCGGAAGGACACCGGCTATTACATGCAGAGCATTGTGAGACGTGGTAGCGTAGGCCTTCGTGGCTCGGAGGAGTGATGATCTTTGGGCTGATCGGAGTTTCCGAATGTGGTGCGCGTTGATCTTAGGTGCCCAGGCATTGGCAGCGTAGGTTACTATCGGGACAAAAACGGCATTATATAGAATTCTATAGTTGGTGAAGCGGTAGCCCCATTCATGGCCAGACAGTCTGGCTAGAGCTTGAGTTAGGTTGTTTGCTGTTGCGGCTATTTTTTGTACGTGTGCGGTGACTTTGTATCCTTCCTGGAGGGTTATGCCTAAATATCGTACTTCTCTGGTGTACTCCTACTGGAACCTATATTCTGAAGTTTTCCTTACTGTATTAAGGTGGCACTTTTCAGTACACCGCCTATGAAAAGTTCCATTTTACGAGCTGAACACGTTAAGGGAATGAAAAAGGTGCTAGCACGTTTTAAAGATTATTGAGGATATTACCATATGTCACTGTTGTTCTCAAATAAATAATGATCAGGGCAAGGCTATTGATAATTTGGCATATTTTTTATATGAAGGTTAAAAGATAGCTCGAATAAATACAAATGTGTACCAAGAAATAGTTGATTAAATAAGGACAACTTGTGTTTGCATTTATTTGCTTTATTTTGCATTTTTTGGCAATTTTTAGGTCATTTTCGGCATTTTTAGGTCATGTTTCAGTGGAGTTAGAGAGGAACAAATGTACAAATCGTTACCTTCAGAGAACAGGCATATATGGAATATATATAGAATCTCCTCCAAGTGTAGTAGTTTGTCTTGTAACAATAAGGATTTTTTCTTTCTTTTTTAAACGGCACATATTTGCTAGGGGCAATTTGATGGGCTTGCCAGTTCAGAAAGAATTTCTTTTTCTCTAAGAGTGTCCAAGTAGTATAAATTTACTTACTTCTTGAGTAACAAAATAGCCTAAGTGTGTTTTATATTGTAAATTCATATAAGTTATAACGCACTGCCATGTATTAAATTGCTTTTAGCAACTCAAAAATTAAAAGCTAACGTAACAATGGTAAATTTATTGGTCATTTAAAAAAGTGTATTTTTTTAACTATTTTAGGTCACAAATGCATTTTCTTCACTATTTTATGTTCATTAAATGCCTTGCCCTAATAATGATCCATTTCCTTCATTTTAACCACTACAATTATTCTTACTACTATTACCATCATGTATTTATTAATAATTACATTAATTACATACTAAAAACTAAACTCCGTGGCGCTACATCCCTGGAGGGACTTGGCCTACCACCCGACCGCTGCGTCATCTCCCGTAGGCAGATGGCAGGATTGGGGGGCATGTGGTCAGCATGCCGACACCCACGGCCGTTAATGGTGGTTTTCTTGACCGGAGCCGCTACTTCTCTATCAAGTAGCTCCTCAATTTGGAATCACGAGGCTGAGTGCACCCCTACCAGACCTCCCTACCTCAGAAAAATCCGAGGAGGTACCGGGAATCGAACCCGGACCGACGGATCTGTAGTCAGCGATGCTAACCACAAGACCACGCCGGCGGCTACATTAATTACATACAATTCGAAATAATACAAATAACTATTTCAGCATTGAGAATTTGGTACATAAACTAGATGAATTAAATGTTTTTGACAAAACACGCACGTAAGCAACACAATATTTAATATCTCCCAAAACTTTACTTACGAACTTCACTTCTCTTCATTCACAAAACATCTCATCACAGCGAAGGATTTCTCAATAGGCCTATTAGTTTCTTATTTGCCTTTCCTATAACTTGATGAGGGATATCAATTTCTTTACAAATAGATCACATTTCAGTCTTTTCGAGAAATGTTTCTGGCATGTTCAACTGTTTGAAATTGGTTTGTTTCAAATTAGTTTTTGCCAACCACAAAAGCGTGAATTCCGCTACAGTAGGAAATTACCAAAAATCTTTTCGATTACTATTCTAAGCACGGCTTTTTGGAATTACTTTCGTTTTAAAATGTACTATTCGAAATAACATAAAACGTCGTACGATGTTCGGCAGCGTTCGTTTTGTTAACGTCGTACTTGATAGCCTACTTAGGTTCTATATAGGCCTAATGGTCTTACATCATAAACAACTATTACTTTCATAGCCTTCAAATTAAGGAATTTTTTATTTTGTTGTTCGAGAATGTGTTTTTATTTAATCTATTTATTCTGACAGAGCACTTCTTCCACTGTATCAGTCAGAACAATACACGATTAACCGAGCGAGGTGGCCGAGATGGTAACGTCTTGGACTCGCATTCGGGAGGTCCAAGATTCAAATTACGTGGCCGGCCAATTTGACATGGGTTTTTTTCATGGTTTCCCCAGTCGTAAAGGCAAATACCGAATTGGATATTTACATACCATGAATCATCCTCACCATTTCATCCTGTATTATATCCATTTAAATTAATATCAGTTGAAATTTGCTCTATTAAATACGCCGACAATAGAAACAATTGGCAAGCAATAGTTCCATGGCCTACTCTACTGTACAGACACAGATTCCGAACTCCTGATATAGCCTCGAAGCTAAAAGGAGTATAAAACACAGCTGAAATAATAATAATAATAATAATAATAATAATAATAATAATAATAATAAGAATAATAATAATATATACAACTACATAATATGTAAGGACAAAATTATATCCATCTATAGGAAAAAACACTCAAATTGGTGACATAAATTTAAGATTATTTACTAAACTACTTAAAAAACAATAAAAATTATGTTTTAAGATTATGAATAGCGTTTGGGACCAATAGCAAAGCCGGGAAATAGAACACTCCACCTCGCCTTTAGGGAAAAGGTCTGTATTACATAAAAATGTAGAAACATAATATAGATAGGCCTATTTTCCCTATTACCTCAATGGAGCAAGCTGCCGAAAGCTCGGAATCAATTCTCCTACACACCCGATTGAAAGCTTGAAAAACCAATACCCAACTTTTCCTATGAATCCTACTGAATTTCACAGTCAATTCACTATTTACCTAAACCCTACGGTTTTCTGTTTAAAATCTTATTCGGGTGAATTCAATATCCAATTCTTAGACAGGCGATTGTTTTTAGAATGTCTAGGAACGGGCAGTCTAAGCCTACTGTTAAAGTTTATTCAATGGAATGAATCATTCGAACTTGCATTACCGTATATCTCAGGCTGTGAAACATAAAAAAATCGAACATCAAATGTGTACAGTACAATTAATGTTCTATTTACCTTTGTATAAATTTTAATTTGGTTTAATATTTGGCCACCTAATTGTGTTTAACTATGCGGCTTAATTATGGGGTAGATATTTAGCTAATTTTTATTATGACGGGGGGGGGGGGGTTGAAAATTACTGAATGCTCACTACGTATTTACCCTAATAGCTATGACGCAGTTTTATTTAAACAAACTTACCCCCTTCCCTTATGCCGGCAGCTTTAACAGACGCAATTTTTATTTATTTTATTTTTTATCGCTGATTACGCCAGTTGTTTTCATGGCAAATATTAAAAAATCGCAATGGTGGCGATTCAATTAAAAATTCCTCTTCTATAGCATTGCCACCTTCCATATTTCAAAATAACTCTATGTCCCGCTGCAATAGCCTACATATAAACTTCTTCGCAGATTACCAAGAAATATGGTTAGCAAGTCTGTTTCTAAGACGAGAGAGTGCAAGAAAATAGGACAAGAATTAGTGAAATGTTACTTAAAAGGTAAAATTATTTTTAAAAAACATGAAAATTCCAAGATACGAAGGATCAAAGCAGTGCAAGGTATTTTTTTCTTCATCCCAATTCTGTTTTCTTCCTTTCGTATACCGTCTATACAGTAGGGTAGGCCATGGATTTATTGATTGTCAACTGTCTTATATTGTTGGTACATTTTTGGAGTAGATTTCATTACTTACTTACTTACTCAATGGCAATAGACAATTCCTCAGCAAGCTAAAGGAATATTATCTATTTTATGGAACCCGAAGGTTCATTGCCGCGCTTACCTGAGCCCGCCATTCAACCCTATTCTGTGCTAACTCCATCCAATCATCCCTAGCAAATCCTACTTCCTTTAAATCCATTCTAAGATTGTCCTCCCACCTAAGTCTAGGTCTTCCGCGTGGTCTTTTTCCTTCGGGTCTCCCAGTCAATACGTTTGAGATATGTCTTTCCTCTCCCATGCGCGCAACATGTCCAGCCCATTTCATCCTTCGCTATTTAATTACCCTTACTATATCCGGTGAAGCGTACATGTCATGAAGTTCGTCATTATGGAATTTTCTCCAGTCCCCATTTTCATCCTTCTTGTGCTCAAATATTTTTCTAAGCACCCTGTTTTCGATGGGGAGTAGATTTCAAGTGATGTTAATTTAAATGAATATGAAACAGGATGAAATAGTGAGGACGATACATGATATGTAAATATCCAATTCGGCACTTGCCTTTACAACGGGGGAAACATAAGAAAACCCATGTCAAATTGGTCGGCCACGGGATTTGAACCTGGGACCTGTCAAATGCGAGTCCAAGGCGTTACTTCTCGGCCACCTCGCTCGACGGGCAATTTTTGTCAATGGTTGAAATAAAATTCATGCAATTCAGTATCGTTCATGACAAAATTCTACTGTAGAAAAATGAAACGATTTTCGTTGTGAAATCCCTCTTGACTCGTAATTGAGAAGAAGGATTCCAGTGCCTGCTGTTATAACAAGATTCAGAATTCCGAGAAGAGAACAAGAGGGCTTAGCTTGGACATACTCGAGGGGATTGTACGTTAATGGTCTCCCATCTCATGTCATTGAGTAGGCTAATAAGGCGAATAGGAGATTTGCCTGTTCATATATCAACAATAGGCCTACTCGTCCTTCGTAAGGGTGAAAAATATTTTGTGCGGTTCTTAGCCTTGCCAGAGAAACGCCTTTGCCATCTAACATAATATCATCTAATATAATAATCTAATATACGAGGGGCGTCCATAAAGTAAGTTTCCCTGGGGCCGTTTACAGAAACAAATCACAATTTCAAGGAAATATTTATTGCAACAGACACAGCCAGTGTTCAGCAACTTTTCAACATATTCGTCACCGGAATTGAAACATTTGTCTTACCATGGCACCAATTTTTGAACACCTGTGTCGTAGATGTCTAACGGCAGGAATTTGAACCACTGTGTGACAAACATCTCTGCCTCTCTGTCATTCTTTGTCATTTCTTGAGGTGTTGGAAAAGATGGAAATCACTGGGAGCGAAGTCCGGGCTTTAGGGTGAATGTTTAAACACTTCCCAGCCGAAGTTCTGCAGGAGACTTGTTTTATCAGTTATTCTGATTTATTATAGTTATAATTGAAGGGGCTAGTTCCATAAGGGCGAAAGGCACAACAACAAAGTTTTGAGAAATCTTAATGTTTTTAAACAATGTTACCACTCACAAGCACTGGTCTTTTCTTATGACTGAGCAGAGGTTTAAGGCACAAGTATAAATTGCTCACTGAGTATTTAAGAGATATGAGGAGAAGGCATAAATGTTAAAAGCTCAAAATTCAAGATGTGCCTTACGCCCTTATGGAACTAGCCCCTTCAATTATATTATTATTATTATTATTATTATTATTATTATTATTATTATTATTATTATTATTGGCCTATATTTTCTATGTTTAGATTTGAATGTTTTGAAATGAACACATTACTTCCGCTTGAAGTTTCTTACTGTAACTATTCCTATGAGTAAATGAAGTTTTAAGGTGGTTAACAAATGACAGACAAGTGACAGTGGACTTTATGATAATAATGATGTTATAATAATAATATGACGATCATGATGATAATAATAATAATAATAATAATAATAATAATAATAATAATAATAATAATAAATAGCATTTCTATAGTAAAACTATTAGGTCAGACTAACCCTGGGCGATTCTCCTAATTAGAGAGATCTATGCTGAATCTAAAACCAAAGGGTTTATGTAGCGCTTAGAAGATGGCGTAGACAAGATAGGGTGCTAGCCATCCAACCCCACAAGGCAAGAATCAAGTCGGTTAATTAATTAATAACAATGCCAATCCCTACATCAGTCCTTGACGTGCCCTTCGGCAATTTTGAGGCTGCAACCAGGATAAATACAGAGTAACGATAATAATAATAATAATAATAATAATAATAATAATAATAATAATAATAATAATAATAATAATATTATTATTATTATTATTATCAGTGATGGGAAGTAATTGAGTAAATGTAATCAGATTACATTTAACAATTCCTTTTTGGTCCCATTTACTTGTAATCATTACTTTTTGAAAAATGTAATTTCTACTTGTAATTTACTTCTGGGAATAAATTGCAATCATTACATTTTAGTAATCGTTAGTAGTAGTATCATTCTCGCTTGCTATATTGTCGTCACTACTGTTTTTGCAACTAATATCCAAATTAGAGGTAATATTAACAAAAAGTTACTCAGTGTGTCTGGAAATATTGGTATTGGCATGTTTTCTTGTTTGTTCATTAATAATTGGAGACTTGGTAACATCCCAAGCAGCTTTACCACTGAATGGCCCAATAGTTTAAGGCCTTGTGCCAAAAGCAAACAATAAACAAGGAATTTTTAGGTACTGCCATTTTGTAAAGTAATTGTAATTGTAACTTTAATTTTACTGATTACTTTTGAAAAAGTAATTTGTAATTGTAATTAAGTAAAATGTCTTTCAGGTAATTGTACTTTGTCCTAATAACTTTCTTTTTGTACTTTTCCCATCACTGATTATTATTAATAATAACAATAATAATAATAATAAATTATTGAAGTACTACTTTTGATGCAGGGTGTAGTCTGGCCTGCATCACGCGAGTGTCAACGCGTGAAATCTTCAGGCTTTTGTACTCATGCGCAGTAATGCGCTGGAAAATTACTTGTCAAATTGTCAAGAATAAAAAAAATAATTACATCGTAGTACAATAGCCTATAGCAGCTCAAGAACATGTTTTTATACAACCCAAACTACTGTTACCTAGGTATTAAATTAGACTTAGGCCCGGTATTATAAACAAAGTTGATCTTTAGATTAAGTTAAACCTAATCTAAAGTTTAACTCTAACTGCCGTTTTATAATGTTCTGGTTAAGTTAAACCGTAGTGCAATGGTGTTGGTAGACCTGTTGGCTGAAAAAAGAAGACGAATTGGCCTTGGAAATAAAAGAAAAACAATAAGATCTGCTAATTCGCTTGTATTTGTTTGTATAGGCCTATTGCAACGAAAATGACTGGCAAATATTTCAAAACGTTGCCAAAACTTTTCATCCAATGAAATAGAATCGTTAGTCAATTTAGTTCAAAAGTATAGTGAGATCATAGAATGCAAAAAGAAGGATGCTAGACATTTTATTATTAAATAAATTGAAATCTAAATTGAACTCAGTTTTGTTCAGTGTAAGTTAAGTTTATTTCAATCACAGCTAAAATAAGAAGCTATTCATTGCTCACAAAAAATGATCTTGTATTAGCATTTGTCTCAGTACAACCTTCTCTGTTTAGGCCTACATTAAAATACTTTACGTTCCGGAAAGTAATAAAATAAGTTTTGTCTCTTCTTCTCATAGCATGTTGTATCCGAAATAAAATTTGTTGATACTGTCTTATCGTGTTCTGATAGCCATTTTCATTAAAACAATTATTACGTCTTAAACTGCAGGTTAAACGGCAGAAAAGGTTCAGTTGGGTTAAACTTAAGGTTAACTTGTAGTCATTGTTTATAATACGCAAAAATCTGAAAAACTAAAGTTTAAACTAAAACTAAAGATTAAACCATGATTATAATACCGGCCCTTACTGTTTTTATTTACCGATATAATCATATTATTCATTCGATTCCCATAGTCTAGTTTAACAGACAGGTAAACAAACTTCTGATACAGGCTGTAGAGAGTGCAATTAAGACGTTGCTATTCATATTAGACACAAATTCCTTTATCGCTGTTTCCTTGGAAACAGTTTTCTCTAAACAAGCGAAAAGGTAGCGATTCCAAAGCCAGCTTAAATAACATTAGTGTTCATTTGTTAGCAGTACGAATGGAGTTCTTTAAATCATCAAAATAGATTGATTTTATTATACTACACCCATAGTTAATTATGATATTATTTTTCGATTGATTTACGTTGAATTAAAGAGTCATTCGTTGGAAACTCCGATAGTTAATTTATCGATAATATTTACGCTATCACTGGTAAGTTAGTTTCACTCTGCTCTTCAGAAACAATTTTTGACTTACTACCCTAATAAATTATCCAGGATGGAGAAAATCCATTGTTATGGGTTGACGACTACTGGAACTGTTATTATGGGACATACAGTTTAACGTGGACTCCCATAAAAAGCCCTACTTAACCCGGTGATCAGTTTAAAGTGGTAATCCTATGAACAACTGGCCTAAAGGAAACTGTTCAAGTTATAGGCCTTTGCTACACTTCTTGTGAAAATTATTAAAAATATTAAGTAGGTCTTACTTGCTTTATACATACTGTAAGTACTGTAAGTAGTGGAAATAATGTGTTATAGGCCTACCCGAAATTATACACGTTTTGAGGCCCCTAAATTAAAAAATGTTATTTTCATAAAAATTTCTGAGAGTGTCCTGAACAACACAGCTGAAGAACGAAAGCTTTTTTTAATTTGGCTTAGATTTTAATCATTGAAGCAAAAATAGAAGTAAGCCAAAGTTACCTTTATAATTTTAATCCGGGGTAATGTAAACATTGTATAAGGAATATTGTATTAAAAGAATAAAATCAGGTAAACTGATGTAACAAAGTGCCAGTATGTTTTTTTTAATCAGTTATGACTGCAATTATGATATGCAGAATGTGTTTTTTTTTAAAATTGATTTCCAAGTTAAGCTCCAGATTTATTCATTAAGCAGGGCTTACGGAAGAAGAAAGGCCACCTGGGTCATTTTAGCGGTCTAGTTGGATAAGCGCATGTAAAACAATCGTGTTTTTTGTCATAGCTACCTGTATTTTAATTTCCAAGGCCTTATACGATCACAGTAAAACAATAGGCTATGTTGTCAAGATAACTGATTTTCATTTTTTTTCTAAATTCTTTCGAATACGTAAATTACCATAAAATAGACACTAAATTGAGCATTACTCCGAAACGGGTCAACCGATTTTATCCATTATGAATAGACGTCTTCCCATGGACATTATAAATGTGTATACCAAGTTTCATAAAAATCCGGTAAAGCGTATTTGAGTTACCGCGTCTTTAAAATATACACTAAATTGGGTTTTACTCCGGTACCGGTCAACAGATTACGTTCAAATTCAATAAGGCACTTCTTATGGACGTCATAAATGGGTATACCAAGTTTCATGGAAATCCGATACAGCGTATTTGAGTGATGGCGCCTTACTATTAGAAAGGCGCCATAATCTATTAAAATAGGCACTAAATTGGGCATTACTCCGGTACCGGTGAACCGATTTGGTTCAATATCAATAGGGTTCTTCCCATGGACATTATAAATGTGTTTTCCAAGTTTCATGAAAATCCGAAAAAGCGTATTTGAGTTATGGTGCGTACAGACACACGGACAGACGGACAGACAGACGGACAGACATTTTTTCGTTCACCACACAATCTCATAAAGTACCATACTGGCACTTAATAAACTTGAGGTGTTAAAGGCAAACCATCGAAGAATTATTATTTTTAAATAAGGGTATAAGGTGGACACGGTATATTATATTTTTATTATACTGTAATATTATTTGTAATTTTCTATAAAGCCTATGTGAGTGCAGATAGTAGGCCTATATCTAAATGGAACCTTTTAGTTTAAGCTTACAATCCTTAAAATAAATAAATTCAACTAAAATTTATTCTATATATATATATACCTTTCTATCTCTCTCCCTCTCTCTGTCTCTCTCACTCTATCTCTCTGTCCAATTGTTTTCATCATTATTTTTTTCAATTAGGCCTACGAGTTCTGGAGTCGCGGTCCACAGGGATATAACCACTGTAGTAGACCTAATCAGGAATATGAGAAGTCATATAATTTCATTATCAGCTGGGAATTTAGAATAAAAATGGACCCTAAGGAGTACTTATGACGTCACAGAATAAAAAAAAAAAAAGGAAAGGGCCAGCTTCCACGCTTATGAATATTCAGATGTAATTATTTTCTTTTGTCTTGCTGCAGTTTTGTATTTTTCTCACTGGACCACTCTGACCACTACAGACCGGGAAGGGGTTGTTTTGTGGGTTTGCGTTTTTTTATTAATTGGATTAACTCGCCGATCAGCTTTTTAATCTAGTTAACTGTCCTCATTAATAATACAGTGGACATCGGTAGTTGCAGTGTCGCCCAACAGATGTCAGCTCTGTCCACTTCAACTCCTCACGATTCTAAACTACGAAGTTTTGTTCCGAAGCAAGCATTGCATCATTTTAGCTCATGAATAGGGTAGAAGCATTTAATAGCCAAAACATAGCGGATATTATATTATAAGGTATATTATAAGATTTGGTATTTTAATCCTATGCTCTTAATTGTTTATGTTTTTATGTAATTTATTTGCACGTCCATTTCTTTCTCCCAATCTTCATTGTTATTAACATGCACTTTCGATCACGTGCAATGCTCATTCGGAGGCAATAATAATAATAATAATAATAATAATAGCCGAAACAACTTCCTATTTAATAAATTGTAATTGTAACTTCATTGTAGCTTCATTAATTAACATTGATTTTGTATGTATTTTCTCTAATTGTACTATTTGATTGAATTTATACTAGGAACAACAAAGAATACAATATTCCGTATAATAGGCTGTCAAAATCAATAGAAAACTTTGAATGTATGGCTATCAAGGTAGCAAATAAGATGCCATCCGACTTATTTCTTAGAAATGAACTACACTTCAACAAAAGTATCACTTGCTGGCTCCTAAAGAACCCATTTTATAATATAAGTGAATTTATGGAAATTAAGTGTCCCATTATTGTATAAATTTTATTGTATTAATAACTGACAATGTCTATAGTGTAGTTTACACTCAACGACTGTAAATTAAATTAAATTAAATTAAACTATTATGTATAGGGTAAACCAGCCTTATTTCGCAACAAATCCAGTAAATTTGAATGCGTTTGCCTTTTTATTGTTTTAAATTTGTTCAAAATAGGTGGAATATTTTAATAAAAAAATTGTGCATTACAACATATATTCACAAAAAGTAATGAGAAGGGAAGATATTGATAAACAGAAGATAAAAGATAAACTGCATTACTCCCAAATTAGGAATAGTACTCTTCTAATTTCGCAATATAATTTCCTAATTTCGCAGTAGCTCAAAATGCTATCTGCAGATTTCTACGACTTAGACTGGAGATGTCTACAACTTTAGTGCATAATCTTTTTTTTTTTTTTTCATTCCAAAAGCAAACGCTGACTCCCATAATTTATCATCATCTTATACAAATACAAATACAAATACATATTTATACAAGTAAAATAAAACAATTTTCAAATTTCAAAAGTAACTACACAACTACTATTTAAAAAGAGGAAAAGAAATATAGGTTATATCTTCACGAGAAGTATTAACATTTAGTAATACACCCGAATGAGCAAGTCTGCTCGTGCTCGGGTGCAGTTTCAAAAATATCAAAGTGAAGAAAGAGAAGAGACAAAGAAATAGAGTGTATAATGTGATTAACTAAAAAAGAAAGTAAAAAATATTAAACATAAATACATAAATTCTCCTCTTTATAATATGCTCCGTCAATTGCACAAAATGGGCAATATAAATATATTTAATACTAATAATAAGCGGTTTAAAAATACCTGTGATAAAAATTTTTAAATAGTAATAATTAAAAAGTGATAGTTAAAATATGGTCCATGACATTTTCTTTATTTTAGTCTTTCCTTTCCTCCAAAACTATTTTATTATTTATGTTTTGATGTTATCCCTTCATTGTTTAATTTTCAAATTGTAAGTGTTTTTTGTTTCTTTTTTCTGTATTTTTTGTTGTTGTAGTATTAGTTTAAATATTTTTATTATTACATTAAACATATGTAAAACTGTGCTGTAAAACTGGTGTAATTAGTATAAGAGAATGTTGTAATTGTGCAATGAGCCTGTTATATTCTCAATAAAATAAATAATTATTAATTTATTCAAAATCGTAAGAATTGTATTAGTAAATGTTCAATAAATAAATAAATAAATAGATAGATAAAAGCCACAAGCAGTCAGCAGTATACATTTGGATGGAGGTTTCAGAAGTAAAAAATCTGATGTGAAAGTCACATAACTTCCTCTGCCCAAAAAAAAAAGTTAGCAGTATTCACATATCCTTTTACAGAATCGCAAGACACAATTTTACGCTATTATTATCCTATAAATACCTCTTCTTTCAATGATGCGACTAAAAGCGCAGTCTATATAACAAACTTAAAAAGAAAAACAAATGACTGCAGACGTTTATTGAACTTTCTGCCGTAAAATATAATTTCCGAAATTTATCGAATATTTCCCTCAGATACATCTTTACTCTATGCATGGCCAACAATACATCTTTCTCACTTCACATTCTTATATAAAATAAGAGGCCGTGAAAGAGCGCGAATTCAGTTGTTCATCACGTAAGACAAACTTTCTACAAACAGTGGGTGAACAGTGGGTGGCTTGTAACTACCCTCAGAGAATTTTCTCGAAAAAATGTTTCAAATAAAAGTTTTAGCTCTTAGTATAAGCAACCTATGTGCAAAATTTAAAGAAAATCGTTAGAGCCGTTTTCGAGAAAATCGCGAAAAACGAAAATTTCTTCATGTAAAGTACCCTTAAAAACAAGGGAAATTTGTGGCCAATCTACGAATCACATCTTCAGAAGGTACCTGACCCAAATACGAAATTTTGTTTTCATACGATTCTCCGTTTCGGAGCTAGCCTGTTCACAAACTTCCACACGGACAGACACACACACACACACACACACTGACACACATACATGTTCCCAAAAATAGTATTTTTGGATTCAGGGGGCCTTGAAACGTGTATATATGCTAAAAACTCAACTTCGAATTTTGGGGTCGAAAACAATACTTCCTCTACCTATAGTACCTATGGTACGGGCAGAGGAAGTAAAAATGGAAATATTAGTAGGCCTACACAAAATCCAATTTAAACATAGCATACAAGCATACACACATGAATAGCGTGGGGAGATCCCTTCTTATTTTTAATGATGTCTATTGAACAGAAACGTTTCTGAAAGGACGCTAAATTCCTCAGAAGAATTCTTTGAATAGTTATACATGCCTTTACGCCGGCGAAAGAGCGTCACAAGTTGTCATATAGTCCTACACAATATAAAACCCTTAAAATAATACTGTTTTGAGGTGGAATATTGCAATTTACATTTGATTCCTCGGTTGTGATGCGTTGAATTCACACAAAAAAAGTCCGACGTGAAACATACAACTTCCTCTACCCAAATAAAAGTTCTTGTTCTTAGTAAATATCTACTCTTATACAATTCAGCGGCCCTAAATAGCGTGCTCACTCGCTCGCCCGCTTCGTGAAACATCGGGTATACTCGGCGATGTTCGTCTCTGGCAGTGTAAACTATCTGCAGAGTACAACATTAGGAAAACCGTTTCTTTATTATATAAGACCCAAATGAAATGAACACATTGAACAAATATTATAATTTTATTTTTACTTACAATTTTCATAGCTCTAAACCACAAACATTTTTAATAAACTACCAGTGTAAATTTCTTTAAAATCCTGGAGTCAATTAATAATGGCGGGCGAAGCCGGGGGCAACAGCTGTAAAATATCGCTGATAATAAAAATCCAAACAAACCATTCCTTCCCTTGAAACATTATATAATTTCTGAAAATTACACTGAATTGATCAAATAAAATTCGCATCATATTCATCTGTCAACAAACAGTTGAGAAACAATACGTATTATGTGTTCACAGTTAGCTTTGGAACCGCATAATCGAATCTGAGATCGTGTTTTCAGGCGGCGCTTTCTAATCGTAGAATGTAGGCTACTCTAAAGCCGGAATTTTAGCGGTTTCATTAATTATTATTGGTTTAGTTTATGAATGATTAGCGTGCAAGTGTTAATAAATTTAATGCTTTAATAATTATTATACTCTTGATTTTTAATTTTTAAATTAATTATCGTGGGCGAAGCCGCGGACACCTGCAGGTATAATACATAACATATACCAACAGCAATTTTTGTGCCATAGAAATTTATACCTATTCTTGGGTATATTCAGGTCGCTGATGTCAAATGTGCCATTAATTTTGCCCTAACAGCTTTAGTTTTATGAGATATGGTATTACCATTATGCATATTATCCCATTTTACGTTTGATATAAATAAAAAAACCAGTGCCTATTTGTAGCTTCTAAATCATGTGAAGAGAAAAGCAACACACTAGCATTACATTAACATTACAATAACAATATAACATTGGGTCTTTCAAAAAATTGATAGTACTGTACGATCGTTTATGACTTATGAGCTGTCAATTTGAGGGCCAGAAATAATCCAACTTTTAGTCTTCGTCCTACGTGTCCAAAGTATGGTCAAGAACCTTCACTAGCTATATTATCAAACAAGATTTTGTTTCGCTAGACTAGAGTTCACGAATAAAATCTATATAAAAGTAGAGCTGGTAGAGGAAAACTGCTTACATATTTGGAATAAGCCCACTAAGTATAGCCAAAATCCGGCAAAACATCTGAGACACCAAACGAAAAGTTATTTTTTGTTGGGCTGTGTAATATACGGTACCATACGTTAATAGTATATTGCGATACAAGTGCCGTAAGGCACGTTTACGGGTCGAGGAAACAGATTGAAAACCCGAGGCGCAGCCGAGGGTTTTTAAGTTTTCGAGACCCGTAAATGCCTTTACGGCCCGTGTGTTGCATGCTATTTTTTGCACGATGATTATTTATATCAATTTAATTATATTAATTGTGATATTACCTGAAAATATTATGTAAATACATTCTTGAAAATAGATGTTTATTTCAGAAAGTGATTCGCATGTGTTTGTTGTTATGGGAACCGAATATTTGTCCTGAGGGCCGTGCCCATAAAGGCTTGTATTATGAAGTGTATCGTAATGAATTATGACGTAGCGCTTGGACCGTAAGTAATTTAACCTCATCGCAACCGTCCTTAGCAACAAGACTGTGTGGGAATGTCAACTTACGAGTCATGTAAACAACGTTCGTAAGTACCACTTACTAGCTAAGGAGTGCAAAAAATACATTATGCAACTCATATAGGAAAACCTAAGCAAAATCGTTAAAACTGTTTTCGAGAAAGTATACAAAAAATTGCATTCTCTTCACGTAAAGTAAGGACAAAATCGTAAAAATAAGGACAAAATCGTTGTCATGTTTCGAAGCGCATCCTTTAAGATACACAACCCAAATAAATTCTGATATACAGTATTACATTTACATAATTTTCTTTACCTTAAGCATCCATGGGCAATATACTTTTCTCATTTCACTATCTGATATGTAGAGTAGCTACCTTTCAGGCAATATTCTCGGGAAAAAAGTTTCAAATAAAAGTTTTAGCTCTTCGTTGGTTGCTTGGTACATGGTTATTTAACGACGAGGATGTACTGCAAATTAGGCCTGTGACCGTCGCCGGTGTGCCAAAATTTTGGTCCCGCAGGAGTTCTTTTACATGCCAGTCAATCTACTGACATAGGCCTGTCACATTTAAGCACACATAAATGCCACCGACCTAGGCCGGGATCGAACCCGCAACTTGGGCATAGAATGCCAGTTTAGCTCTTAGTAAAGGTATTTAAAAAATAGGGGGGATATACAGATTGGGGTGAAATTCGTGGGTGAAAAATAGACTAAATTCAATTTTTCCTTTTCAGCACTGAACTGCTCTAAAACCTCCTAATCTGACACGCTCTTTATTGACTACTTCTACAATACTAGGCCTACATGATATTCTCATACGACTTGTGGAACGAGCCCATGAACCCGAGTGAAGCAATATTCTGAGCAAAATAAAATAAATTTACCACGAGTAGGCCTATGATACGCAAGTTTTTAGAGCAGTGGTTCCCAAACTTTTCAGTCCGCGGACCCCTTAAAACAATTAAAATTTCGCGGACCCCCTCTGGGTTTTGAAAAAAAAAAAACTAAATAAATTCTTTGACTCAAATGTATTAAATTCAATAGACGAAATAAACAACATCAATGGTAACAAACAGAGTTTACTCCTTAATGTGAACAGTGAAGCTGCTTTAGAAGATATGTAATTTGAGAAAATTACGAGATATCCTATTCTTCTTAAACCGCCTGCGGACCCCTTGAAACACTATCGCGGACCCCACTTTGAGAATCACTGTTTTAGAGTCGTCAATGTTAATAGACAAACTCGCTTCGCTCTTTGAGGGCTCGGCCCCAAATCCCCGCTGAGGTTCTCAGGAAAGGTTTTTCAAAAGATCTATGGGAGATAGAGTGCGTGTATTTAGTCTGCTGTATTGGCTATTAGCTTTCAGAGCCCTATATATATATTTTTTTTTTCAATTACAATTACAATTTATTGTTTCAAATTACACGAAAAATATACATAAAAAGTTGATACACCACCCGAAAAAGCAGAGCTTGTGTTCGGGGGTGGTTCAGTTCTATATATGAGAAAAACTTATACTAAATAATTACTTAAAACAATACAAAATTTGGAGAAGTATGACAGAATATTATGTATAAAAGGTTAGAACATGTTCGTTTTACAATACAAAGGTGCGAAGCAATACAATATTAATACATAACAATTTATTTGTTAAAATTTTAGTAAAAAACAAAAAAATTTAAGTTCTATCCAAATTTTAAATTTTAATATGAAAAATGTTATAACAGCAATAGTAGAAAACAGAAGTAATAATTATATAAATGTTCTAATTTTAGACCTGAACACTGTTTGATAATATAGTTGCCATAGAAACCGAGCCCTTTTCGGGGGTTTTTAGGGCTAAAAATTAAAAAAAAATTGGAATTTTCATGTGGTTTACAGCCTAAAAGTTACATGTGTACCAAATTTCAAGCTTTTAGCTCATCTGGAAGAGGGCAAACATTAATGTCAGTGAGTGAGTGAGTGAGTGAGTGAGTGAGTGAGTGAGTGAGTGAGTGAGTGAGTGAGTGAGTCAGTCAGTTAGTCAGTCAGCCATGTGGCTTAATATTATTTTAATTAATAATAATTATAGATTATTAATAAAACTAGAATATTTTGGATTTATAACAGTTGACTGTGTAGGGGAAATTTGTAAAGGCGGAAAACAAAGTTGGTCATCATGGAGTGTTATAAATTTATAGGCTCAGTGGCATAATTGTATCCATTAATTAATATCATTTACCGATAAAAGTTCTTGTTTACCTTTGACTGTTTAAAAATATGTTTTCCTTTCTTACAGATAGGGGGGTCAACATTTTGTGCATAAAGGTAATTGTAGCTAGTGCAATTGAAACACAATATCGCGTGATTCACACCTTGTTAGGGGCGGAGACGCGAATCATTCATTCGTTTCAATAGCTTTACGCTTTTTGTTTTAAGAGTGCATAAAAATCATCCATGCTTGTAATGTGATTCCACACTGGCTACATAGTACCAAATCAGTTTCCAGCCACAATTATTGTGTTAATACAGTTCATCTTTCTATCTCGAATCCTTCCAAGTGGATGTTTCTGTTTACCTATCTGAATTTTGTTACACTTATTTTCCTAGAGAGGGCAGAGGGACAGGTGGTAAGCCCATCGCCCCTAAAAGGTAAAGTGGTCCCTATACAGGCCATGGAGGCCCAGAGGGTTCCAGGAGGTTGATGCTTCCATTCGGCACGTGAAGGTGGTAAGGTTGTCAGCCTTCCGCACTTGCCGCCTTCACCCCCCAGGATTGTTCTGTTAGAGGCTGAGTCGACCCCAGGGCCATAGTGCCACCAGAAGGATTAGGCCAATTGAAAAACTCCAACGACCTCATCGGGAATCGAACCTGCAACCTTCCGGCAAATACTATAGAGACAATACCGGACACTTACTGGTAGAAAAATGGGGGAAAGATTTTGCAGCACTCCTGGTGGCACAACCTAGAAACTTGGGGCAAAATTAAAATATTCAAAACATATATAAACTGTAATATGCTATTCTGAGCCATAGGTAGATACCCCTTATAGGCTACATAACATGCCGTGTCTGGCTAGTTCGGCTCTTCTATTAAAAACTGTTTAACATATATGTATCTAGATACTGCAATTGTATTCAGTAGTAGCAGGTTGGGCCGCTAGATGGTGCTCAAAATATTGTCCCCCGATATATCGCAAAGTGTCCTGTATTGTCTCTATAGTATTTGCTTCCGGTTTGTAGCGCAGCGCCTCAACCACTACGCTACGGCGTACTTTGAAAATCCTAGACGGTAAAGTCCCCATACTCTAACACGACTCCTTTCTTATATCGTACTTCATCATATTCTACAAACTTAGCAATTAGGACCGTACGTATTTGTGTTTCACATCCCATTTTTGATCAAAGTTTCAAAGAACCGTCCAGGCCTAAGCTAAGATATCCTTTTATATTATTAATTAAATCCACGAAATAAAATAAGAGTATAAATCTTTCTGAAACTTATTCAGGGCACCGAATCTGTCTTACGCAAGCAGAATATCGCTGATTGGGCTGAAGATGCTCAACTCCCTGGCTGTTTCTATTTCTGTTTGGAGTCAAGTATAAATCTGTCGCCTTCCCATATGTTCAAATAATTAGCAGATCTCATTAGAGGCCCGGATTCCAGCCTCCTAATTAAATGTGTCACTTTTAATGGCTCCGCGCAACCAAGACATCTTTAATGAGATGGATTAGCGACTCGCGGCCCGCAAACCAGCCCTTGCACGATCACCAGCATTATACCCATAGCAGCGTTGCTACAGTAACGTTTTTGAAGTAAAACTTCTTTAGTGGCGGTAGAGGGTAAATCTGGAAAATCAGTCACACTAAAATCAGTCACGAAATCAGTCACAATCAGTCAGGAAATCAGTCACACCCTTACTTGTTTCGGTGCGGACTGCACAGAAAACAATCAACTCAATGATTAGGAGTAATCAAAGGAAATTTTTCAGATCTTACTTCCTCAATGGCAATAGACAATTCCTAAGCAATCTAAAGGTATATTATCTATTTTATGCAACCCGGGGGTTCAATACCGCGCAAATCCAAAATTAAAAATCCAAAATTAAAAAATACAAATTTCCAAAATTAAAAAAAAACAAAATTTAAAAAAACAAAATTAAAAATTATAACTTCCAAAAATCCAAAATTTAATAAATAATAAAAGAAATTTTAAAATACAAAAAATAAATTTAAAAAATCAAAAAATAAACAATTCAAAGATCGAAAATTTAAAAAATCCAAAATTCAAAATTCAAAGATCCAAAATTAAAAAGGACAAAATCCAAAGTTTAAAAAGTCCAAAAACCCAATATTAAAAGTCCAATAATGCAAAATTGAAAAAATCCAATAATCAAAAATTGAAAAAAATAAAATAAAATAAAATAAAATAAAGTTTTACTTCTATCGCGTGGCGTTTCACGCAATCTTTTTTTTTTTTTACATTATTACTGCACTTGTTTTATTATATTAACGCCCGGTTTCATCAACAGAGATTAACAACCTGGGTTTTTCAACTTGAGTTAAAATTTTAACTCTTCCTTGTGACTTGCGTATTATAACTTACCCATTATACTGGTTGCTATAGTAACGTTTTTACATTATCATTTCACTGGCTTCATTGCTTATGCCCGGTTTCATCGGCAGGGGATAAGAAAGTTACATACTAACCCTGTTTTTTTTAACTTTGAGATATTTTTTAAACTTATTATTGTGATATACGTGTTTTAACATGATTTTTAGGCACAGGGCTAATTATTAACATATTAAAACCCGCGTGAAATAAGAACATTAGTAATCTAAAAGGCAGTGACTGAAAATTTGTTTTTATGAAAGCATCTCATCCCGTGGTTCTTTTGTTTTCTTTAGCAGCGACCGAAAAAGAAAAATGTAGCTACCAACTATTCAAAACTATGTAAAACTTTCTCTTTTAGTGACACTATGCGACCCACATCTCCAGGGCCTTACAGGAACGCGACCTGTCGGGAGAGGGATTATCTATGGATCACATGCATACTTTTTTGACCAGACAAGGACATGGAGGGCCTCCCCGGATGAGTGATTAGCCCAATGCCGGGGCCACCTCCTAGACAATACGAACACATAGGACGAGACACACCACACACACATTCCATACAAAACGAGGATGGGATGAAGATGTTAAAGACGGCCAAATGGTATCCGGGGACCACAAGGGCCTAAAAGTTACCCGACATTTGTCTCACAGGTGAGGAAAACCCCCGGAAACCCCCCCTAGGTAACTTGTCTCGATCAGGATTTGAACCCGGGCTCGTTGCTGAGAGGAGCGAACACATCCCCTACGCCACAGCGGTGGACGAATTATTATTATTATTAATATTGTATTATTATTATTATTGTATTATCAAAATTGTCATCATCACTAATGTTATAATCATCAACGTTATTATGATTATGATCATTATCATCATCAAGAGACTTCAAAGTGAGTTGATTCTATTTTCAGGGTGGAAATACAATATTTCCTATACCGTTGTACTCATGGTAGGATATATAAGAGAAAGTAGCCCAGCAGAGATTGCCTATCGTGTGTTTTCGTATACCTATCGCTTTAAATACACCACTTAATACTGTAACGTGGAATTTAGGACTCCCTGTAGATATTAAAAGATTGTTTATTAAATTACATGTCGCCAATTACAGCAACTCGAAGAGAGAAGAATAAGAAGAAAATGCGAAGTAATTATAAGAATTTGTATCTTTAAAGTGTTTGCTACTAATTTATAAGAATATACCTTAGCTCCACATCAACTTTTTAACGAGTTTTTTTTTTCCTTCCTTTCTTCTCCCAGTCTTTGAATAGCGCAGATTTTCGCTCTCTTTCGCTCTGTTCGCTCAGAGAATAATGGTCAACCTCATGAAAACATAACGAGCAAGTCAAATCACATTATAACTAATTGAAGAAAGGCCAGTATGAAGGAAAACGAAGAAAATTTCCCTTCAGAAAGAGATCTTTCTTTCTTTGGGGTTGAAAGCACCTTACGAGAGAGAGAATAAAAGAACACTGAGAGTACACTTTCTATAACAGCCAGAAGGCCTGTTTACACTGAAACCTTCTCAAATCAAATTAAATTGTATTTTGTTTTTTCTCGCTCGACACTTTTAGAAACCGGAAGTGCTCCACTTCAAACAAGACTAAGTAATTAACTCTCTGAAATGCCAATACAGCGTTAGAGTACGAATTTATTTTTTACTTTCTGTTCCCTAACTATTGGTACTATAGACACATGAGGTTTTCAGCTATGTATGCTTATGCTAGACCAGCGTTTCTCAACCTTTTTGAACCCGAGGACCTCTAAAATGTCTAAAAAAATTTACGGACCCCTAATTTTACATCCCCCTTTTAAAAGAAGGTCCATATACTTAATATTTGGGGTATTAATTATAGGTCATTATAACGAAATATGTGAAAAAATTTTACTTCTTTACTTTACACTTTCTTTATGATATTATTTTTAATTACGTCTGCGCACCATCTGCACCATCTTCGCGGACCACCGGTTGAGAAACGCTGTGCTAGACCATTAAAGGGACACATACGCCATCTAGCAGAAAAAATCTGCACGTATTATAATAGTTATTAAGTGCCAGAATGGTACTTTATGAGATTTATCGGATTTTCATGAAACTTGGTATACGCATTTATAACGACTATGGAAAGAATGCTATTGATACTGGACCAAATCGGTTGACCGGTACCGGAGTAATGCCCAATTTAGTGCCTATTTTATGGTAATATATTAGAAAGAACTTATCAAATGCAAAACAGATCTCATGACAACATATTGTTTTACAGTGTTCATATACGGCTTTGGAAGTTGCAATACAAGTAGCTTTGACAAATAACACTAACCACATATTCCTTCACATACGCTTATCAAACTTTATACCTTTATTCTTCCGTAAGCTCTGCTTAATGAATAATGAAAATCCGATAAAGCGTATTTGAGTTATCGCGCGTACAGTCATACGGACAGACAGACAGGCATTTTCCTGTCCTCCATACAATCTCATAAAGTACCGTACCATTCTGGCACTTAATAAAAAAGACATTGAAATTAAATGAGGCATAAATGATAAATAAAGGTGGTAGGAAAAATAGGGAAAGTAAGAAGAGACAAAATATTAAAAGAGGAATTAAGGGAAAGTGGACTGAAAGATAAAAGTTGTAAGGAAAAGTTAGAAAAGAAAGAAAGAAGGCACGAAACGAAATAATATGCTTCACTGGGTGGCTTCTTTAGTCAGGCATCTAAACAACACAGTAATTTAATCTTGGTGAATTTTGGCACTTAATAAAAAAGATGTTGAAATTAAATGAGGCATAAATGAAAAATAAAGGTGACAGGAAAAATAAGGAAAGTAAGAAGAGACTAAAAATTAAAGGAGGAATAAAGGGAAATTGGACTAAAAGACAAAAATTTTAAGGAAAAGTAAGAAAAGAAAGAAAGAAGGCAAGAATAAGAAAGAATATGCTTCACTGGGTGGCTTCTTCAGTCAGGTAACTAAACAACACAGTAATTTAATCTTAGTGAATTTTGGCACTTAATAAAAAATATATTGAAATTAAATGAGGCATAAATGAAAAATAAAGGTGACAGAAAAAATAAGGAAAGTAAGAAGAGACTAAAAATTAAAAGAGGAATAAAGGGAAATTGGACTAAAAGACAAAAACTCTATGGATAAGTAAGAAAAGAAAGGAAGAAGGCAAGGAAAATAAAGAATATGCTTTACTCGGTGGCTTCTTCAATTAAATATCTAAACACCATAGTAATTGAATCTCAGTGAATTTAGTGTAGACGAACTCTGAAAATGGTTACACAGTCTATTTATTTTACAGGAACATTATATTTGTAATATTATTGTAGCCAGCAGAATGTTTATTCTGTTAGGTGTCATATGAACATCAAAACGAGTTTTAAAAGGGTTTTAAATGCCTCAAGCACTTATTCTGCGCTTCTATAAACAAATAATTTAGTAATCAATCAATAAAATGTAAACAAAACATAAAAAGTGCGATGTGGCGTCCACTGTCAGCTTTTAAAACTGTGATGATTTTTAAAATAAAATTTTATTTTAAAATTACACAAATACGTAAATAATATAAGACAAATAACTGCTTCGGAAATAAAAAAAATTGATTCATGAACCAGTTATCGGCAGTTTAAATATTTTTAACAAAACACAAATTGTTTGTAGAAACTCATTGCTGTAAATAAATATTGAAGATGAAATCCACGAAAATAATGCACAATGTGCTGCAGCCACATAACTTTCTAAAATGTAAACAAATACGTGGTATGATCGCAGGTATTTTGGAGAGGGAAGTAAGAAAGTGATATTGAATATCTTTTTAATTTCATCCCCAAAATAGTTTTATGGTAACGTGAGAGTGAGAAATAAAATATTCCGCAAAAACAATACAATTTTATGTTACCGGAATTTCTGTTTCTTCTTATTTGAACCACTACCAGGCTTGGTGTGTAGAAGCAATGGGATGCAAAATTCTGATATCCTCTAAAGCTATAAAAAATATATAAAGCATTTTCTGAGCGTAATAACTCGTTTTTCTTCATTTCGAATTTTTAATACTTATATAAGGACCTAGAATTTGAAAAGTCCTTCATATGTTAATTTCGAATTACAAAATACAAAACCCGGGCGACGCCGGGCCTTTAAAGCTAGTCTCTCTCTCTCTCTCTCTCTCTCTCTCTCTCTCTCTATATATATATATATATATATATATATATATATATATATATACGTAATGAATGAATGACTGACTGAGAATCAACGTAGAGCCTAAACCATTACAGGTTGAGACTTGAAATTTTGACAGTACCTTCGTTTCATAATGTAAGTGGACACTAAGGAGATTTTGCAAAATTTTTATTTTAAATGGCAAAAATCAAATTTTGGGGGGGATACGAAATACCTTTTTCACTCAGAAATACCAAATCCAAATCACATTCCATGTAGGCTACAGTTCATGACAACAGTGTATTGTTAGCAGTGGTCACAGGTAGCTTTGGAAATAAATGATACGAATTAGAGAAGCTATCGATATATTGAAGATGAAGTATTATAAACCAAGAGTAAAACTTTTATTTATGTAGAGGAAGTTATGTGTTTCACATCAAATTTGTAAGCTTGGTATGCAGAAGGTTAAAACGTAACACGCTATAATTAAGGGGATCCTGCGAGTCCGGTGATATGAGCGGGATATTAATCGCATATCGATGTCTTCAGGGAGATGAGTGTCAGTATGGATACCGCAGGGGTGACTTTCCCTGCCGTGTTGGAAAAACGCTTTTCCCCTCGCTCATGAAAAATTTGCCATCTTGGCGCCATGTTCATGACGTAATTAGCGGTAATTCTCTTAGTGGCTGCGTGTGTCAGTCTGCTGGATTGACACCGCTCCAGGTTAAAAATACATTACACCCCCAACACGATTTTAATTCGGTTTACTTAGGCTTCATACGACATCGATAATCGTATCATAATAATATAGGCTATGTAGGATGGATAAAAATGTATTTATGTATTTAATCAAGAATGAACATTACAGGTATACACCCAATTACAATGTTCATGACTAGGGGCGGACTTCTATGACCTAAAAAATAGGATATATGCATGCATTTATGACCTAAAAACATTAAAATATGATCAATAAAATTTAAAATATGCTTTTACCACTTACACATTGTTTATAATTTTTTAAAGTTTCATTACAATACATTTTATTAAAATATAGTGTTAACTATTTAAAATACCTGTAAATTCTCAAAAAAGTATCATTATAGTGCAAAATTTACAAAATATGATATGAAACTTCAAAATTTCTTTAATACGTACACAAATATGCCAAAAATATGACCTAAATGTACATATTCATACTAAATATGCTACAATAGTTTAAAATTTCCTAAATATGCAGTTATATGCACAATAAAAGCCGTTCCATTCTCACCAGGATGCTTGGAATCGGGTTTAAATGAATCGGAAACCTGAAAGAATGCAAAGGGGAAAAATATGATAGGTCATAGAAATCCGCCCCTTATTCATGACTATACATCATGTACTTACAATAACACAAATATGAAATAGGTATAATAAAAAGTAGGAAAGTTAGGATAATGACCAATGTATGGTAAGAAGTAAAGAGAATAGGAGAGAGTAAAGAGAATAAGAGAGATAAGAGGAAAGAAAGCAAGCATGAAGAATGTACACAAAAATAAGAATGGAATAAGATTAAAACAAATAATATAAATACTTAAAATATGTTAGTTGACAATATCATAATATGGTATTACTATTCACACACAGATTACCTATGGATTACTATTATGGACAAGTTTTAACAGTTGGTTTGCAGCAGAATTAAATTGTTTAAGATTCATTCCAAATATATCAATATTAAGTCGGTGGATTTGATTGTACCTATTCAAAGTTCTGTTTACTGGTGAATTTTTGTGCAATAAATGGCAACACATCTATAAAATCATGGTGAATTACAGGGAATTCAAATCGCTTATGTCAGATGTTAGTTGGATACCCAGCATACTTCAGAGCTAATGGGAGCCCTTTATCACTAAGGATGCCTTATCAGTAACTAGAAGAAAATGGGTTGACTCCACCAGTAGTACTGGAATGACTTTTGGAACTGGAATAAAATAAGGTAAACTGATGTAACAAAGTGCCAGAATGCTTTTGTTTAATCAGTGATAATTGCAATTATAATATGCAGAAAATAAGTTTTTTTAAATCGATTTCCTAGTCAAGCTCCAGATCGATTCATTGAGCAGGATTACGGAAGAACAAAGGGCTAGTTTGTTAAGCATATGTGAAGGAATATATGGGTAGTGTTATTTGTCATAGCTAACTATATTACAACTTCCTAAGCCGTGTAAGAACACTGTAAAACAATACGTTGTCATGAGAAATGATTTGAATTTTATAAGTTCTTTCTAATACATTACCATAAAATAGGCACTAAATTGGACATTACTGCGGTAATGGTGAACCGATTTGGTCCAATATCAACAGGCTTCTTCCCATGGACGTTATAAATGCGTATACCAAGTTTCATGAAAATCCGATAAAGCGTTACCATTCTGGCACTTAATAAATTATTCAAATAGTTTTTTATCCTCCGTCAAGTAGAAATGAATGTCAATGCAATAGTGGTCTAATCAGGAAAACAGTGTTGCAGAGCTTCATAAAAATGCTATCTCTGAAATACCTAAAAAGTAAACTATGAAACATTGTAGTTATGTTGAACAAGCACCATAGAATACCCCACTGCCCATAAAACTATATTTTTAAAATTGTATGAAGAATTAAAAGTGTAGAACATTAAGTTGTTTTTTCTCTAAAAATTTAAAAAAGTGGCTTAGACCACTGTTTCGCTGGCCCGCTCAATCGCTTCCTCCATGCAGATTCTCAAAGATATAAACAAGACTTCTATCAAGCGCCACGAATTAATTCGTTGGCCTACTGAATTCCTAAATTGGGCATGGAAGTCAAACCCTAGAATGCTTTTAGTTAGAGGTCTATTCACAATATCGATTTCATTAATGAAATGTGAGCATTTAATTTTCTAAATACCCGCTCCCTGCACCCAACCCCCGGGGAAGATTGCCGTGCTGAGGGAGCGAATTAAGGAAATTAACAATAAATCATAATTGGATGAAAAAATTACAGCAATTAGTTTCCAGGATTAGCTGAGAGATAATCACGTGATCTTTTCCTGCTAACCCGCTTCCATCTATCCATCAATTTCTCAACTAATTAGTCGACATAATACTTACGCTGCCAGGAGCCTGAAACATTAGAATGTACAACTAGCGCATCAACAAATGCGCATCGGTTTATCTTACTCTGTTGCTTAGCAACAGAACAAGTTATCGTCTGCCAATCGGCCATAACTGGAAAGTCACTCTACGGACCATGTTTCATAGCACTTTTACACTCATATTATTAGCAAGTACGTAATAATATTAGTTAATGTTATTAGTTTTCTGTTTCATAAGAATATTCTATAATAATATTAGTTATGAGTTCATGGTCCTAAATTATTATTAGCAAATATTACTAATATTAGTAGTAAAGTATTTCATAGACTGCAAGGGTAATAAAATTTTCTCACAATACATATTTTTTCTATAGGGTATTTGAATTAATAAGTTGTTCTCAAAACTGTTTAAAAAGGAATTACTCTGATTTAATTCATAAACAATGAAGGAAACGTTTACATTTGCTACAAAAGATTTTTTCATAATAGTTTGATTACTACTCTATATAGTTAAAACCGCTTTATAATAGAATTTTAAATATCTGATTGGCAGCATGCGCATGGAAAATTAAGTTACGATTGAATTTATTTCTCGCAGAGCAAAATTCTAACGTTTTTTGGTCTCGAAGACGAAATAATCCGGACACTATTAAATATAATTGCGCAAGATTTTGAAGATGTTCTAATGTAGGCCTACAATTGAAGGGCCTAGTTCCATAAGGGCGTAAGGCACAAATCTTTAATTTTGAGTTTTTAACATTCATGCTTTCTCCTCATATCTCTTAAGCACTCAGTGAACTATTTGTACTTGTGCCTTAAACCTTTGCTCAGTTATAAGAAAAGACTTATGAGACTGCACATTAATTCTACTTCATAACAGTTCCATACAGGCGTGAGGCACACTTCCTACCTGTTATTGAGGTGTGTTTATCAACTGTTTTTATTTTCTGCTACCTTCCAAGCAAATGTTTATAAACTGAACTTACATTTCTGAAGTGTAACTTCATTCAAAATAGATTGTTTTGCTTACCATCTATTGTATTAATGACTAGGGGGCGGATTTCTATGACCTAAAAAATAGGATATATGCATGCATTTATGATCAATAAAATTTAAAATATGACTTTACCACTTACACATTGTGTATATTTTTTTAAGTTCCATTACAATACATTTTATTGAAATATAGTGTTAATTATTTAAAATATCTGTAAATTCTCAAAAAGTATCATTATAATGCAAAATTTACAAAATATGGTATGAAACTTCAAAATTTCATTAATATGCACACAAATATGCCAAAAATATGACCTAAATATGCTATAAAATTTGAAAATTTCCTAAATATGCAGCTATATGCACAATTAAAGCTGTTCCATTTTCACCAGGATACTTGGAATTAGCCGGAAACCTGAAATAATGCAAAGGAGAAAAATATGATATGTCATAGAAATCCGCCCCTATTAATGACTATACTAGTATTCATTGGCAAACATGAAATTTTCAAGTTGTATAATACAGGTTTTTACGAAAATTAAGTAAAAACAAATATTACGATACAAAATTAAAAGATTTAGTTACTGTCAAAGTACTTCAGTTTTTGTTTAGCATGTTTAGGTAGGCCTACCTCTAGTTGTAAAAAAATCTCAATACACCCTACATTGTAAATTTACAGAACACTAATTTAACGTGTCCTTCAAAAATATATCTTATAAAATTAAACTTTAAACCACCTATTTGTGAGTGGTAACATTGTTTAAAAGCATCAAGATTTCTCGAAACTACGTCCTTGTGCCTTCCGCCCTTAAGGAACTAATCCCTTCAAATATACAAAGTTTTAAAACTGTTTTTCTTTAGATAATATGAGTTTTAAGCTATTTTTAGACGTACTATATAGCCTATATTTATTACAATTAAAAAGGCAAAAATTAAAGCTTTCTTTATAAGCTTTTATTGGACCCAAGCAGACTTATCTAGATAAAATGATATTGAAGTTATTTCATTCTTCAACCACAATACTTTTCTCTTGCTTCAATGTGCAAAGTTGACCTGAAACTGATTTTTATTTTTAATTCAGCTGTGTTTTTACTTCTTTTAGCTACGAGGCCGTATCAGGAGTTCGGGATCTATGTCTTTACGGTAGGATAGGCCATGGAACTATTGATTGCCAATTATTTCTATTATTGGTGTATTTTATGGAGAAAATTTCAACTGATATTAATTTAAATGGATACGATACAGGATGAAATGGTGAGGATGATTCATGGTATGTAAATATCCAATTCGGCATTTGCCTTGACGACTGGGGAAACCCACATAAAATTGGCCGGTCACGGAATTTGAACCTGGGACCTCCCGAGTCCAAGACGTTACCCTTTCGGCCACCTCGCTCGATGAAACAAATTAATGCAATACTTCAGGTTTGTTAGTTATTTGAATATTATAATGTATCCTACCCTCATTGGACTAAAAATTAATTATTTTTAATCATAATGTAACAAACATATATTACGTTGAAACGATTCATATCTAAGTTACATGCATGAAGACAACCGTAATAATGAAATCCACAACAATGTATCCTTCTTACAAAAAACTCCGTTACGTAGCAACAAATACGTGTTAATTTCTCAGGTAGGAAAGATTTATAGTTATTTATAGTTAATTAATGACAGAGTGATGTACAACAACTTAGGCTTGGGACCGTCGACGGTGTTCCGGAATTGTGTACCACAGAATTTCTTTTACGTGCCAATAAATCTACAGAAATGGGCCTGTCAGATTTGTCCACAAATAAATGCCATCGACTTGGGCCGGGATCAAACCACCAAACTTGGGCAGAGAAAACCAGCACTAAGCGAGGTAAGCGTCTTTGAAAAATACTACTACTCTAATGGTGTCGAAAAGAATTAATTTAACTTTGGACAGTTTTAAATATTGAATCATTTGGGTAAAGTTCATTCCCCATTTAAATCAATGTAAAAAAGTCGCAATTAATATTAATTCTCAGAATGTAATTTGGATGTAAGAAGTATAAATGTTAAAGGAATTTTATACTTTACCGAATTTCCTAGGATTTCGTATACATTTTCTCTTACCGTACTGTAGATTGATAGCATACCTCGTAAACGGAAACTTAACAAAACCTATTTTCACATTTATCGTTGTTCCATTATATATATACACATACAGGGTGTTTCCAAAATACAGTCTAATGTTTTCAAAATTTAATGTTTTCAGTTCGAACCAACTCTACAAATTTTTTATATTAAAATATTTTCACAAACATCATGTAAAATACTCTTCCAGTGATCATGTACAAAACATTATTACTATTACTATTACTGAACCCAAGCACACGTATGAAGGTAAAATGATATTGAAGTTATTTCATTTTCCAACCACACTGATTTTTTCTTGCTTCAATGTGCAAAATGGACGAGTTGTCCTGTTACTGTTCATTTTTTGTCTTAATTCAGCTGTGTGTATACTCATTTTAGCTACGAGGCTATATCAGGAGTTCGGGATCTATGCCTGTACAGTAGGGTAGGCCATGGAACTATTGATTGTCAACTATTTCTATTATTGGTGTATTTTGTGGAGAAAATTTCAACTGATATTCATTTAAATGGATATGATACAGAGTGGTACGTAAATATCCAACTCGGCATTTGCCTTGACGACTGGGGAAACCCACATCAAATTGGCCGGTCAGGGAATTTGAACCTGGGACCTCCCGAGTCCAACACGTTACCCTTTCGGCCACCTCGCTCGATGAAACAAATTAATGCAATACTTCAGGTTTGTTAGTTATTTGAATATTATAATGTATCCTACCCTCATTGGACTAAAAATTAATTACTTTTAATCATAATGTAACAAACATATATTACGTTGAAACGATTCATATCTAAGTTACATGCATGAAGACAACCGTAATAATGAAATCCACAACAATGTATTCTTCTTACAAAAAACTCCGTTACGTAGCAACAAATACGTGTTAATTTATCAGCTAGGAAAGATTTATAGTTATTTATAGTTGATTAATGACAGAGTGATGTACAACAACTTAGGCTTGGGACCGTCGTCGGTGTTCCTGAATTGTGTTCCACAGGAGTTCTTTTACGTGCCAATAAATCTACAGAAATGGGCCTGTCACATATGTCCACAAATAAATGCCATCGACCTGTCCCGGGATCAAACCACCAAACTTGGGCAGAGAAAACCAGCACTAAGCGAGGTAAGCGTCTTTGAAAAATACTACTACTCTAATGGTGTAAGTTAGTTTAACTTTGGACAATTTGAAATATTGAATCATTTGGGTAAAGTTCATTCCCCATTCAAATCAATTTTTAAAAAAATCTCAATTAATTCTAATTCTCAGAATGTAATTTGGATGTAAGAAGTATAAATGTTAAAGGAATTTTATACTTTACGGAATTTCCTAGGATTTCATATACACTTTCTCTTACCGTACTGTAGACAGCATATCTCGCAAACGGAAACTTAACAAAACCTATTTTCACATTTTAACGGTTTTCCATTATATATATATATATATATATATATATATATATGCATATGTTACTTATTATTCGATGGTATATAAATATATATATATACATACACACACAGGATATTTCCAAAATACTTTTATAAACTTCGGGCATGGGTTCCTTATACCAGAAGAATGAAAAAGTCCATATGAACATATGTCCCATAATTCCTGTTTTCTCGTTAGGAACTGTTCAACACATTGGTACACTTATAACACGTCAACACACAAAACTCATAACAAATGCTCGAAATGTCCTCCTCTTGCTTCTAGACATGCATACACTCATCGAATCATGGACTACAATTTGTACATGTGTAGGCTATACTATATGGCAATCGAAACTATATAGGAAAAATGCATGGATTAAAATTGCTGAAACTATATCCTCTTTAGGTAAATTACATTATTTTAAATGGGGTTTTCAACAGTTCAAATGATAATATATAATATATTTTAAACTGCAGATTGCATTCGCTACTTCGGTTTGAATGCAAAACTGAGAACCATGCAACTTAATGTGCAGCCTGCGATTCGCATGCTATGCTACTTCGGTGTGAATGCTCACTTATACTTTCAAACGTTTCGGTTTTCACTATTAACCAAGATACCTCCTGTATATACAGTATAGGCTATTTTCATTTTAAATTATAATATTACATTGTTCTTATATAGTATGTTTAACTTTCTACAGGGTCTTCCAAAGAAAATTACCAGTAACCCAGAAGAGAATCTACAAACTGAAGGACCTCAATATAAGCTGAGTGTTATATTCCTCTAATCGAATACCCAACCTTTAGGACTAAGAATGACGGGCAGGACTGCATTTTAATTCCGTTCGAAACTTTTTATGCAAAGTAAAAAGGGACGGATGGATAAAGTACAGCGAGAGAGCTCCACTCTTGCAAATGATGTCAAACACTTGTACACGTATAGCTTTTACTTGTCACCAGGGTTATACTGCTAAAGGAAGGCCTAAATCTTAGTGTAAAAGATGTTGCAACACAACCTTTAGCGCTATGAACGAGGGCAAAACTGAATTTTAATTCAATTCGAATTTTTTTATGCAAAATAAAAAGAGGCGGATTGATGAAATCCAGGGAGACAAGCTCGCCTCTTGAAAATTATCTATGTAAAAACACTTCGCGGCCTAACGCTTTTACATATCATTACGATTTCTTTGAATTCTCAATGAAAACGTAAGTGGAAGGGGTTATCATGCTTAAGGAAGGCCTAAATCATAGTGTAGAAGATGTTGCAACTTAAACTTTAGCGTTTAGAACGAGGGCAGGACTGCATTTTTAATCCAGCGAGATATGCTCGGATCTTGGAAATTGTCTTTGTAAATACACGTGTACTTCTAAAGCTTTTACATGTCACTGCGGTTTCTTTGAATTCTCAATGAAAACCTAAGTGAAAGGCGACGGGTTATCCTGCTTAAGGAAAGCTACTGCTCTTAGTTTAGAAGACGTAATTTAGAGTTATGTAATTACTCAGCAATAATAAATTTTATTTATTTTTCCACAGGGGCTTCCAACGAAAGCTGTCTCTTGCCTACGACGGATTCCATTGCGACAATCTCTATAACATCTATGGAGGCGAAGTTATGCAGGTATGTGTTGTGGTTTTTAAAGAATGGAGAAACCATGCAAACATTCTCTAAACCAGTGGTTCCCAACATTTTTCAGCTAACGAATATTATAAATCCTCACGTCTCCTTTGATAGTGATGGGGAGAAGAAGGCCTAAAAACGTGATTGTCAGTACTGTTGTAATGTAAAAGATCCCTATAATACTTGTAAATATAAAATTAATATTGCTCACCTGGTTTATTATTCTTATTTGTCCTGTGATGCCTTTGCTGTCGCACATATATATATATATAAAACACGAAAATTATGCATATCTAATTATTGTGAATATTAGTTGAGTCTCAGCACACTTCATAAAAAAGTTAAATGTAGAAACATAAAAGTGTTAAGTTAAAAACTGAATATTAGTGAGATGATTGGCACTGTTTTGCTTTCACCAGCTCAGAGATATTAGGTTTTAAGTTTGACACAACGCAGATCACTCGTATCTCGTATTTGGATTTCCAGATAAATTATAAACATGTTGAGGACAAGATATGACTATTTAATATGAAAAGGAAAACAATTACAATTTAAACGATTATAAAATGTAAATTCTAGAGTGATAGGGAAAAAGCGAATAAGTCAAAATACCGGGGTTTTAGGAGAGCCAAAATACAATTTATTTCCACAGCACTGTTACAGTATTTAGTTCAGTCCACTAGATATTTTTACACAGTATCTTATGCTAGGTAAAAATATCTGGGTGGGCTGATCTAAATCTCTATATATATAAAAGGCTTTGTCCTGACTGACTGAATGAATGACTGACTGACTGATTGACTGAATGACAGGAATCAACGTACAGCCTAAACTATAACAGGTAGAGACTTGGAATTTTGACAGTACCTTCGTTTCATAATGTAGGTGCTCACTAAGAAAGGATTTTGAAAAATTCTGATTCTAAATGCCAAAAATTAAATGTTTTTGAAAATACTTAATCCCTTTTTACATAGAATTATCAATTCCAAATCACAGAATATATTGTTGCCAAAGGGTATCAGGTGGGCTTGGAAGAAACAAATGAAAATAATGGAATCACATAACTTTCTCTACCCTGGACATAGAGAAAACAAAACGAGGTATGGTAATGTGTATATTATTATATTATATCGCAGGTTTTTGGAGAGAAAAGTATGAAAGTGATAATGCTTTATGGTAACATAAGAGTGGGAGATTTCCCGCCTCGATATTACAATTTTATGTTACAGGAATTTCTGTTTCTTCTTATTTAAACCTCTACCAGGCTTGCTGTGCACTGTACAAGCGATGGGATGCAAAATTCTAGATCCTCTATGAGCCATAAAAAACTATATCAAGCGTTTTCTGAGGGAATAGTTTGAGTGGAATAAGTCGTTCTTCCTATTTCAAATTATAAATGCCTATATAAGGACCTAGAATTTAAAATTGAAAATCCTTCATAAGCTAATTTCCAATTACAAAATACAAAACCCGGGCGACGCCGGGTCTTTTAAGCTAGTATTGTAAAAATGCTGTGGAAATAAAGCGTTATTTGTTTCCCTTAAAACTTTGGTATTCTGACTTATTCGCTTTTTCCCTATCACTATAAAATGATCACTGTTCTGTTATTCTTGTTAATTACGGTATATGTCTGTGTATTTGTTTGGTTAAAATTAACCTATTAAAAATTCTTGTCTATCGACAAGGCAACAACACTAAATCAAAATATGAATTTAAAATTGTTGCACGCTTCCTAGGGGGCTGTCACACTGGATCGATCGAGGGACAGCGTCCGTCCGACTGGTATAACGAACCTATAGACAGCAGTGGTACCAGTCACATAGCATCGATCAACAACGAGGGTGAGAGATCATCTGGTCTGTGAAATCAAACCTGTCCGTTTTTCAATCGCCAGTCGATGGCAAACTTCGTACCCACCTGAATTTCAGAATTGATGCAGGAAGATTTAACTTACACAATAATGTCGTTTTAGACTTATATTTGAATGAAATAGAATTGCACGAATCATTTAAGGCATTTAAAACGATATCTTCTTATATAATTTAATTTTAAACATACAAAAATAGATCGAGTTGTAGCACCTAGCGGTGGGCGATCAAACTACAACGAACAACAAACCTCTTCGCTCGGCCGACTGATGGAAGCTTGAAGTAAACAGATGTAGCCTGAGAGAGTAGGCATAATATTAAACCTTACATCCCAAAACATGTAGTATGATAATGTGCAGGAAATAGGCATTCGTATTCCTAATAAGGTAATATACTTTACCTCTAATATACAGTGATGAGTAGACCTAGTAAAATCATATAGGTACATAACCTATAATATTTCCGTTGATATATGACGCTCGATGCAGTGTGACAAGGAACAGAAATTCAGCCGAGAGCGCTTGATGGCAGTCGGCTGGTCTTGATCGATCGAAGCTCAGTGTGACAGGCCGCTAAGAAAAGCCTCACGACCCCCTGGTTGGGAACCCCTGCAATCAAAAGACGAAACACCCCAACCAAGGCTTCTATCCCATATCAGTTAATGGACTTGAGTTCCCAATTCTTTTGGAAAACACGTTAAATCCCATATAAAAACTAACTCCGTCGCTCTGCATCCATCAATCATTCGACCTCGGCGTCATAGGCAGATGGCAGGATAATGAGCATAGTTGGTTCTTTAACTGGTTAATATAAGAAATGTATACTTTCATTCTTTCATTATCTTAGTTTTACCTCTTCCTTTTAGGATTTAAGCGACCCAAGCCGCCCGGGCCTTAAAGGGCCGCGATAAGAAATGTATACAATTTTGTTTATTGTAACATTAATTGAAATTGAAATAGACAACTTGAAACTTATAAATAAGCTTCTCATTACTACATTTTCTTGGAATTATTTTTAAATATTAAGGACGGCTTACTAATGGGGGTACGCCGTAGCGTAGTGGTTGAGGTGGTGCGCTACAAATCGGAAGGTCGCGGGTTCGATTCCCGATGAGATTGTTGAGATTTTTCAATTGGGCTAATTCTTCTGGTGGCACTATGGCCCTGGGGTCGACTCAGCCTCCAACAGAAATGATTACCAGGAACAATCCTGGGGGTAAGGCTGACAACCTTAACACCCTCACGTTCCGAATGTCCAAAAATCTGGGGGCCTCAACTTCCTGGAACCCTCTGGGACTCCTTGGCCTGCATAGGGATCACTTTACCTTTTTTAACGTTAGATTATATACACTATTAAAATATCTCTTGGGAAATAAAGTAAGAAAACAGGTTTTTCGTAGTCCCTCCCCCCTTAAAAAAGTCTTGTATGCATTTTTACAAAAATTCTCGGTCTACGTATTTCATATAGTAGGTCCATGCCTATATTATATCCAGTTCTTGGTATACACATAGTTCAAATTGCCCGTAGCTCGGTTTAAATCAGAAATCTATATTGGAATAATTCACCTACCGATACCATCTCATTAGACTTGCATAATTATCTGAAATACCTGCACACGTATAATTATCTACAGGGAGTTCATAAATCCTAATGTGCATTCCTAAGCAACACTCATCATAGAAGTTCTATTTAAACTTACGTTCCAGCATTTTTATAAAGGCCCTGTCTATCGAAATCCTGTTTCTGGCTAGTATAATAATAATAATAATTTATAGGACTTCCAACCGGGTGGTTACGTCATCGCAACAAGGACATGAAAAAAAGTAATTTCGTGCAGAACACAAACTAAACGACACTATTTTAATAGACCATATTTCCAAACTTGCACTATAGGAATGCGCTCTAGCCAGGCACCACACGGGTGTGTAGGGTTTGATTTATTTTGTGAGCGCTAATGCGCCTGAGTGTACATTACTATGCAAACAACACAGCACCCAGTGCCACCAACTTCACATCTGCACATGCTTTTAATTACTCAAAGTGAGGGGAAACATTTTTCTTTCCTCTTCTTCTTCCCTTGTAATGACTGATAAAAGCGCGCTTCCTGGCGGGTTTCCAGTGAACTAATATGCCGCGATTACACTGGGATTATTGTTGCTAAGAGACGGACGTGCGATGAAAGACAGATGAACACATACAGCCAAACCCGCCTGATATTCCCATTCCAATGACAACTCATTCGTTACCATGGTTACCAAGTTACTTTCTTATTATTACAATAGCGTGAAGTGTTTAATAATCTTGCATGAATAGAACTCAGAATTTTGAGTCTTATTATCTACAGTGCCCTGGGCTTCGCTCGCGTTTATGAATTCAATCACTAAATATTTTTAAAATTGCCGTTTTAATAGAATATATTAATGTTTGTTAACAGTGACATTGTTTTTACATAAATTGTACGAATTGGATCATTTTATTTTTAAAGTTTGCTAGGGCACTCGATCAAGGTTACTTTAAGTTATTTCACAACAGAATAGTCTGCACGGAAACACCATCTCAAATATTACATTATACAAAACTCTAAGTGAGCACATTTAAACAAATTTTCTTCGCGATCACGGACGGAAATGGACTACATGTTTGGTGTGTGCCGTGTTACCAATGAGGCTCACATTGGACGTCTGTGACGTAGTTGAACAAAACTTGTTGAGTTTCTTTTTCCATCAATACCGGTTTCAAGTTTCTGAGTTTCATTGTGACGAGTGTTCGAAACCCGAAAGAGCATTTATGGAAACCCTGTATAATTAATTATTTGTTTACTTCTCCTCCCATAAATAGATGTAATGGCCTGTCTTTATGATAATAATTTCAGTATAGCAAGATGAATGTTGACCTACATAAGCCTTTCACAGAATAAAACGAAAGCAAGAAAAGTAGCCTAATGTTGAAATATTCAATGAATGTAAACACGCACATGGACAGAGTTCCAATACCTAGCAACTGAAGTCACTTTAAAAATGTATTACGCTGTCGTGGGCACAAAACCTAAAAGAAATTGAAGAATAAAGTAAAATAGGTAAGTTCAGTACGAGACTGTGATTTTATTTTGTTTTCAGTCCTTTATTCTGATCCTTGTCCTTGATGTATATTAAGCTAGTAATACGATATAGGCCTACAATTGATTTTTAGGTAGAAGAAAAGAAAAATCTACCTATTGCAATCGGTACCATGTCATGACTTTCGACAAATTCTTTCATATCTTTACGTTTCATGCCTCCCTAAGTACGAAACCACCGCCCGTTAAAAAAAAAAAAAAAAAAAAAAAAAAAAAAAAAAAAAAAATGTATATTTATATAATATAGCCTAGTATATCTTTACACACTAGCGGCCGTAATTTTGAAGATATTTGAACAAAATTTTATTATTATGTTATTTCTATGCCCAATAGTTCGGACAAGTTCGTTAATGAGCAAAATTGGCCCAAGGGGGGAGGGGGGTTGAAATTTTGAAAAAATTATATCTCGGGCGCTATGAAGTATAGAGGGAAACTTTGTTTGAATAAATTAGAGTACTCCTTATGGAGTTCACAGTGACACCAACTATTCAGAGATTTTGGGGGTACGAGTGGGGGTGGAGGGATGGAAATTCGAAATTTTTGAAACCATGTCTTGTGGGTTATCATTGAAAAGCTCTTGATGAGTTCTCTACAAATCAACAACTAGTTCCTCGATAGCTCTCATATAAGGCGAGATTTGAATGTTTGAAAAAGTGTTCTTTCCTATTTTTTGCAGTTATTATTGCGGGTTTGTCATGCCAAGCCTAAAGAAGAAGAGTGCTGCGCAGTGAGAATAAATTAAACCAAAAGGACTTCGAAATTTACCCCAGCCTGTAGGCCTGCCTAAAGGGACTTTTTATTTTCCCTCTTCCTTGTTTTCCTTACACGCAAACACCCATGCCCGAGGCGAGACTCGAACCCATAGCTCCTTACCCACGGCTCCAAGAGAGCACGCCAAAGCTACCGCGGCTAAGTAGACTGGCAACTTCAACTAATAGCTTGGAATTATTTTAGTTGGCGTTGCTAAACGTTTTATTGAAGGAAATCCTGTCGAATATTGTAGTAGATGGCTTTGGCTCACGATAAAGCCTTCACAAAATTAGTTTCCCGATTTGATGAGAAATACAAGAAGGGGCCTTGGACTGACCACTACATTGTAAAATATATACAGCCCTCCCCAATGTCAAGGAATTTATTGATTTCTTTTTGCCTATATATACAAGAGTTTATGGATTTAATGAAAGCTACCCTTGTAACAGAAGGGAAAGGCAAGCGGAATTATGCAGGAGGGGTTAAAAACATTCTTCCTTCTCCCCTTTAATAAAATGCAATGTAATAATGATACTGGAGACCTCTGTCGGCAGCTACTTCAAGCATGCCACAGCAAATCTTAGCTAAACGATGTAACATGCGGAAGAAATATTAGATTCGAGAATCGTTCTTTGGACTAGTTCCACAGAGAGCAGAAATTCTAAAGCCTACTCTATACTATAGTCCAAAGCTATGGCAGAATATATTTACAGCTTTAAGCTTTACGCTTTAAAGTTTGCCCTTATTCAATACTTTCCCTACCTTAGTGAATTATGGTTAATGTAAAATTACAAATTATCATAGGTAATATAACGAGAGGTTCGGATTTTATCGATAAATTCACAAGAAATTTCCGTACCTCGAATTGTAATGAATATTATTAAAACAACGGAAATGCATAAAACACATAGCAATTTGCGTTACTGTAATCGAGATAGCCTACTCCAAGGCGGGACAATCGATATATTATAATATATCGATCGTTTCCTGATTGGTGGCAGTCGCGTTTGATGCGAATTTTCATCAGTTCTATTTTTTTTTTTATAAATGGAACTCCCTTGGTATGATCTGCCAAAGATATTGTATTTATTATTATAGACTACGGGGTACGCCTAATCCTTCTGGTGGCACTACGGCCCTGGGGTCGACTCAGCCTCTAACAGAAATGAGTACCAGGAGCAATCCTGGGGGTAAAGGCGGCCGGTGCGTAAGGATGACAACCTTACCACCTTCATGTCCCGAATGTCAAAAAATCTGGGAGCCTCAACCTCCTGGAACCCTCTGGGCCTCCATGGCCTGTAATAGGAACACTTCACTTTATTATTATAGACTGCGAGATTTAAATTAATACTTCTTTACCACACATTATTTTTATATTTTCGCTTGTTTATGCGGAGCTTATCGCTAGGATCAATGATTAACTACTTTTTTTTTATCAAAGAAGGCACCAGTATGAAGATGTTTCAGTATTCTGTCCAAGTAAATTTACATAAAAAATAAAATCAGGTAAACTGATGTAACAAAGTGCCAGTATGATTTTGTTTAATCAGTTATGACTGCAATTATGATATGCAGAATATGTTTTTTTTTTTTAATTGATTTCCAAGTTAAGCTCCAGATTTATTCATTAAGCAGGGCTTACGGAAGAAGAAAGGTCTACCATCTCGGCCACCTGGGTCATTTTAACGGTCTAGTTGGATAAGCGCATGTAAATCAATATGTTTTTTGTCATAGCTACCTGTATTTTAATTTCCAAGGCCTTATACGATCACAGTAAAACAATAGGCTATGTTGTCAAGATAACTGATTTTCATTTTTTTTATAAATTCTTTCAATACGTATATTACCATAAAATAGGCACTAAATTGAGCATTACTCCGAAACAGGTCAATCGATTTTATCCATTATGAATAGACGTCTTCCCATGGACATTATAAACGTGTATACCAAGTTTCATAAAAATCCGGTAAAGCGTATTTGAGTTACCGCGTCTTTAAAATATTCACTAAATTGGGTTTTACTCCGGTACCGGTCTACCGATTTGGTCCAATATCAGCAGACGTCTTTCCACGTACATTATAAATGGGTATACAAAATTTCAGGAAAATCCAATAAAGCATATTTGAGTTATCGCGACTTCTTATATATTAACATAAAAACACTAAATTGGGCATTATTCCGGTACTGGCCAACCGATTTGGTCCAATATCAATAAACGTCTTCCCATGGACATTATAAATGAGTATACGAAGTTTCATAAATATCCGATAAAGCGTATTTAAGTTATTGCGCCTTTAAAGTAGACACTAAATTGGGTTTTACTCCGGTACTGGTCAACAGATTAGGTTCAAATTCAATAGGGCACTTCTCATGGACGTCATAAATGGGTATACCAAGTTTCATGGAAATCCGATACAGCGTATTTGAGTGATGGCGCCTTTCTATTAGAAAGGCGCCATAATCTATTGAAATAGGCACTAAATTGGTCATTACTCCGGTACCGGTGAACCGATTTGGTTCAATATCAATAGGGTTCTTCCCATGGACATTATAAATGTGTTTTCCCAGTTTCATGAAAATCCGAAAAAGCGTATTTGAGTTATGGTGCGTACAGACACACGGACAGACAGACGGACAGACATTTTTTCGTCCACCACACAATCTCATAAAGTACCATACTGGCACTTAATAATTGCATGTTGGTGCAGTAAAATGAAAGTGACAAAAACGAAACGATAAAATTATTATGGGATTATACGTTTGCAATTTGTTGAAATTCCACATATTCTTAAAAGGGATTGGCCACTGATTCATGAGATAAATAGTTTGAGTAAATACCCAGTTTTTTTTAAAGATTTTCAAAATCTCACTAACATGCAATTAAACGTATGGTCTTAATAAAATCTATAATAAACGATATTGTAAACGGTTTTTTTAATTTTTACGTAAATAATAATTAAATAAGTAAACAAAATCAGGTAAACTGATATAACAAAGTGCCAAAATGCTTTTGTTTAATCAGTGATAATTGCAATTATGATATGCAGAAAATAAGTTATTTTCAGAGTTAAACTCCAGATCGAGTCATTAAGCAGGGCAACAAAGGTCTAGTTTGATAAGCATATATGAAGGAATATGTGGGTAGTGTTATTTGTCAAAGCTAAATTCCAAAGCCGTATATGAACACTGTAAAACAATATGTTGTCATGAGAACTGATTTGCATTCGATAAATTCTAAATATTACCATAAATTAGACGCTAAATTGGACATTATTCCGGTACTTCGGCAAAAGTCAACCGATGTTTAAAATCAATAGGCTTCGTCCCTTGGAAGTTATAAATGCGTATACCAAGTTTCATGAATATCCAATAAAGCGTATTTGAGTTATCGCGCGTGCAGACACACGGATAGACAGACAGAAATTTTTCCCTCCACCACACTATCTCAGAAAGTACCATTCTGGCACTTAATAAACAATAGTTAAGTTTATCTAAAATCTTCTGCCTTTAGGACCCTGAGCTACAAATAAACGTTTATGACAAAGTATTAACTATTTTCAAAACTCTTCTGTCATATTTCATAAATCACAAGGCATAACCAGATGGTTTACTTCCACAATTAGTCTAACGCAAAACACGTCCTAATTTATTTAAATTAACAACAAATGAAAGTAATGCCCAATTTCGTCATGTAACCATGTATTTCATCGGCTCATACAAAACATTTTTATCGCGGATGGCTGTAGTGTAGTGGTTATAGTTCTTGCTTACTGTGGGGTGGGACACACATTCGATCCTTGCGGGAATTTTTCTCTGTGTATTTTCTTTTTTTCGTTTTAATTTATATGCCTGACTTATTTACGTCAAATTCTTCTTCCCGGACATTTATCCTACGAAACGACATACAAAGCAACAGAAAACTAAAAATAGTAAAACTCAATTTCGTGAAAACATATAAAGGTAAACGCGATCTAGTAGTAGAAGCAGTCACGTAGGAAAATAATGGAAAAAAAAATAACACTTTGTCGATCATCTTAGAACATGGCTGATTACGGAGGCAACATGTCAGTTACGTTTCCACTTGTAGTGTGGGTAGCATAAATGTCAGGGGAATTGTAAGGCGAAAGAAACGCGAGCTGTAAAGTTTAGAGTTTTATAACACAGGTGGCTGTGCTAAGCAATGCATGAAACTGTCGCATGTCAACTGTTTCGCCCCCTTTCTTAAATTCAACACTTAATCAAAATTGTATACCATCTTCTACCTTTACAGTAGCATCTAACATTGTCAAGCGAAATTGTACGTTTTTATGTCTCAGCTATTTCTCATGTCTGTAGTCATGGTGGACATCTACTTAACTCAGTAAACAAGATGTGTTCCGTCAGTCATACTCCAGCGTGGTGTTGTATTTGATAAAGTTAGGGAATGTACTATTAATCATATATATATATATATATAAAGCATTGGATTTTATATAAAATACATTATAAGCATTATCTTCATGTAAAATGGTTTAAAAATTAATAGAATCTCATTACGTCACATCGCAACCTAAACAATAGGCATATTCCATCATTTTTCTCAAAACATCTGAAACCGTACAAATACGAAATAAAAAAGTTTATTTTGGAGTGGAAAAGGTAATTTTTTTTTAATTTCTCCCTCCGTTACGAGCTAAAAGCTGTAAGTTTGCCAAATTGCGAGTTTCTAGCTCATCTAGAAGTGAGTAAACATCAATGTTAGTTAGTGGATGATTAGACTGTCGTAGATGTGAATGATTTAACGGATATCCAGCCAGTTTATTAATAATTATGGGAAGCTAGAAACGCCGAATTTTGCAGGCTTATGGCTGTTGTATGTGTTAATATTCCTCGAAAATTTCAAGTATCTACCTGTCCTATAAGTGTGTCAAACAATGGGCCTACATAATATGAGGAAAATATATAAAATCTAGTCCAAATAAAAAAAGTCTAACTCAATCAAAGGTATAACGGATGGAGATACAACAAAAAGTCATAGGATCAAACTTGTACATCTCTCAAAATCCGTTACTTGCTGGTGCAATCTGTTTTTTGATACGACATAAGTTTAGTTACTAAAAGCCTCCAAGAAGGTGTACACAGACCTTAGAGTTGAGTACGTCATTTAGAATGTTTTTTTCAGGGGTAAAATAAAAAATCTGATCGTTTCTGGAATACTTCTGTCGGTTACAAGCTAATTTTTAAGCTATAAGTATGGCAAATTTCAAGTTCCTGTATCATCTAGAAGTGGGCAAGTAAATTATGTCTAAGAATGAGTTAGCCACTCGGCTACAGTGATGATTTGCTATTTAAGGAGAGATGGCAGTTATCAGTGTCAAAAAATCTATTTTTTGCTCATGTAATAGAGCATAGTTTTCTGAACATTTTGATATATAGGTCTTATATGTTGCGATATTATTAATAGTCCTGGAGCTTTCTAAAATGGATGAAATAACTTAAGGTTAGATCATGCATGTCACTTTCTTTTCGCTCGCCTCTAAAATTACAGTTTTTGTACTTCAGGTACTATTTTCTGAAGAGCTATTCATGCTAAAATAATGAAACTTTCAGGAATTCATTATAGATGGATGACAAATCTCCCTTAGCAGAATTATGGGAAAAGTCTTGACTATACAGAATTTTCAACCATTTTTATTTTAAAAAAAAGTTTTTTTTTTTTTTAGTAATGAAGTTTTTAAGCAGTTTTCATGCAGTAATATTGTACATCGGCCTATAAGACTGATTGTGCTAGGGTAAATAGTAGTACCTATTGTTAGTAAGTTCCCAAAGTTTCATAAAAATCTAAGCTACAGAAATTGAATAACGCGTACCTATGTCAAGGGAAGTAGCCTAACTGTAAAATTAAATTATCACCTATGTGTTAAAAATTCTTTTCTACCAAACAGTGAGTTCTAGAACAACCATTCTCTGATTATTTTAAACTACAGAGTGCACTTGCAAAGCATAAAAAAATTCAACTAAATCTGACTGTTAACTCCTGAGTTATGGCTACATAAGCTATATTGTCTATCATTTTGCTATCGTTAACTACCATCTCCCCTTAAGCCGTTAGTTGGACGTTACTCCGGTACCGATAAAGCGATTTGGCCCACAACCAATAGGGTTCGTCTTATGGACGTTGTAAGTGCGTATACCAAGTTTCATGAAAATATAATAAAGCATATTCGAGTTATCGAGCAAACATAAACACGGACAGAAAGACAGACATTTTTCGCGACAACATTAGGAAGTAGGCTACCATTATTCCTATGACAAGTATTATTAACAGCTAGCATGTGCCCGCGGCTTCGCCCGCGATAATTATTTCAAAAATTAAAAATTAAGAGCATAATAGTTAAATCATTATATTAACACCTAAATCATGTGGACTACATACCACGATTAGATAGCGTCGCCTGGTAAAAGCGACCTCAGATTCGAGTTCCTTGGTCCAGAAAACCCATGTATAGTGAGTTTCGTCCAAATAAAACAATGTTTGACCATATTTAGGCTAATATTGATTATCCCTATAATAATAATAATAATAATAATAACAATAATCCTCTTCGGTGTAGGTTGAAAATTTCATATTATGTTTGCGTGCATTGACATTAAAAACAAATGAATCGACCAGCGTGAGCTACAACATTCAAGGGATCGCGATGCTTTTATGTCGAAGGAATGGCAAAAATAGCCAAAGCCTAGTGTAATTGATTTGTATTACTGAAAACTCATGCTTCAAAACCAATAAATACACGTTTTCTGCCCGTTTTTCACTCATAACTCACGAACGAAAGCGAAAATTAAAATTCCGGCTTCGAGGTGCACATTCCGACCCTTTAGTCCGCCTATGTATAAAATTTCAGATCTCTGCGTTGAGTAGATTTCGCTGGGCATCGCGGACAGACAGACAGACAGACGGAGGACAGACACTTCCTTTTATTAATATAGATAAAGATAATCATCATCTTCATCATAACTGATACGATAAAGCTACTGCATTAGAGTTATAAATAATAATCATATCATCGTGAAACTTCACTTGTCAAATAAACATCAAGTTGTGAATTAGCCTTATCACATAATCGTTACATTGTGAACAGGGCTTAGCAAATAATAATCGCCGCTCTGTGTAAAACAAATGACGGGGTGTCAGTCACGTGTCGATCATGTCATAAAATTCGCTTTGCGCGCGTCAATTGTTAATATGACATCGAAACCAACGCCGCCTGTTTCAATTTTTGTTCTTCAAACAAAACACTGTGCACTGCGGTGATGGATGTGTGATTTTTACTTGCAAATCCAGCCACGAGGGGGTGTGTAAGAAATTATAAAATACAACGAAATGGTGATGGATCCCTTAAAAATTATAATAAGTGTTAGCAAATTGAGTTTAAGCTACTATAGGTAGAGGAAGTAATAAACAGTATTAATTTGAATATTAAGGATAAAAATGCTTCGGTATTAGGTTGTAAACTATAAGTAATTTATCCCAAATGAATTTATTGAAGTAAAACTTCATAGTGGCGGTAAAGGGTAAATCTGGAAAATCAGTCACACTAAAACCGTCACGAAATCAGTCACAATCAGTCACACTCTTACTTGTTTCGGTGCGGACTGCACAGAAAACAATCGACTCAATGATTAGGAGTAATCAAAGGAAATTTTTCAGACCTTACTTCCTCAATGGCAATAGACAATTCCTAAGCAATCTAAAGGTTTTTTTCTTTTTTTATGGAACCCGGAGGTTCATTACCGCGCAAATCCAAAATTAAAACTCCAAAATAAAAAAATACACATTTCCAAAATTAAAAATTATAACATCCAAAAATCCAAAATTTTTATATAATAAAATAAAAATTAAAAAATCAAAAATACCAAAATTTAAAAAATATAAAAATCCAAATTTAAAAAACTAAAATACAAATACAAATTACTTCCCTTAAATCTATCCTAATATTGTCCTCCCACCTACGTCTAGAAAATATAAATATACAGATAGAAAATATAAAGTGGATGGACATGTTGACAAACGTAGAGGTTCTGAGTAGAGTGGGTGAGAAGAAGTCAATCATACACACAATTCGTCAGAGGAAAGCAAACTGGATTGGGCACATTCTCAGAAGGAACTGCTTATTACATGATGTCGTAGAAGGAAGACTGGAGGGTACAACTAGACTTGGAAGAAGAAGAATTCAGCTGTTGGACGATTTAAGGGAAAAGCGGAAATATTGGATGCTGAAGGAGGAAGCAGAGGATAGACAGTTTTGGAAAACAAAATTCGCGTACCAAGTTTGAAAACCTGCCGGAAGTCAGAATACTTACTACTACTACTACTACTACTACTACTACTACTACTACGTCTAGGTCTTCCACGTGGTCTTTTCCCTTCGCATCTTCCAGTCAATACTTTTGAGATTTCTTTCCTCCCCCACTCGCGCAACATGTCCAGCCCATTTCACCTTCCGTGATTTAATTACCCTTAATATATCCGGTGAAGAGTACAGGTCATGAAGCAGGTCGTTAAATGTTTTAGGTTTTAAGAATAATGCCACATTACAATTTACCGTTTCTCGAGTTTCTAAAAACAAAGGATCACACCTATACACCAGCTATATACACCCCAGTGATCTTTAGATTTTGTAACTTTTCCCCTTTCTAAAGGTCATTAAACAAGTAATCATTCTGGTAATGATGCTGGTTTACTGGGATTTTATTTAAATTTGAACTTTTACTTTGAATTGGCCTACAGTACTAGATGTCAGAGAACTGTAGATTCCCTAAATAGCAGTTAAATTGTTTATAATTTAGTATACGAACTGCATATATAGCCTACATTTAAATACAAAGACTAGACCTAGGTAAAATTAAATCCTGACTAAAAATTTAATATTGAGATTGCTAGCTGCACCTTCATACACATTACTACTTCAATATTAAGTACACATGGTTACAACACAGACCACCATCAAGTTTACAACCATGTTTCTGCACTACGTGATCCCACAACTCCCACACAGACGAATGAAAATTGTAGTTAAGTTGGCAGCACGACCTAGGGTAATGTTGGCAGCAATAGGCCTCCTACGTAGAATGACTCATGCGTGGTAATCGAGTTTCATAGAGAGAGAGTTAATTTGGATTTGCCTTTTAAATAGACTAACACAGCGTTTCTCAACCTTTTTGAACCCGAGGACCTCAAAAATTCCTAAAAAAATTTACGGACCCCTAATTTTACATCCCATGTTTAAAGAAAGCCTATATTATTAATATTTGGGGTATTAATTATAGGTCATTATAAAGAAATATGTGAAAAAATTTTACTTCTTTACTTGCCACTTGCTTTATATTTTTTAATTATGTCTGCGGACCATCTGCACCATCTTCGCGGACCATAGGTTGAGAAACGCTGGACTAACATAATATAAACTTCCGTGATGTGTAGGACTTCGTAAAAATTTCGAGATGCAGAAAAATTTCAGGGGATTTAGAAAACTTCTCGAGCGGAAGGATATTTCCGCATAAAAGACGATAGTTGAATCATTAAATATATATATATATATATATATAAAATATGTCCCCGAAAATCCGACTACAAGTGGAAAGCAGTAAGATCCAAATAAAATATCTAGGAGCAATATTAGATAGAAAATTAAACTGGAAAAAACATGTAGGCTACAGACAACGAAAGGAAAAGCAATTGGTAGGGGAGCCCCACTATTCCCTCTGTTAAAATCTCCGGTAATAAATGTGAAAAAAATTATTTATAGAACCATTATACTTCCTGTCATTACTTAAGTAGCACCAGCATTTGCTTATATCAAAGAAAATAATCTCAGACCTCTTCAAGTTGCCCAAAACAAGGCCTTGAGAATCATTCACGGCTCTGAATGGTTTACAAAAACATTACAAATTCACAAAGATTTAGAAGTTGAGTATTTGTATGCTCTTTTAAGGGGAGATGGTAGTTACCGCTAGCAAAATTATAGAAAATATGCCTAATTTTCAAGATGTCATAACTCAGGTGTTAACAGTCAGATTTAGTTGAATTTTTTTATGCTTTGCATGTGCACTCTGTAGTTTAAAATAAGCAGAGAATGGTTGTTCTAGATATCACTGTTTGGTAGGAAATAATTTTTTAACACATAGGTGACAATTTAGTTTTACGGTTTCTTCCCTTGACATAGGTACACTTTTTTCCATTTCTGTAGCTTAGATTTTTTTGAAACTTTGGTAACTTACTAACAATGGGTACTGCTATACCCTACCTCAATCAGTCTAATATGTACAATATTACTGCCTGAGAACTGCATGAAAACTTCACGACTACAAAAAAATACTTTTTTTTTTTAATAAAAATAGTTGTAAATTCTGTATATTCAAGACTTTCCCCAAAATTCTGGTAAGGGAGTTTTCTCATCCATCCATAATGAATTCCTGAAAGTTTCATTATTTTAGCATGAATAGCTTTTCAGAAAATGGTACCTGAAATACAAAAAATGTAATTTTAGAGGAGAGCGAAAAGAAAATTACGTGCCGTATGGTATTTTATACATTTTAGAAAGCTCCAGGTCGCTCTGCTTGGCTTTATAATAACACAACATATAAGACCTATATATGAAAATGTTCAGAAAACTATGCTCTATTACATGAGCCAAAGAAAAAAAAATCGACTTTTTTGACATTGGTAACTACCATCTCCATTTAAAAGAAATTACAAGAAAATTTTACGACTGTCTTAAAACCACCAAAAATCCCATTGTTCGTCAGATTGGCGAATACGCTGTAAATCTGTATAACAAACACAGGACTCCAAAAATTGCTTTACAAGCAAAGACCTTTTGATTCATGAGTGATGAGTGTTTTGGTTTATATTCCCCTAATTTAGGATGAATATTAAAAATCCCTTTAGGCAGGCCTACAGGCTGAGGTACATTTCGAAGTGCTTTTGGTTTAATTTATTGTCGCTACGCAGCACTCTTCTTTTTTAGCCTTGGCATGACAAACCCGCAATAATATCTGCAAAAAAGAGGAAAGAGCACTTTTCCAAACATTCAAATCTCGCCTTATATGAGAGCTATCGAGAAACTAGTTATAGATTTGTACAGTACTCATCAAGAGCTTTTCAACGATACCCCACAAGACATGGTTTCAAAAATTTCGAATTTCCATCCCCCCACTCCCCCAAAACCCCCGAATCTTTGGTGCCCTCTATACTAAATAGGGACCGAGATATATATATATATATATATATATATATTTAATTTCAACCCCCCTCCGCCGCCCCACTTGGGCAAATTTAGATCATTAACGAACTTGTCCGAACTATTGGGCCTAGAAATAACATAAAATTTAATTCAAATATCTTCAAAATTACGGCCGCTAGCGTGTAAAGATATATATATTTTACAAAAAAAAAAATTGAACGGGCGGTGGTTTCGTACTTAGGGAGGCATGAAACGTACAGATATGAACGAATTTTTCGAATGGTATCGATTGCAATAGGTAGATTTTTCTTCAAAATCTAACTAAAAACAAGTAAGATCCATACACAGTATGCTGGCAATTGTTCATAGAAACGCACTTGAGCATAAAAAAAATGAAAATTTGGTACGTCGATCCCTCGACACACTCCTATTGCATTACTGGATTCAAGTAGGGTAAACAACAATGAAAAATTTATACGAAGGAATACTATTTTTTTTATAAATGTTGTACATAAATTATTTTACTATGAAAAGTATTATTTGATTGCCAGTACTCTATTCGTCACTGGTTTCCAGGTTTACTTTTAATTGCAGTAGGCATAAACATTTTATGCAAGTTTTAGCCAGACGAAACTATTTTGAACGGTTGGCTGGACTGGTCCATCACATAATATATTCGTCATTAAATATAAAATACAATAGACTTCGTCATGGTAAAATCTTAATTGCCAAACATGAACGATCATATAGCCTGATCTAAAACGATCATTAAAAAAAAAAAAAACACTAAAGGTTAATTTGTGATTTTGTTTTTAAAAAAATCGTTCCGGTTGTAAAACAGTCGCACACCTAGCCAATTTCTGAGACCATTTTTACAGTGGCATAATTATGGTAGTCCCGATAGGCCACAGCTCTAGTGGAAGATAAAATGTACATTTTAAATTACAGATAGGATTAAACTATGTACAAAAATGGATTATAACGTCAAAAATGAATAAGAAAATATTTAAAAAAAAACATATGATGATGATCATAGGCGTACCGAGGGGGGGGGGGTTTGAACCCCCCCTCCCCCCATTGATTAAAAAAAGGAAAATTGTATAATTTTTTTAAGTCTGCCCATAAATTACTTAATACAAGTATAAAGCGTGGGAAGCTTAAAACTCGTTATTTTGCGTTTTAATTTTTTAAATTTTCCGGGGAACCCCCGGAAGCGAAAAACTTGTTATTTTGCGTCTTAATTTTTAAAATTTTCCTCTCCCGGATGTTATAACCCCCCCCCCATATGGTCGGCCTGGTTACGCCTATGATGATGATGACGAAGTGTTCGGCCCGGAGGCTGGTACTGCCCTGGGACAGAGCCGTGGAGGAATGCCCACTGCCCGACCGAGGGACACTAGGCCGTATATATATATATTTAGCCTATTATTATTATTATTGTGGGTTTCTGCACACAAAATTGGCAAGCTAAAATAAAACACGAGACAAAAATCCCGACCTCAGAAAAGAGAAAAACTTAAATACAGTATACTTGTGGCAGCGAGGATGAGTCAACTACCTACTTGGCCTAGCTCTGTGACAGGCAGACGGCGCGGCGGTAGCTAGACAAAGCTCCCCTCTTCGCCCCGTGAACTGTACGGGGCTATCTTTTATGCTGCGTTTTGCAACACACACAACTAATCTTCACGAACTTGCATTTCATTTGAGAAGCTAATGTTTGCACGTATAAAGACCTATCGATAGACCTATGCAATATCTGATGGCCCGAAAGGTTTTGATACGGAAAGTTCCATTGTAAGATTGTGCGTATAACCTCAATACTGTGTCCCTACAACCCCAATACTGTATATGTCTTGCTGAAGCTGTCAGGAAGGTTCATAACCTATTAAAACCCTGGCAACTTCTATAAAGATATTAATAATAACTCTTATTCTTACCTTGTAAGATGCAAAAGCAAGTATCAGATGCAATTTGTCCAAGGCCCCCAGCAACTAGCCTAGCGAGAGCCATGGAAACAAGACACATTACTTGATACACGACACCATAAGTATATTTAACATGTTTTAAAGTATTGTACGTTGGATAAATACCACAATAACACAAATCCAAAAAACACACACACGATCAAATACAGAATAATTTGTAAAAGATAAGATTTCACCACACACGAGACGGTTGAACATCAGTCAAACTCCGACGTACACTGCAAAACATTAGGACAGCACGTCCTCGCGGTAAATATCTGAACTACGGCACTATAATAAGGTGCTCCGCAAAACTGAATACGAAAACGAAATTAAAATAAAATTACTGTATTAGAAGAACATAAATGACGGTATATCAACAAAATATAAATAAAAAATTATTCTTGACTGTAATAAATATGAACATATTGTTATGTTTTCCCTATCTTAAAAGAAATATAACAGATACATAAATCAGGAATAAAATACAATCTCATAATACGTCTCTTTTGAATATTCCATAGTAACTATTCAGTAAAAGGGTCATATCTCATGGGGTTAAAATTTTTCAACAAACTACAAAGGGACTTTTATTTTTTACTTTACATCATTTTTGAAATTAAACTACAGTATACGACTAGCCAGTATTTCCATGATAATAGGGAATAAGGGGTTTATATAGCTCATATTTGATTCTATTTTTTTTCGGCCAGTTTTCATTCAATAAGGTGCTCCGCAAAACTGAATACGAAAACGAAATTCAAATAAAATTATTACAAGAACATAAATAAAGGTGTTGCAATAAAATATAAAATAATAAATAAATAAATAAATAAATAAGCCCGTCACAATCCCTTATAGGGCAAGGGCCTCCTACCATGGTAGGGCTGGCTCTGTTTTACTCTCCCAAGGTGAGCTATTTCCTTGGAGAGTTGGGTTTTTGCCTCCTGGTGGGTTAAGACCTATATATTAACAACACTTTCCTAGGACACTGTTTTCCTAATGAATTAAATGCTCTATCATTTGTTTTCAGTTCACTTTTTCTGTGACCTATCCTGAACATCTCGTTTCTGCCTGAACTCTTCTTCCTTTCCTAGATCACTGTTTTCCTAATGATTTAAATGTTTTATCACTCGTTTCCAGTTCACTCTTTCTTTGGCCTGTCTTGTCCATCTCATTCCTAACTCCTCCCTGAATTCGTCCTCCCATCTGCGTCGAGGTCTGCCTCTGCTTCTTTTACCCTTCCTCTGGTCCCAAACAGTTGTTGCATACGCCCATCTTTCTTGATTCATTCTGATGACGTGACCTCCCCAATTCCATTTGGTTTTTCTTACAACAATCGCTGCGTTTTCCAGTCCACTTCTTTTTCTTAACTCCTCATTTCTTATCCTGTCCCTTAGATTTATTCCCAACAGTTTTCTTTCCATCTTTCTCTGACAAATCTCTATCATGTTAACTTGTTCCTTTCTTAATGCCCATGTCTGGCAGCCATATAGTAGAACTGGTATGACACACATTTTTAGCACTTCCAATCTCTTCTTGATATTTATGTGCCAGTCTAGGAGGATAAACTTTAAGCTCCAGAACTTTCCCCATGCGAGCCTAATTCTCAATATAGGCTATATAAAAAAGATTCCCGACTGTAATAAATATGAACATATTTTTATGTTTTCCCTATGTTAAAAAATATATACCTAACAGATACATAGATCAGGAATAAAATACAATCTCATGATGCTAGATATAAGTTTCTTTTGAATACTCCGTAGTAGCCTATCTGTTCAGTAAAAGGGCCATAGTTGTTCTCTCGTGGGTTTAAAATTTTACAATAAACTACAAAAGGACTTTTATTTTTTACTTTACAAAACTTTTGATAAGAAACTATATTACTGACCAGTATGATACAATTTCAATGATATTAGAGAATAAGGGGCTTATATAGCTCATATTTGATTCAATTTTTTCTCTTCTCTTTATGATAAACGACCAAATTTCACATTGTCATCTCCTTCAAAAGTAGTAGATCCCATATAATATAAGAACCTTTATCTTGTAGGAATAATCTAAATTTAAATAAAATCGCTAAAAACATTAGTTGTCACAAGCTTGTCTTCCATATAGGAATTACTAGCATGTGCCCGCGGCTTCGCCCGCGATAATTATTTCAAAAATTAAAAATTAAGAGCATAATAGTTAAATCATTATATTTATTAACACCTAAATCACGTGGACTACATACCACGATTAGATAGCGTCGCCTGGTAAAAGCGACCTCAGATTCGAGTTCCTTGGCCCAGAATACCCCTGTACAGTGAGTTTCGTCCAAATCGAACTATGTTTAACCATATTTAGGTCTATGTTGATTATCCCTCTTCCGTGTAGGTTGAACATTTCATATGTCTACGGGCCTTGACATTCTAAACAAATGAATCGACCAGCGTGGGCTTACAACATTCAAGCGATCGCGATGCTTTTATTTCCACGGTATGACAAAAATAGTCAAAGCCAACTGCAATTGATTTGACATTGAAATGTATTACTGAAATCTGATGCTTCGACAGCGCTAAAATCACGTTTTCTGCCAGTTTCTCACTCATACCTCGCGAACAAAAGCTAAAATTATAAATTCGGCTTCGAGGTGCATTTGCCCACCTTTCAGTCCATCTATGTTTAAAATTTCAGATTTCTGCGTTCAGTAGATTTCGCTGGGCATCGCGGACAGACAGACAAACACGTCCTTTTATTATTATAAGATAACATGTGCCCGCGGCTTCCCCCGCGATAATTATTTCTAAACTTAAGTGCATAATAGTTAAATCATTATATTTATTAACACCTAAATCACGTGGAGTGTATTCCACGATTAGGTAGCGTCCCCTGGTAGAAAAAGCGACCTCAGGTTCCAGTTCCTTGGCCCAGAAAACCCCTGTATAGTGAGTTTCGTTCAAATCGAACAATGTTTGACTATAATTAAGCCTATGTTGATATCCTTCTTACGTGTAGGTTGAAAATTTCATATATCTGCGGGCCTTGACACTCTAAACAAATGAATCGTCCACGATGGACTTACAAAATCAAGCGATCGCGATGCTTTTATTTCCAAGGTAGGCTATGAGGTATGATGACAAAAATAGCCAAAGCCAGCTGTAATTGATTTAACATTGAAATATATTACTGAAACTGATGCTTCGAAATAGAAAAAAAATACACGTTTTCTGCCGGTTTTTCACTCATAACTCACGAACTAAAGCGAAAATTAAAATTCCGGCTTCGAGGTGCACATTCCGACCCTTTAGTCCGCCTATGTATAAAATTTCAGATCTCTGCGTTGAGTAGATTTCGCTGGGCATCGCGGACAGACAGACGGAAGACAGACAGACGGAAGACAGACAGACGGAGGACAGACACTTCCTTTTATTAATATAGATTAGATGATGCCTTTACTTTTTTCTTCTGTTTCTTATGTTTTTACTGAATCATACAACCATGTCAATAGCAATTTTTTCCTGCTCTATATGACAAGTAAGGGGTACGCCGTAGCGTAGTGGTTAAGGCTACAAACCGGAAGGTCGCGGGTTCGATCCCCGACATAGGCGTAACCAGGCCGACCATATGGGGGGGGGTTATAACATCCGGGAGAGGGGGGTCCGGGGGTCCTCCCCCGGAAAATTTAAAAGTCTAGATGCAAAATAACGAGTTTTTCGCTTCCGGGGGTTTTCCCCCGGAAAATTTTTAAAATTAAGACGCAAAATAACGAGTTTTTCGCTTCTGGGGGTCTTCCCCCGGAAATTTTTAAAAATTAAGACGCAAAATAACGAGTTTTAAGCTTCCCACGCTTTATACTTGCATTAAGTAATTTATGGGCAGACCTAAAAAAATTATACAATTTTCCTTTTTTTAATCAATGGGGGGGGGGGGGTTCAAACCCCCAAACCCCCCCCCCCTCGGTACGCCTATGATCCCCGATGAGATCGTTGGAGCTTTTCAATTGGCCTAATCCTTCTGGTGGCACTATGGCCCTGGGGTCGACTCAGCCTCTAACAGAAATGAGTACCAGGAGCAATCCTGGGGGGTAAAGGCGGCCGGAGCGTAAGGCTGACAACCTTACCACCTTCGTGTGCCGAATGTCCAAAAATCTGGGAGCCTCAACCTCCTGGAACCCTCTGGGCCTCCATAGGAAACACTTTACTTTATATGACAAATAAATATGAATTTAATTGAACCGAATCTTAATAAACAAATCTTATTGGAACTTACCTACCATCCCATCTTCCTTTTATGAGCATAGGCATGGGCTATTTTCTCCAAGCTTCAAGAAAAACTCCACACACTCGTCAAGGACGACCGAGATTCCAATAGGATCTTCGTGACTTAACGAAGGATAAGTCCATCTAGATGTACGGTACTTGAAAGCTGAAACAAACGATAGGAATGGATATAAAGGACACGGGACTTAGGGAAAAATAGTTATTTTGTAATGGGATGTAGAGGGAAGGATTTATACTCACAAATAGCTGATCTCATGTTAGAAAATAGGGTACTTAGATACAGTACAATTCTGTCTTTCTGACACTGGGGAAACACGTGTGAGGGGAAGGACATTCAGAGGTGGGAGTTGAATTCAGTGAGACAAGCCATCTTCCCCTCCCGCCAGTCATGACAGCCGTAGCCGTATTCCTTTGTTGGCGTGTTGTGACTCCCTTGAAGACTGGCGTATGAATGAAAGATCACCCATGCAAACGAAAATATTTCGATATTGGTCTCATTCAGACCAGGGCCGCCTCATCTCGGGGTAGGGCCCAGGACCATGTACTGGTTACGGGCCCCTCACCGACCGCCGGTCATCCTCATTTAGTTGTCTTTCCCCCTCACCGTGGAGTTTCCTTTTCGTTACTTGTGTAACAGAACATTTATCAAACTTTTCTAGTTTTCCATGAAATTGTATCACATCACCGGGACCCAATCGGGCCCCCTCAGGTCTCGGGCCCGGGTCCTTTGGGTCTGACAGCCCCCCCCATGTGGCGGCCCTGATTCAGACCACTGTGCATCTTTCTGAGGAAGTGCAGGAAGAAAATATTGCACTGTAAGCGTACGGAAAGTGAAGGAAAATAAAAGGCTATTTTGGGGTGACGGAGTTTGGGTAAGAACAAGACCACTTATTTTATCCGTAATATTTTTATTATTCGTGGTTCGCACACAAGGGCATTGAGTAAGGTTTTTCACACAACTTTTTTATTTTATTTGTTTGAGCAAATACGTTCAATGTGAAAAGAACAGTTTATGTGCATGGGTATTATTACGTCTTCAAGACGAGGAAAAAACAAACATAGGGGCCCTTGTCCATCACTCGTCACGGGTTCGCTAGCCACATGTTGGGAACTTTTCTTTTAATCCGATGTCCCATGATCCAATTTTTGGACGCAATTTCTACAAACCATCAAATTGGATCGTGTGACATCGATGACTGCCATTCAACACAATTTCATCCTATTCTATTGGAATCAACGGAATGGGGCCGTTCCTAATTTTTTATTCAAATGTACGACATCGACCAATGAGCGTCATTCTCTCTCGAGCTGCGAATATATGAACGTTTACCAATAAAAATTATAGTCAAGAAGGACTTACTCAAGTGGTTTTTGCAACTGCGAGCATAGGGTCGATTATTTGCAAATAGCAAAACTTTTAGCCAACAAAATCGACAATTTGTCAGCATGACAACTGACTGAGCCGATGTATTCAAGATGTGACACTTTATGTAAGTACAATACCGTGAAAATTATTCATTTTTTAAATAAATTATATTTTTCATGATTTATCTAATTATCCGGTCCACCGCTGTGGCGTAGGGGATGCGTTCGCTCCTCTCACGCAGCGGGCCCGGGTTTGATTCCTGGTCGGCACAAGTTACGTAAGTGGGGGTTTTTTCAGGGTTTTTTCCTCACCTGTGAGACAAATGTCGGGTAACTTTAGGCCCTTTTGGTCCCCAGATATCACCTGGCCGTCATTATCATTTTCATCTCATCCTCGCCTTGTTTGGAGTGAGTGAGAGTGTGTGTGTCTGAATGGTGTGTCTCGTCCTGTGTGTTCGTGTTGTCTCGGAGGTGGCCCCGGCATTGGGATGATCACTCATCCGTGGAGGCTCTCCATGTCCTTGTCTGGTAAAAAAAAAAGTATGTATGTGATCCAAAGATAATCCCTCTCCTGACAGGTCGCGGCACTGTAAGGCCCGGGCGGCTTGGGTCGCTTAAATCCTAAGAGGGAGAGGTAAAATTCAAGCAAAGAAAGAAAGAAAGAAAGTAATCAACTGGGTTAAAAAATAGTTTTAAACAAAGATGTTCAAATATATAATATAAATGTAGGCTCCATAGTTTAAAGAAACTTCTATACTTAGGTCTACTTAGATGATTGGTTATATGGTTATGTAGACTGTATATTTTTAGAATAATACCTTGAATGTGTGTGTGTGAATGGTGTGTCTCGTCCTAGTAGGCCCTATATGTTGTCTCGGAGGTGGCCCCGGTATTGGGTTGATCACTCATTCGGGGAGGCCCTCCATGTCCTTTTCTGGTCAAAAAAGTATGTATGTGATCCAAAGATAAACCCTCTCCCGACAGGTCGCTGCTCCGTAAAACCCGGGCGGCTTGGGTCGCTTTAATCCTAAAAGGGAGAGGTAAAACCACGATAAAGAAAGATCTAATTATCCGGATCGGTCCCAATACACTGACCGGCCCCAATCAATCCGGGTAATTGGAGTTTAACTGTATTATATTATAAACTTAAGAAAATACCTATCAATCAATGCCAGCAAAGTCTTTAAGTACTCTACTAATTTTTTTTTATGACGAAAACCCTTTCCACTCAAATAAATGCTCTCCTAACCTTGAAATTGTTTTGGGATGAGAGAATCGCGTCACTGTCATAAAAACAGATGACGGGGCAGTTCGTCTAGTCGCTGCACGTCTTTCGCGGGCCAGGACCATCGCTCTATAATTGAATCTAGGTAATGCAATTCGATTCGCCAGAGCAAACAGTAGAACGCGGCCCGAACCGTCCTGATTTCAGACAACAGGAAAAAGACCTTATGATTGCTTTTAAACTAGGGGGATATTATTATGAACCTGAGCGTGAACCAGCATATCAAGTGCATTTTGAACTCCAGTTCAATTTTCGTGGTCTAATGCTTGTGGGCCCTAAATAAAATAAAGGACAAACAAATGAAGTATCCCCGCATTTCAGTGGAAAAATATGGTAGACTATTCTCTATCCCATTTAAGAACGATCCTGTTCAAAGCAAAAAGGCGTGGCTGTCATAGCCGGCACGTGAGAACGCATGTGTCACCGTGTTTAATGTCAGTTTGTTTATTCTCAGTACAACTGACCCGCAGGGTCGTCGTGAACAATGAATCCTTTGGTTTGTTTGCTAATTGATATACTATAATGATGACGATGCCAGTGAGAGTTTGTTATTTCACGTGTAAATGTTGATATTATTGTTGCATGAACTTACGAACACTCGTTAGCCACACCCTGCTAATGGCGCATGCTAATGATATTAACCGATCACGTTTTGTCACATGATGCGAATTTTCCGCGAACTCTCTGTGAGTTCTCCTCCCCTTTGTTTTGACTAGGATCAAACTACAGTGAGTTCCACGCAAGAGTTGGCCAATGACGCGGGTTTCTGCGGCGCGGCTGGCACAGCTCCAACTCCCGAGCGATCGGGTGAAATATCTACGCAAATAATGCCGCGGTCGTTGTAATGATTCAGGTTCTCACATTTACAGTTAAAATTACAATGAAAATAACCACGTACCTAATCACAAGAGATGTTCAGGGTGTCCACCAAGTAATGCTGAAGAAATTCCCGGCTTATTCCCTGATTTTCATTGATCATTTCAGAAATTCCCGACCATAATATGAAGCACTTTCTAATAACTGTGTAAGAAAAATTATAGGATTATACATATTTTAAATAAGAAAAACTTTTAGGAACAAAAGTAATTGCAAACAATAATTATTTAGGCTATAACAGATACAAAAATTAGGAACAATAAAATAAATTAAATATACTTTCATATAGGCCTATTATTGTCTAGAAGTCTTTTTCATCATACTTTGCAATTTTTCGAATTTTCCCGGATATTTTAACATATTCATTGACTTTTCCCGGATTTTCCCGACCATACGAAATTCCCGGCCTTTTCCCGGATTCCCGGATTTTCCCGACCAGTGGACACCCTGGATGTTGGAAATGTTCTCCTCTTGCATACGCGCAACATTGGCACCTTTTTAAGGGAATTTTCTTTCACACGCGTAAGTTCAGCTTCCGAGATAGAATTAATTTCTCTTGTGATATTGTCTTTAAGTTCTTATGTATGGGAAATTGACCTATACACTTTATTTTTCAAGTTTCCCATAAATAATATTTATATACTGTTAGAAGAACTTAATGACAATATCACATAGGCCTATCACAAGAGAAAGTAACTCTGAGAGAAAAGCATAGAGTCGCTTAGCAACACTCCACGGCCTGCTTAATACCTCATGACTGATGAGTAATGACACAACTTGTTGTAATGCAGTTGCCATGGGTACGGGGCACGCACGGCGTTGTTATCGGTGACCTCTTAAGGTGGGTCGCGTGACCATAAGCCCCCCCCCCCACTGCGATCTGACCTCACAGAGCAATATTCATTATCCTACTTCTAGGCTCATGTTATGGAGTGTCGAGTACCTGAAGACAGTTCGATCAAGTGGGTCCAAATGATTTCCTTCACGCTTTATATCCACTGGTCAGGAACAGTGTGGTATTTCTTATGCTTTTTCTGTGCTATTTAAACACCACGGCCCACTGATACTTTTTACTTCCTCTGCCCGTACCATAGGCACTATAGGTAGAGGAAGTATTGTTTTCGACCCCAAAATTCGAAGTTGAGTTTTTAGCATAAATACATGTTTTGAAGTCATGAATCCAAAAATACTATTTTTGGAAACATGTCTGTGTGTCAGTGTGTGTGTGTCTGTGTGGAATATCTGTGAACAGGCTAGCTCGAAAACGGAAAATCGTATGAAAACAAAATTTCGTATTTGGGTCAGGTACTTTCTGAAGATGCGAGATGAAGATTGGCGACAAGTTTCTCTTATTTTTAAGGCGACTTTACATGAAGAATTTTTCGTTTTTCGCGATTTTCTCGAAAACGGCTCTAACGATTTTCTTTAAATTTTGCACTTGGGTTGCTTATACTAAGAGCTAAAACTTTTGTTTAAAACATTTTATCGAACAAATTCTCTGAAGGGTAGTTATAAGCCACCCACTGTGAATACACGCTCTTTGCAATACGGCCTCATGTAACGGAAAGTCGTACGAAAACAAAATTTTGTATTTGGGTTAGGTACCTTCAGAGGCTGTGACACGAAGAGTGGCGACAACTTTCCCTTACTTTTAAGGGGACTTTACACGAATAGATTTTCGTTTGTCACGATTTTCTCAAAAAGGCTCTAACGATTTCCTTTAAATTTTGTACATGGAGTGCTTATACCAAGAGCTAAAACTTTTATTTGAAACTTTTTAAAAAAAATATATATATATTATAGAATATTATATCCTATTCTTGTTGTCAAAACAAATGATTGTAGGCTCTTCCTCTTTACCGAATTCAGTTCTTATTACTGCAGGTTTGCCATGCCAAGGCTAAAGAAGAAGAGTGCTGCGCAGCGATAATAAATTAAACCAAAAGCACTTCGAAATCTACCTCCGCCTGTAGGCCTGCCTAAAGGGATTTTTTTTTTAGTTTGTCCATAGCCTGTGTTTTTAGTCGCAACATTCAAATGAGGGGCTATAAGGTATTTACAGCATAATTAGCGTAAAATTGTGTCTTGCTATTCTGTACAAGGATATGTGAATACTGCTAACATTTATTTGGGCAGAGGAAGTTATGTGACTTTCACATCATATTTTTCTATAGGAAATCTCATTATTCACATATTGAACTCAAATGCTGCTGCCAGCGACGGAAGCCTGCACTAAACTCTTAGATAAAAGAAAAGTAAAAAGACAAGAAATAAACCCGGTCTTCTACGCCACGGATGCCATGCTGGAGAGAAACTGGACTAAAGAGAATCAAGAGCAGAGACACATCAACACATTTCGCTATTCATGGTTTCCACCACAAGATATGCTATAATAAGAACTACCACAGCCCTGACGAGAGAGGTGTGTGTGTGTGTGTGATCTGTGTGGCGAAAAATGTGAAAGATACCACCTGGCAATCGTAATAGGGTAAAATCCCTTAGTGAATATAGCAAAAACTAAAACATTGTTGAAACTTTAATACCCATAAAACTTTAATACTTTATTTATTATTATTATTATTATTATTCACATATTTTTAATGGCATCTGCGAATGTTTTGAGAAACAACTGCACAATACTTTGTATACCCTAGTGTCTTCAGAACTGATTGCATATTGTTGAAGCGACGTTTCAGTTCATTGGTTTCAATGTACTAAAATTTGTTGCAGTGACCTTGCTTTAAACAAAATTGTAATACAAATTATACAACTACTAATATATATTTTTAAAATTTAGAATTTAATTCAGCTAATAAGAGAATTTAAAGTATTAAAATTACTTAAATGATTGAGCATCTTTCATTGGTTCCACGGCGTGTTTTAAAAATTTTAAAGCAAATTTTCATCATACCCATCTTCTGATAAAGCATCAACTTCCGGGCTTTACTTAATAATTTAAGTGTAATATTAATTTTTTTGTAATAGCCCTACTATAACTTAAGTAAATTTTAGTACCTTTGAAATCCATGAGATAATTTATAAATTATATTAAACGCATAAATACTAAATTTATGAACATGTACCCATAACTAATAATATTGGCTAATATTGTTATGAAACAGATGGCTATTGATATTAACTTACTAATATATAAGTTCTACGAAACAAGGTACAAGACTCGTTGTATGCTCAGATAAAGCACACACAGAATTTCCACTGAATTATTCATGATTAATTACAAATTATAGAACTTAACGCTGTTGATTCAAACAATACGTTGTTTCCATTCCAATTATTGCTGTGGAAATTAAAACCCTTTGATTATTGCAAGAATAACCTTTATCTAAAAAGTTAAAAATTAAATTCTACAAACAAGGTTATCTGCTCTGTAGATGGACAGAATTAAAACCTAAATTAAGTTTGAAAAAAAAAAATAGGTCGGTCATGGCTCCCCTGCCGCAGAGTTTGTTATGATTATTGAAGCTGGGGAGGGGGTTGAAGAGAGGCATCCAGGTCACGGTGGGCGGAAATAGCACGACCAGGAATGTTGTGTTCAACTTGCTAATGTCTATGTCTATGTTAGCTAAGCTCATACTCATATAGCCTGTTTAAAGATAAGGAAACAAAAGAAAAGGCTTTTCAAGTTCGATGACTTAGATTTCATGGCCGCCTGTAGAAATTAGCAAATAATATAAATTCATGTTGCTTAGCAACTAATATTTTCTAATAGTAGCAGTAGGTAATAGTAGACTACATTGCAATGCACCATTCATTTGAAAGGAAGCAGATTACAGTAGATAAATTCTAGAGTGATAGGGGAAAAGCGAATAAGTGAAAATACCGGGGTTTTAGGAGAGAAAAAAAAATTATTTCCACAGTATTGTTGCAATATTTAGGCCTATTTCTACAGTTCAGTCCACCAGATATTTTTACACAAGATCTTATACTATGTAATCTAATAATCTAATACTATGTAATCTAAATAGCGTAACAATGCTCTGGAATTAAATTATTTTTTGCCTTTTCTGAAACTTTGGTATTTTGACTTATTCGCTTTTTCCCTATCAATCAGGAATTTATGAGCATAGTATTTCTAAATTGGTCTTAAAAGCCTCAGAATATCATTTTCTGTTATAGGCCCTATAACATTTAGGCCTATTACAATTTTTTTCAGCATATTTGTCAAGAGTTTAATACATTTTTATAATGGTCCCACCATGATTCTGCCATTGCTCTGATTTAAACGGTAATTTTTGCAATGTTGGCAGCACTCCTCTAACTCTATTTTAAGTAAACGATACTCTAAAATTAGTTATTTTAACAGTAGAGTAACGATTAAGAAACCTGCACTCAAATGAATATGGCAAAATTACTTCGTTGCTATGCAACCACAACTGGATAAATATCGCAATTCTACAGTTTCCCTGGCAATGGACATCAACGTAGCTGCACAAGAAAAGGGGTTGTGTCCCTGTTCAACAGTATGTGGCTCGCCAAACCGATGTGATGGAGTTGGGAGGACAAACATTTATAATGTTACAAAGGGCCAGGGGTTCAAAAAGTTGTAATTTGCTTATTTTTTTAAGATTTCGACCATTTTTTTTACAGTAATAGATTTTATCTTTCCATCCACAAGAAGGACGCTGATCAGTACCACTAAAATATCCTGAACAAGTAACAACAATGGAACAAAGGGAATCGCAACTTATGCCAGTTTTACATTAATGTACAATCAAAACAGTATTGTTTTTTAGAGGGTTGGAGATGTCGTTGTCTTTCATACATTATTATCAATATTACTCACACTTCAGTTTTACGGTTTTGAGAGAAAAACAATCCAATGAATTGAGGGCAAGAACGGCATAACTCTACATAGAACTCTCTTGGTTAGGGTGAAAACCGTTAAGAATGTTTTTTATGGCACAAAGAAGATTCTTGTTTTCATAATGGTCTACTTTTTGTCTTTTTTCTTTTGTTTGCAATTATATGGCACAATTCAGAATAATAGGCCTATGCAGTGGCGAAGCAATTAGATGATTCTGTTAGTTAGCGAGAAATTTAAAAAATATATTTTGAAGCAACCATATATCATGGTAAAGTGCATAATCTTAATGAAATAGAAGCATGGATTCGTCATGATAACTTCAAGTTAAGGTTCACAAACCACAGTCAATCCTACGTAAAGAGTTCAGTGGAAGTTAACCTTACTAAAGAATGACTCAAGTGCGGAGAGTGGTTTCCTAGATTACCTGTCCTAGAAACTTGAAATTTTGAACACTTAATAGTAATCTAAACAGAATTTAAAGTTTAAAATTTCATCTAATTGTCTCGGTATGTTTTTTGAGATATCAATTAATTAAATAGATTTTTTGAAGTAAAAAATTAAATACAGTATGCCTCCTTCGACCGACATTAAAATAAGAAACTGAGTTTTTACATAAGATTATTTGCTTTAGACTTATATCAGGATGGATTCGTCTTGATAACTCCCTAAGTTAAGGTTCATAAGAAGCACTCAATCCTATGTAAAGAGTTCAGAGGAAGTTAGCCTTACTAAAGGATGACTCAAGAGTTAAGGGTGGTTTTCTAAATTACCTGTCCTAGAAATTTGAGATTTTGAACAGTAATCTAACCAGAATAGTAATCTAAACAGAGTTTAAGGTGTAAAATTTCATCTTAATATCTCCATATATTTTTGCGATATTATTTAATTAAATTGACTTTTTAAAGTCAAAATTGAAATACAGTAGGCCTATACCTCCTTCGACAGATATTCAAATGTGAACCTGAGATTCTTTGCTTTAAAAATTTACTGACGGATTTTTAGTTGTTTAAAAACACATATTTTACCCAGAAAAATGAAATGCATAAAAACTGACCTGCGATTATACCAAATACATTTTTAAAAGGAAATATAGCCTGTATAGAAAATTTGATTGGTGATTTTATCACATACATTGCAAAATACATTGTAAAATATCTTCACAGCTTTATCTCTATTTTTGTGGGAGAACATAGAATTTGATTAGGGCAAAATAAAAAGCCAATTGAAGCTGAGAATACAGGGTATTAAAGTTCCCATACACTGGCAGTTTTAAGCGCAGAGTGATTTAAAAATGGTGTCAGCAGCACCTGTACCTTGCGTCCAAACGACATATAATATTACACAGTATGCGTTAGGGTATGCTTAATTTTTTGGTACTAAAATCCAAAATCGATTTTTTAAACCAAAATGGCTAAATAAACACTTGCCATCCTTGAACCGCGTCTTGTGCTGGAGAAAGGGATATGGGATGGCCTTGTATACCAGTGCATTTCGTCTAGCCTTTCAGCCATGGCCATCGTGAATTTCCGGCCATATTTTGTTCATAATTCTGCGTCATGACGTCATTAGAAGCATTACAACGAAGTCTCAAGCAAGTTATACGAATGATTGAAATAATTTTTGCATGGAATTGCTGTATAAAACAGTTTCAGTCTACCCAAAATAAAGATATTACCTTCGCCACTGATAATTTGATGAATTTTAAAGATATTTCTGGAAAAAACACTTTATAAAACTTCCAAATTTGGGATATATTTTAAATGTACGAATACCAGAATGGCCAAGGCGAGTTCTATGTATAATTTGGGATTTTCACAATTGCCACCACGATGTGACGGTCAATCCTACCAACAACTACGGGGGGAGAGGGGGAAATAACCCTGTACAATTATTTCTGAAAGTAATGGAGCAAATTTCAATATTTCGTATTTACAAAAACACAATAATAATAATAATAATAATGACTGAGGGGAGTGAGGGGGTGAATAGGGGATGCAACACTTGTCATATTCTAATTAATAATTAATAACTAACAAACTCTTTTTTACACTTATTAAAAAAACAAACCTTTGAGTTATTTTTGTCCTTCCCAAAGATACAACGTCTTTCCACTTCAACAATTAATTTCTTTCTTTCTTTGATTTTTCTCCTCTCCTACCACTAGATCTGTCCGTTCGCGTCTTCTTTTCCATTTCACTTTCTTAATGGTTTGTCACAAATAGATATCAAACATGAAGACTTTTGACTCAAAAAGAGTGAATGTGTGTACAGAACAATCAATATACTTTGGCCTGCCAGTGCGCATTTAGGAATGTTTGAAACATTTAATTTACTTGAGCTGCGTACGAGCACGGCCGCCTGGTAATTCCAAGGCCGTGGTAGAATTCAATGCGCAGCGGCCAAGACAAAAACATACGTACTACACAATCTCGTTGCTATGATAACAATTAAAAAGGTTCGAGAAAGCACACGTACGTCGTTCATCAAATGTTTCTTCTTCTTTTTTTAAAATATGAACATCGGAGTACATTCAAAGGTCTTCAAGTTGTGATACTACTTGAATGAGAAGGGCGAAGTAGAAACAGTTCATAATGAGAGTAAATGATATTATTTTGGGCAGCACCGCCCGCCAGTGTTTTCCACCGTATTGTTACGTCACCACAGGGGAGGGTGGGGGGAATTATCACCACTGAGATCGTTCAAAACGAGATAGATACTGACATTAAGTATTTATGTACCCTAGATACTGAGTTCAGGACGTTTGTTGAACAGTGTCACTACCACTATTATTATACATTTCTAGGTTGAGGCTTGGACCGCTCTTGCACTTAGAGCATGGCAGGGTAGACATCGCTCCATACGCCGCTCTGAGGTGGGTCTGGCCCGTTCTGTAACAAAAGAAAATAGTACAGTGTTATTAACAATGATTACGCAAATGAATTTAAAGTACAGTACAATTTTTTCCTTCCTGAACCTGTTCAGAAACATGCGCAATAGTATGGACGAGTCCACTACTGAAATATTATAATTTGAAGGGGTGATATTTCACTCGTACGTCATTCTTCAAGGGAATCACATCGCACTGACTAAGATGTACGACTACGGCTGTATGACTGGCTGGAAGGGAAGATGGCTTGACTCTCTGAATTCAACTCCCACCTCTGAATGCCCTTCCTCTCACACCCGTTCTGTCAGTGTCAAGAAGAAAAATTGTACTGTACTAACTGGAAATTATTAATAGTTGGTTCACTTTACAGATTCGTGAATTACTTTATCAACATAAACTTATATAAAACAAACAAAGGATAAAAAGTAAGGTTATATGTAGGACTGGTCATTACAGTTATTTATTTAGATGTGTCACAAGTAGGCCTATGCTTTTAAATTCCATGAGAGTAGTCCTTAGTATACATGTATTTGCAAATTTTCTTCCTATTGATAAACGCGAAAAATTATTTCTGAACGAGAAGGACTTACCACCTAAGTTTCTTCGAGCAACAATAATGTGCCTTGTGATATTTTAATTGCCTACGTTGATATAACTCATTAAAAGAACGAAGAAGGGATTGTCAGGGAAGCCACCATGATCACCGGACCTAAGGAAGCCACCAAGATCACCTGACTCGACTGGATAATTTTATTGTGGACTCAATTGTAACACAATTAATGCAACCATAAATTAGCAATGACGAGGAATTAAGGAAAAGAAGATTTTTTTAATCTAAACATAGACAAAAATCTTTCCCTTCAAGGTTCAACATTAAGTGGCTGCATTACGGAATGTGCGCATTCGTGTTGTTTTTCCCTGTACACGAGTACTTTTATTTTTAACAATCTGAATATAGAGACATCCATGTGACATAGGCCTATATGGTTGTTAGTAAGTTTTCTTGTATAGTGTTAAAAACGAACTCTTTCCACACACACACCGATAAAAAGAACGTAAATAATTTGTTAATTTAGGTAAATGTGCAAATAAATGATAATAATTTCTTTCTTTCTTTCTTTCTTTGTCGTAGATTTACCTCTCCCTTGTAGGATTAAAGCGACCCAATCCGCCCGGGCCTTACAGGGCCGTGACCTGTCGGGAGAGGGATTGTCTTTGGATCACATACATACTTTTTTGACCAGACAAGGACATGGAGGGCCTCTCCGGATGAGTGATCAGCCCAATGCCGGGGCCACCTCCGAGACAACATGATCACATAGGACTAGACACACCATTCACACACACACTCACTCAGAACAAGGCGAGGATGGGGATGAAGATGATAATGACGGCCAGATGATATCCGGGGACCACAAGGGCCTAAGTTACCTGACATTTGTCTCACAGGTGAGGAAAAACCCCGGAAAAAACCTCACCTAGGTAACTTGTCCCGACCAGGAATCGAACCCGGGTTCGCTGCGTGAGAGGATTGAACGCATCCCCTGAGCCAAAGCTGTGGACAATGATAACAATTAAATAAAAATAAAAATAATAATAACAATGAGAAGACGAGGGGTAGATAAGAGGGACATGCATTAGCGAGTGTGAGAGAGATATCTACCCCCTAGGGAAAACGAAAGAAGCAGAAAGGGTTGGCTGGCCTGCACACCCTACTTCCTCCATTAAAATTATGCAAATGCCCGCCTAGATGCGAACTCCATACTCTCGTTACGCGAATCAACAGAGATAAAGAAAAAAGTACCAAGCGCACTTTACACGACATTGCTGAGGATGCTTTATACCGTTATACAAAGTACACCTTACTTGTGTTGTCATGGCAACACTAGGCGCACTTACACGCAATATTAAGCTCCTTTAGCTACATGCACTAAGTAGTTATTCAATATGCAAGCATTTTTACAGAAAGAACTAAGCATAATTTACAACTGACTACGAGGGTGGATCAAAAAGTAACGCACAATATATTATATATATATATATATAGGGTGTTAATAAATAACACCGAAATATTTTATCCGTAAATAGAGGGGACTTAGTCAAGCAACTTTTATTAGGAGATTTTTGCTCTAGCCTATGACGTAAAGTGTGTATGCTACAGGGCATTGAAGTCATTACAATTTGGTGCTCATAAATCAACAATTACGCGAAATAGTGTTAAAATGTTCATTAAATTGACTTCAAGCCTTCCTAGTGATCGATAAAAACCTGACTCTTAATCATTTGTCAACAACTATATCATAATTTAGTGTTTCCATAATCTGCAAAATTTACAGACTAATCACATGACTGGTCGCCACTGCATTAGTCTTTTTTTTTTTATCCATAACTACTGACTACAGTGCTAACAACGAAGTTCCTTTGTTTTTGCATTTTTTTCTAATGTCAGAAGTCAGTGGCGGCCATGCCCTTGGATATTTTATGCTGTAACAGGAAAAATTGAATCCATAGAGCAAAAATCTCTTAATAAAAGTTGCTTGTCTATGTCCCTTCTATACACAGGTAAAATATTTCGGTGTTATTCATTAACACCCTGTGTGTATATATATGTATTTTTACAAAAAGTTTAATAGGCATACAATATTACAAACAAATGCACACATGAAGGGATATCTTTTGTCTATTTTTATTATATAGTCGCTAAGTTTCTCAACATATTTTTCCAATCATGATACCAGTTTCAAAATACCTTGTTCATAGAAGTCCGTTCGGGTGGAGTATAGGCATCTGACACATTGAAGTTTCGTAAAGTCAGTGCTCGTTGGGTGCCAATCAATCAATCAATCTTTCTTTATTGTCAAACGGATCTTAAGATACCATGACATTGTCAATAGTATGTTCGTTTACAAATTTAAAATACAATATTTGCGGAATTATTATAAAATTCAGCAAGATTATAAAATGGATTCATTATTAAAAATTTGTATAAAACACTCTTAAACCTAGAATTATTAACAACATGAGCCTCCACAGGTAATGAATTGAACATATCAATAGCTGATGTGTGAAACCATTTTTTTCGTAATTGACAAATGTGGTATGGGTGATTAAATCTTGTGGGATATTGATGAATTTCAGACTTAGTAGAATACTGAGACAAATTTTCTTTGATCTTTAGAAAACAGGAAAAAATATACATATTAACAACAGTTTGTATCTCTTCTTTTACAAATAGGGGTTTACAGTGAGCATCAAAAGGCGCCCCACTAATTATGCGTAATGCATACAGCCTGACAGACGACCACAAGGACCAGCGAATGATGACAAGCTGGGATCACCTATCGCGTTTCGCTGCAGAAGGGAGTGTCATTCGTGCTGGACGAAGCTGTGGTGTAGAGGATTTTCTCGGGGATTCTGGCACCGTCGGACTTTCATTTGTTTGGCCCCAAGAAGAAATTCCGGCCGGTAAACGCTTTGCGTCAGACGCAGAATTGAAAACAGCAGTCCGCAGATGGCTTTGCTCCAACCGAACGGACTTCTATGAACAGGGTATTTTGAAACTGGTATCACGATGGGAGAAATGTGTTGAGAAACTTGGCGACTATATAGAAAAACAGACAAAAGATGTTCCTTCATGCGTGCATTTGTTTGTAATTGTTTCTAAAAGTGACCTAAAAATTAAAAATGGGGGGAAATGACCCCAAAAATTATCATTTTTATAATCTAGGAGTCATGATCAGAATATCTGCACTAGTGGGCAACGTTCATGATGTTCCAGTTAAAAAGATGACATGTCATCACAAATCCGGGCCCTCTTTATGATTAATTGCAAGAGATTTATATGCCTATGTTGTTTTGCGGGAATCAGGAATAGCAACATTCAATAGGTTAACATCCGGTATTACAAAATCTAAATACGAGAAATGGGGTAAATTATAGCTTAAAAGGTAATTTTGTAAATTTCGGTAAAAGCTTGTTTTAGTTTGCAATATTGAAATTACATCACAAACAACGTTTGTCACACGGCAGTGTAGAAAAGCAAAATGAAAAATTAAGCTGATGAAAAAGAAAGACTGGATGTAAGAGGAAGTAAAAACGCTGCCAAGTGTTTAACGAAATGGACGGACTGGTGCCTGTTTGTAAGATGGACGGAAGTCTAATCACGCTAATGGATAATGAGAGAGGGGATGATGCATTTCGATCGCACTCCACCCCTAGCTATTACTACCCCCACCTCACCCCCTCTCTACCACTTCACCCTTATTGAGGGGACACATCTAAACATTCCATTCCTTCGTTAACTTTACAAGATATACCCTGTGCACTGAAAGTGGATTAACTAATGTTTTACTTGGCCTAATGGAAGCAGATTCGCTAATGTTTTACCCTGTTCACCGAAAATGGATTAGCTAATGTTTCACTTAGCTCAACGAAAGCAGATTGACTAATGCTTTATCCTGTTCACTGAAAGTAGATTAGCTAATCTTTCACTTTGGCCAATGATAACACATTCGCTAATGTGTGATCCTGTTCACTGAAAGTGGATTAGCTAATGTTTTACATAGCTCAACGAAAGCAAACTAATGCTTTATCCTGCTCACTGAAATTGGATTAGCTAATGTAGGCCTATCACTTAGCTCAACGAAAGCAGACTGAGTAATGCTTTATCCTGTTCACTGAAGGTGGATTAGCTAATGTTTCACTTTGCCCAATGAAAGCAGATTCACTAATGTGTTACCCTGATCACTGAAAGTGGATTACCTAATCTTTTCACTGCCGTCACGGTGGCTCATGCTTAGCGCGTGGGCCTGGCATGCTAGCGGTCCCGGGTTCAATCCCCGGGCCTGGCGGGCGTGTCGTTCGTGGTGGACGAAGCCGTGACCTCTGGGTGGTTTTCTCGGGGATCCTCCCATTTCCCCCTCTCATTCCACCAACACTCTCCATTCCATCTTCAAACCTCCCCCTCATAATCATCCCGTTTCCTTTCCCGGTTTCCGGTTTAGGCCTACCCTCGCCCCAGCACCTGCTATGGGCCTCTTCCGTCCTCCCCGTGGCTTGTGGTCATGAAGTTGCTGGCTGGTGTGCTGCCAACCTGGGGGCTCTATAAGAGGTACCGAGGCAGTGGCACACGTGACATGGTAGAGGTATCTGTTGGATGTAGGGGAGTTCCGTGGGGGCTCGCGGTGGGGTCTGTTGTCGAGGGGCCGTTGGGCTTGCACATCATTCCATTCCCGGAGGTTGGTACAATGGGCCGCAAGGCCGAAGTGCTTAGGGTCGTCCCAATCCGCCTTCCACCCTTAAGGGGATTCAATCAATCAATCAATCTTTTCACTTAGGCCAATGAAAACACATTCGCTAATGTGTTACCCTGTTCACTGAAAGTAGACTAGCTAATCTTTCACTTTGGCCAATGAAAACATAAAATCAAAGTAAATTGAATATTTCAACAAGTACAAACAATTTTCAGAATTAATTAACCCATAACAGTAACAGCTTAATTCTAGAAGTAGTAAGTAAAGAGCATGTCAGATTACGAGGTTATTGAGAATTCATTGCTGAGGAAAAAATGAAGACATTCAACTATTTCTCATTTCCCAAACCTGTATATATTGAGGACTAAATATTTAGCATATTTTACTTTGTGCAAAATCTTTCAACTAACTTTGAGTAAGCTTTCATGAACCACAGATTATTGCCTCTGTTGGACATTACATGAGAACATTATAGGAGGAAAATTCCTCCGACACTGGGACATGAACCCCATAATATTCTCATGTAATGTCCAACAGAGACAATAATCTGTGGTTCATGAAAGCTTATATATCTATCTTGAATGTTAACTGTACAATAACAGTGGGAGCCCGGTCACAAAAATCACTAATTAGTGTGCCTCACAGTACTGCATATGACATAACTTGTCTGTCTGTGAGGTAGACCATTAGGGCAATCAGTCATAGGAGAGAGGTTCCATCTGGCGCTGTGAATTGAACTCCGGCTTAGCTCAGTTGGTAGAGCATTGCCGCGAAGAGCCAAAGGTCCTGGGTTCAAGTCTCAATGTCGGAGGAATTTTTCTCCTACAATATTCTCATTTTGAGTAAGCAGTATCTACTGTAGGTTACATATTGCATTTAGGTTATAGTCCTGGTAATCAACTTTCAGTAACTGTGAGTAGGATAAGAATGAAGAGTTTCCATCAGCTTTCAGGTAACTCACTACGACTGGGATTAGTTGGGTGCGAGCGAATTGCAAAATAAGAATCGGGCCGAGGAATTAAACAAGGCGGGATCTAAGGGACTTAAGAGCTGCCACGCTATTGGCTGAACTCAGCTCTGTTCTGTTCGGCAACTATTCATTACGGAGTCCATTGTCTGATTACTCCGCACCAGAACCACTCCAATTTGTTGCAGTTATTCCGGGATTACGATGTTATTTTCTTACATGCAATTTAACAAATTAATTGGAATTACCCTACTTAAATTTCAAGCTTCTGTGAGGAATCTGAATAACATAAAAAATTATATTAAAGTAGAGTCTCCATTAACCGAGTTAATGTGAACCACAGCAAACTTCAGATGAGCTAATTCTCAGTTAATACGCGTATAGCCTACAGTAAAAGGGAATCAGAAAAATAGAATAACAAAATACGACCAAATTGTGAAAGCAGCAGTATCACTGCATTGTCCCGAAATAAAAATAGTCTGATGTGAAATTCACATAGGCTAAGTATGGTTCGGATATTTATGACAAGTTATATTTATATCCTGACCTACGTTGTCCCCGCAAACACAAATGCACGAATATTGCACGCTTGTTATCCTAATCGGACAGTTTTTATTTTTCATACAAAGTCATATTTTGAGTTTTTTGTGGTCTTGGTAATATTTTGGCCATACTTGCTATTTAACGTCATATTTCAGTTATAAATTCGGTAAAAGAGCACAATTATATAATGTATGTAGGCTACTACATGGTAGAGTTAAATTTGAAAATTAATTAATTAATTTAATGTTTATGCCAAATTAACTTAAATTTTAAAATTAATGCATTTGTCCATATTTTATAGGGACATGCCAGGCCTACCAAAAATGACGGCCAAATGATATCCGGGGACCACAAGTATCTCAAGTTACCTGACATTCGTCTCTGAGGAAAACCCCTGAAAATCCCGCATAGGTAACTTAACCCGACCAGGAATCGAACACGTAATATTCTAAGGGGGGCAACAATCTGAAGCTTTATATTATAAATAAATGTTTTATAGGCTACTGTTGATGAATACTAATTTGATTTTAAATTTTTAGTGTGAATTTTTAATATTTTTTCTGCCTAATCCGTTGCAATTTTATTCTTAAACAGTTTTTTTTAACAAACTTTTAAACTTATAGTGGCAAAGATGGGATTCTTATAGCAACTTAAAAAATTAATGTAAACGCATTATAACATAATTTATTATTATATAAATACAGTATAAACACGTATACACATTTTAATTCAGCTATATTTATACTCCTCTTAACTACGAGGCCATATCAGGAGTTCTGGATATGTGTTTATGCAGTATTGTAGGCCATGGAACTATTGCTTGTCAATTATTTATATTATTGGTGTATTTAATGGATTAAATTTCAATTGATATTAATTGAAATGGATACGTTTCAAGATGAAATGGTGAGGATAATTCATCCCAGTCCGGCATTTGCCTTTACGACTGGGGAAACCATGAAAAAACCCAAGTCAAATTGGCAGGCAACGGGATTTGAGCCTGGGATCTCCCGAATGAGAGTCAAGACGATCAAAGACTGTTTGAAAATTGAAATAATAGAAATGTACATTGATTAAAAATACAATTTCGTTTCGATGCAAGCCAGTTGGTGTGCTTTTATTCTGTTCTGCTGTTAGCTTACCTGAATGAAGATAACTATGTCTTATATGCACCATTGATAGCACTGGTCATTACATGGTAACTCGAATTGGTTCATGGATGGTAGATTCATAGTAGGCCGTGATCTCGCAGCTGTTAGTTTTGTTTTTAAACAACAAAGTACGAAAGTAATTATTATTTGTGTAATCCGTTAAAGAGGCAGAAGGCAAGAGTTCAAATCCCAAAATAATAATAATAATAATAATAATAATAATAATAATAATAATAATAATAATAATACTAAGATAGACGTTAGATCTGAGTGGACTGTACCAGGCCAAGCTTCTGGGACTTCCTTAGTTCTCGTCATCTCGGAGTGTTTTGCGTCTCACAAAGGCGAGGGGATGAGGGGTAATTGGAGGGTAATGAATAAATGAGTGGGTAAATTATGGGGTCGTACTGACCACTCAGCCAGGGGAAAGGGGCTGTATTTTAAAGCCTGGGAGAATACACACGCTGTCAAAACAGCATGGACATCGGTATAGCGCAAGTATAGCCTTAATCAGTCACCTCGGTTTCCTAATACTACAGTAGTAGGTCTATATTGCGATCCTCTTGTGGAAGTGTATTTTAACAGAATCGAGGAAAAATTTACCAGATTCACACATTTGTGTCGCACAGAATTTTTTCTACGATAAGGGAGAAATCTGATATATACGATAGGTTGGGGCATACGTAATGGCAACTATTTTGTCATTTTGAAAATTTGTATTTATTAAGTGCCAGAATGGTGCTTTATGAGATTGTGTGGTGGACGGGAAAATGTCTGTCGTCTGTCCGTGTGTCTGTACGCGCGATAGCCTAACTCAAATACGTTTTATAGGATTTTCATAAAATATGGTATACACACATATAACGTGCATGGGAAGGAGCCTATTGACATTGGACCAAATCGGTTGTCTAGTACCGGAGTAATGCCCAATTTAGTGCCTATTTTATGGTAATAAGTTATATCTCTATATATATAAAAGGCTTTGTCCTGACTGACTGAATGAATGACTGACTGATTGACTGAATGACAGGAATCAACGTACAGCCTAAACTATAACAGGTAGAGACTTGGAATTTTGACAGTACCTTCGTTTCATAATGTAGGTGCTCACTAAGAAAGGATTTTGAAAAATTCTGATTCTAAATGCCAAAAATTAAATGTTTTTGAAAATACTTAATCCCTTTTTACATAGAAATATCAATTCCAAATCACAGAATATATTGTTGCCAAATGGTATCAGGTGGGCTTGGAAAAAACAATTGAAATGCACTTTTGACAAATAAGAGAAGTTATCAAAATAATTCATGTTATAAATAAATATTACAGAATGAAATCCACTAAAATAATGGAATCACATAACTTTCTCTACCCTGGACATAGAGAAAACAAAACGAGGTATGGTAATGTGTATATTATTATATTATATCGCAGGTTTTTGGAGAGAAAAGCATGAAAGTGATAATGCTTTATGGTAACATAAGAGTGGGAAATTTCCCGCCTCGATATTACAATTTTATGTTACAGGAATTTCTGTTTCTTCTTATTTAAACCTCTACCAGGCTTGCTGTGCACTGTACAAGCGATGGGATGCAACATTCTAGATCCTCTATGAGCCATAAAAAACTATATCAAGCGTTTTCTGAGGGAATAGTTTGAGTGTAATAAGTCGTTCTTCCTATTTCAAATTATAAATGCCTATATAAGGACCTAGAATTTAAAATTGAAAATCCTTCATAAGCTAATTTCCAATTACAAAATACAAAACCCGGGCGACGCCGGGTCTTTTAAGCTAGTTAGATATAATTTATCAAATGCAAATCAGTTCTCATGGCAATATACAGTGTTCATATACGGCTTTGGAAGTTGCAATTCAGATAGCTTTGACAAATATCATTCCTTCACATATGCTTATCAAACTAGACCTTTATTCTTCCGTAAGTCCAGCTTAATGAATTGATCTGGAGCTTAACTCGGATATCGATTAAAAAAAATAACTTATTTTCTGCTTATCATAATTGCAATTATCGCTGGTTAAACAAAAGCATTCTGGCACTTTGTTATATCAGTTTACCTGATTTTATTATTCATGGAGACCAGCTCTTTTACTGAAATTGTCCTCATTGATTTGTAACCTTAGGAAATTCGGTAGTTTGGTTTGACCACACTCGCCTAAACCAGCAAATTTAAAAGCAGATGAATTTTCAAAACTCATTCCTCGAGGCTAAGTGTAGAATCTGAACCAAAATTCTACCTATGGTTGGTTTGGAGATGACACTGATTGAAATAGTAGAGGGCCGTGCATCGACACGAAGATATGAAAAATAATAGAAAGCAGTGGTCAGCAGTTGCTATAGTTACACATCCAAGATAACAAGCGAGAATCAATTTCATGAAAATGAGATTAATCATAGGGCACATTGAGATTGCTTTTCCACATGTGTTCTGTTTTTGAAATGCCTGGGGGGGGGGGGAGGAGGGTTTTAAAGGCTTCTGCAACAGACACAGACTGACGTTCCCTAATTAAATAGCCGCCATGCCGGGTTTGTGCCACAGTTGACGAATTCTGTATTCCGTGGCGTCACAAGGGTTGATTTATATCGGGGTCTTGGAGGAAAGCGGCCGGCGCTCTTGACCATTCCCATCAATCATAACCACCAACCCCCCCCCCCCACCTTCCATCAGAAAATAATAACTTTCATGCACTTGTTGGGTCAGCAATAGGAAATTAACTTTCCTGGACTTTGACAAAATGATGTACATTCTTTGCAGGAAATGAGTGCGAGATGAAGGGAACTATAAATGTCACCTAGAGCAGGTAATCACTCATAACACCTCCTAAGAAGTGTGGATGTAATTACTGTTTGTCACACTACAAGGTAACGAAAAGGGATTTCAAGTGAGCGACTTTTAAGGGTAAAAGAACGGTATTTTCTCATGACCACGGCCCGGATTCTAATGACATGTCATATTTTTATTGATGCTGCATAGGCATTGCCAACTTGCAGATAAATCCAAATCAAGGCCTCTAGATTATAGAAATACATTTTTATTAGGTCATTTTTTTTATCATTTTATGCAATTTTATATTTTTAGGGCATTTATTTCAATTTTAGGTCATTATTTTGTCATTTTCGTGTCATTTGCTTCCTTATTTAGTCATTTTTATGTATGTAGCCTACATTGAGTGTTTTAACTTTTTTCCGTCGCTAGCGGTGCTGTCTTTAAGTGTTGTTTGTTTAATGCAAGAAGGAAAAATTAAGCGTTAAGTGTTGTCATGTCGTAGTCGGAAATGGGAATCAAAGATACGGCAAAATTTTGTATTATATTACTATTGTTATTAGATTGACTTGGCACCAGAATCTGCCACCTGCTTGGATTTGAGAGTGCAAACTACTGTTTACCCTCAATAAACAACAATATAATTCGGCAGACCTCGAAAGGAAATGCGGAAGTTTGACTCGCCAGTGCCTCAGTGCCAGTATGAATTTCCGTTAGAAAAGAACATTCACACCATTACAGTTATTTATAGTTTTTACAATTATGTGCAAACTAGTCTATGACTTTGTGTGTACAATGATATTTTTTTATAAATAGAATATCAGTTTTTAGGTCATTTTTGATAATTATTAAGTCATTTTCTTTAAAATGTAGGGTCATTTTTCAAACAATTTTAGGTCATCAGAATCCGGGCCCTGATAATAAACAAGCTGAATTTAAAGTACGAGTTTAAAACGATAAAAGAAGCTCCGATTTCGAAGCATGCCATCTATCGCAAAAGATGTGAACGAGGTGAGCCATTTCGTGGAATCTAAAACCTCAACTAGCTTCGCTCGTTTCATAAACAAACTCGTGTCTTAATAAATGCCACTATAAGCTCTTTGCATAATGTAGGCTTACTGTTAAAATATTCTGTGATATGTGTAAAATACACTGAATAACAATTCGCGCACATTCCTCCCTAGTCATTTTCAACCTGTAATAAATGAGCAAGAATTTCTCACACAATATACAAACCCATGCCGGACCGCAAAGAAAACAGTTAAAACAATGATTAGGCTATAGTTGATAATACATTGTATGTTATTATGACCACAATAGGCTGTATTCTTGGCAACAACAATAGACTGGAGCACCGTAGGACTGCCTCCTGACGAAACAATGCTAACAACCCTGACTGCGGACATAAGCAGCCTAACAACTGAACGAGCAATAACACTTTACCTCAAAATTAAACACAAAAGTTTGGGTCAAATGGGGTTTGCCTAGGTACCCATTGCCTACTACACAGTACAGCGAACGCCGCTTAATGATATCTCGGATAATGTTATCAATCGGGTAATGTTATCACTAGGGGCGGATTTCTATGACCTAAAAATAGGATGTAGGCCTATGCATGTATTTATGACCTAAAAAACATTAAAATATGACATAAAATTTAAAATATGACTTTACCACTTACATATTATGTATATTTTTTTAAGTTTCATTACAATTAATTTTATTAAAATATAATGTTAATTATTTAAAATATCCGTAAATTCTCAAAAAGTATCAGTATAATGCAAAATTTACAAAATATGATATGAAACTTCAAAATTTCTTTAATATGCACACAAATATGCCAAAAATATGACCTAAATATGCATATTCATACTAAATATGCTACATCAGTTGAAAATTTCCTAAATATGCAGTTATATGCACAATAAAAGCCGTTCCATTTTCACCAGGATGCTTGGAATCGGGTTTAAATTAGTCGGAAACCTCAAATAATGCATAGGGGGAAAATATTACATGTCATAGAAATCCGCCCCCTAGTTATCACTTTTACGAAGTCCCGTACGGATTAATACTGATACAATGAAAAAAAATGTTTATTGTGATCAAAGATTCGGTTTATGTTATCACACTTTCCTTTTTACGGCTTTATTTCCAAGTAGTCTACTTCATGTCATTCAAATTTTTATTTGCAAGGATTTCGTTTCTAACTCAACTGTATTGTGTTGTACCGTTTCCAGCTCACAGGATGACCAGTTCGAGGGGCTGGCATTGCTTAGCTTTCTCTTTTCATCAATAAAACATGCTTCAACCCACACTTGCCTTAAGGGTATATGTACGTGAACTACCACAAAAATACAAAAAAATGCAGGTTCTAAAATATTAAAATTTTACAAGAAAATGAACTCAAAAGTGGACTAAAATTACAGGATCCTATAAGAAGGCTTACTAGAACATAACTAGCTGATAAAAGTATAAAAAATTGACCAAGTTTATTTTAAATTACACGTTTTATAGGAGCATGAAAAAAATTAAATCAGATGCACTTATCACTTCCTGTAGAGATAGCATTTTTCTGGTTTCTCTGACACCTTTATTTTTTTTAATGCATATAATGAACATATTTTTCTACAAAATAGACTACTTTTATACAGCTAAAGTTAGTATTTTTAATGCAATTAATTTTTATATATCGCATATAAAATATAAGTTATTGAAATTTGATCAATATTTCATGACACATTTTCTTTAATTTCATACCTATGGGCATCATTGTAGTCTACTTTATGCATATATGCATGTAAAATTAGTGTAAAAAATTTCAGCCTTCTATCTCTAATGGTTGAGGAGCTATCTAACAATATGTGTGAAAAATAAGAGTTACCGGGAAATTCAATTTAAAGTTCATAGTGAATAGTAGCTCAGAGCACGTAAACATATTTAAATGTCCATTTAAATGGCACCAATAATTTCTAAACCTATATAAACTATATACCAATGGATGCAGAAAATTCAGCACAATTTTTTTAGTGCTATAAACAAAAAAACATAAATTTCAAAATAATTCACGTACCCTTAAGTTGCAGCTTTTGATTTATGAAGATAACATGCTGACATGCATTGATGGTTAGACTTAAGGCTAGTGTAAAATGAAAAGACTTAAGCATACAGGAGTTAGATGTTTTGCTTCGTGGTGTTTACCACAGGTCAGTAGACCTACAAGAACACTCGTAACTGTTAACTGAGTATGGAGTATTGAAATGAAAACAGTAAATGAAAACATATACAATTAAAAACTTTGTTACTGGTTGAAAAAGTAGTTGCTTGCAGTCTAATACTGTATTATGAATAAATAGCTTTTAATTCTACTTTTGTAGTATATTATCTTATAGGCCTATATGAATAAATAACCTTTCATTTAATTCCTTCGGCTACTAAAATTCCTTCGTTGAGCTCGATCAATGTAATAAAATAAATAAGATACCATTTGCTCAGCCTATATATATAGGCCTACATTTTTATGATATGTTGCCTCGGCCTTTTGGTGTCTCTACATCATCTTCAGGGCATCTTTTGCTGGCTTGGAGCTTCAATAAATAAAATAAAAGCTGCATTTCGTCACCATTATAAAATAAGATAAAATGTATGAAATCACTGTCACTGAACTAACTTCTGTGGTCTGCACGCGGCGAGGAGGCCAAAAAGGATGTGACAGTGATTTTATGTGATTTTATCTTATTTTACAAAGGTGACGAAATGCAGTTTTCATTTTAATTATTGCAAAACGTGCCTTGAAGATGGTGTAGAGACACCGAAATGCCTAGGCGACAGATCATTATATAATTATATTATATTAGTTCAGTAAATGGTATCTTATTTATTTTATTACATCCTTCGGCTACTGTTATCAGTCGGTCAATATTATCAGATTAGCTGCGTTCCGAAGTGATCACAATAAGCGGCGTGCACTGAAGTGGGGGAAAAAAGGAGCCATGTACCTTCAAATTTCTTTTCCATAACTTTATTAAACGTTTAAGGCCAACTAATGTATCCCATAGGCTACACTATGAATTTAAGGGTTAAAACTGTAAACCATACCGGTAATGTATATTTGTACGGACTTTCAGACATCCTGTGGGTATGCATACTTGTACGCACGTAAATCAAATGCACAGATAAGACGTAAAGAAATGCTAAAAATAAATCACGGACAAATGAATGGTAAAATATGAGTAGCTGTTTCCATGGTGATGAGAAATGTGGAAATCGCACGGCAGGGTATAGCACGCGACATGCAGACTGGTTATTACTCTACAGTAAGTGCTTCTGTCATCCCTACCTGCCCTTTGCTACATATGCCATCTGTAGTCTTCTTAGAAATAAGCAATCGGAAAATATTCTACATTCTTATAGCCTAAGCCATCGTTAATACTTTCGTTATTTTGTATTTTGTAAACTTTGTTTGTCATAAATCTCTCCATCTAAGTAACGTTTCATTTTACGGGCTGATCCCATTTAGAGTAAATAAAAAGGTGTTAGCATGTTTATTGAGGACATCACCAGATGTCACTCTGGTTCTGTTTACTTTCGTATAACTAAATAATAATTATTTCATTTCATTTCATTTATCTTTTAAGAATTTTAGGTAGCAGGCATCTTGACGATAAAATTACAATGATGATTTATTATATGGATGATTGTGATTATGATAATTAGGAGGCGGATTTCTATGACATGTCATATTTTTCCCCTTTGAATTATTTCAGGTTTCCGAGTAATTTAAACCCGATTCCAAGCATCCTGGTGAAAATGGAAGGGCTTTTATTGTGCATATAGCCTAACTGCATATTTAGAAAATTTTCACCTATTATAGCATATTTAGTATGAATATGCATATTTAGGTCATATTTTTGGCATATTTGTGTGCATATTAAAGAAATTTTGAAGTTTCACATCAAATTTTGTAAATTTTGCATTATAATGATACTTTTTGAGAATTTACAGATATTTTAAATAATTAACACTATATTTTAATAAAATGTACTGTAATGAAACTTTTAAAAAAATATACACAATGTGTAAGTGGTAAAGTCATATTTTAAATTTTATTGGTCATATTTTAATGTTTTTAGGTCATAAATGCATGCATATATCCAATGTTTTAGGACATAGAAATCCGCCCCTCCTTATCATTTTCATTCTCAATATTATTATTATTATTCGTGTATTATTGTTATTATTATTACTATTATTATTATTATTATTATTATTCGTGTATTATTGCTATTGTTATTATTATTATTATTATTATTATTATTATTATTATTATTATTATTATTAAGAGTATTGTTGTGAGGGTTAGTTTGGGGAACGCTGTCTTGCCAGAGATAAAGTATCGCTGTAATTGTTGTGCAAGTGGTTGTTTAGTTGACGAAGCGTGCTTCTCCCCCCCCCCCTCCTCCCCACTTCCGCTAATTATCATTCATCATGGCATTGCCAAGTTTCTCTACAGAGGGCAGTTAATTCGCGTTCTGGGGAATTGTTTGAGATCCGGCAGCCCCGTGCTTTGTACGTCCGTTTTCCTCTCTCTCTCGCTCTGTGTTTTGTTTGCTCCGGTTAATTCAGCCATGAGAATTACATAAATATGTTGCAACACTGCCAGTGTTTAAATCGTCACCATTATGCTCCTATTCTCTCAATTACTATGGCCAGACTCTTACATCGGTAGCCTAGCAACCAACTTGACAATATAAGATAGTTGCTTGTCGAGGCAACTGTTTTTAGACAAAAACAAGTGACAATTAACATCGTATGGTATAGGAAACACTGCTAATTTCCATGGATACTCTAGAATATTACCTAGAGGCATTGAAATTAGGGTTATGGACTCAAGAGATGCACTAAAATTACTTGGTTGCTTTGCAATATAAATATAAATAATTATTTTGAGCTTATATAACTTTTAATAACACTTTTTGTCGCTTTCAAATCTGTAGTAGGCCTATCACCAAAATTATATTTTTGCTAATTTCGAGGTAGGCCTTTGTTAAAGAAGATATTATAAGCCTGAAGTGTTATAAATTTAAAAACATTCAACCAAACCGTAACAAACTGTATTAGGCCAATAGCAATAATAATAATAATAATAATAATAATAATAATAATAATAATATAAATAATAATTTCTATGGCATAGAAATATTACAGTACTATAGTATAGGCCTAAGAACAGCAGGCTACATGTTTGTAATAACAACAATACTACGGGAGGACTTGGGAACTGAAGAGAAGTGAGTTCATGTTCTTAAGTGCCATATTTGTAACTTTCAGATGTTTTTTAGATAGAGTATTTGTACGTTTTCAGCTGTTTTGTAAATAAAGGAAGATTGTTGTAGTATTGGCCTACCTTTTAATCCTGAATTGAAGCTACTGATCCCATGAGTTACGTATACTAACATTTAATTAAGCTGTCCGCAGCACAACACAATGACCATTCATAAGGTTATAGAAGGCTGATATTTCGTGATGAGTGTACTGCACAGTGCGATGACATCACTATGGAGGGACAATTACAAGTAATAGCACAATTACCTCTTTCTCCTTGTTGTTATCAACTTCCAATAGACATGTTTCAAAAATATTTTCAGTTCACATTTGCAGTGGTATCTGGAAATATTAACAGATTAGAAGTTCTTTACAAAGTAAAATTGTAAATCACCTGTAAAACTGTTAGAAAATGATTTTCTGATTGAATTTATTCGATGTAATAATTTAGTGTCATTAAACGTTTTAAATTTTAACATTTATTTTTAGAAAATACAATATTTTATGAGGTCATTTTAAGGTCATTTTTAAGGTCATATATGAAGTCATATTTTCCATTTTTTAAAGTCATGAACGTCCGATTAGTTCTTGCAAAATGCTGTCGACGAGGGCCACTTTAAAAGGAGTTTACAAATTCTGTTATCGAAAGACTTTTTTAGGAAATTATAAAGTTACAGTAAGCGTCCACATGACGTATGCCTGAGCATTAATAATTCCTTGTGGATATAACGGACCGGACAAGTGAATTACTCTTCAATTTGAGCGTAACCAAGGCAACGGAAGAACAGTTGGCTTTGGATGCAAGTCTTTTGATAGGCTAATGAGAGCCTAATGCAGTATTAATGATTTCACACGGACTTTAATGGCGGACATAATGGATAAGGTATGTCACGACTCTAGTTCATATAGCCACCACCAGATGTCACCAGCTGAAAAACCGCTCAAGTACCCTGTGCACTAATTCACCCTGTCATCAGCTGTTAGTTGTTCATATCTCCCGATCCCCTCAACACAAATTCTGCAACTTCATTAACAAATCAGTACTTCTATGAAACAAAAAATGTAATTTAAATGGCTATATTTAATTCTTTCTGCAAATCCTGAAACATTTATGTTAATTTAATCGCCACAACAAAGTTACAATAGTATATTGCGATACAAGTGCCGTAAGCGATGCATACGGATCGAGGAATTAGTTTGAAAAAACGAGGCGCTTGCGCAGAGTTTTTTCATTTTTCCGAGATCCGTTATGCGCTTACGGCACGAGTATTGCATGCTATTTTTTGCACGATGATTATTTATATCAATTTAATTATATTAATTGTGATATTACCTGAAAATATTATGTATATACATTATTGAAGATAGATGTTTATTTCAGAAAGTGATTCGCATGTGTTTGTTGTTATGGGAACCGGATATTTGTACTGGGAGGGCCTTGTCCATAAAGGCTTGTATTATGATGTGCCGTAAGTAAATTCTTACCGCACGGAAACTCTTACCGCAGTCAACATACGATTCACGTCAACAACATTCGTAAGTACCACTAATTAGTTAAGTCGTGCAAAAACACAATTAAAATGTGACTTTCCAAACGACGCGAAGTAATTTAGAAACGACTTTACATTTTATATTATGTCCCATGCATCTATAAAACTAAGATCCAAACGTTGTGTTTCGTGTTATTCAAATCTCACAGTTTTTTTTTCCGAAGTCAGCTAAGTCAAGTCAACAAAATGCAGGCCTACTACTGGGCAATTGCATGGTTTAAGCTATGGTTTAAAACTGTACAATACGTTTATTGCTGAGCACCCTGATTTCATAAAATACAGTCTCAAAACATTTTCAGATGAGAATTAAATCAACTGTTTAATTTGATTAATAAAAGCTTATAATTGTTTTGTCTTTTCAAAATGGGGACTGGAGAAAACTACATAACGACGAGCTCCATAACCTGTACTCGTCACCGGATATAATAATGGTCAATTAAATGACCAAATGACCAATTAAATGACCAATGACCAAACCGTCAATTAAATGACGGAGGATGAAATGGGCTGGACATGTTGTACGCATGGGGGAGGAAAGACATCTCAAAAGTATTGACGTAGATGGGAGGACAATATTAGAATATATTTAAGGGAAGTAGGATTTGTGAGGGATGGTTGGAGTTAGCACAGAATGGGGTTTAATGGCAGGTTCAGGTAAGCGCGGCAATGAACCTTCGGGTTCTATAAAATATATCATATTCCTATAGCTTGCTTAGAATTGTCTATTGCCATTGAGTAAGCAAGTAAGTACACAACCATAATAAGCCAAGAAAATTGAGCTAAAGGTAATTATTATACAGATATTTAATATTTAAACTCAATCGGAAAAATGAAACTTATTGAAAAACAATTTTCGAAAATAATGAACGAATTGTGAATCACAGCATATTGACACCATGACGGTTCAGTAACGAGCTGGTGTTTTATCTGATAAAATCGCATCCTTGCGAACCTTGCAAGAATATTATATAAAAAAAAAAGAAACATCATCGAAATTGGCCGATATACGAGGCAGTATAAAATATGTGCTGTATGAAGAATAGTCAGATAAAATCGCATCCTTACGATCCTTGAAAGCCTAAGATAAACACTATAATTGGTCGATATCCGAGGCACTGCTAAACGCTATTGGTCAATATCCGGCATATGGATGGCATAGTCGGTAGAAATCAATCTTTAGGCTTCCACTTTTCCTAGTGACAGCCCGTGGACATTAATTCTCATAGGAATCAGTACCATGATTAGTGTATACTTAAGACAGCCTGAATTGTCATTGTTAAACCTGGGATTTTAGGCTCTAAATAAATTAGTTTTAGGCACCTAAAATAGGCTTTTAAAACAAGTAAATAGGCTTTTAAAAGAGAAAATAGGTACTTAAAATAAGCTTTAAAAATGTGTAAATAGGCAGAAAATAGACTTTAAAATTCAATACGCTCTTCAACTGTAACGTGATTTTTTTTACTGTACAAAACGTGGTATACCTATTCTTAACAGAAATAATTGCAAATTTGAGCGAATCCTCCCCCGTCTGTCAGCATTCCTTTGGCGACAATTGTTTGTTAAAATCAAGTTTCTGTGAAAAATCCACCCTCTGCTGTTCTGCCCTTCATTCAAAGTTACAGAAGTTGAATTTTATTTTAAAGGTACAAAATAGGCATTTTAGGCACTAAAATAGTAAAAATAGGCTCCAAAGGTCCAATTAGGCATTTCAGGGCACTATAAAACTCTGTAAATATAAGTGATATATCATGAAATGCCAACATATTTAAAAATTTTCATCTTAACTCATAAGGAACAAAATAGGCATTTGCTTAAAATCCCAGGTCTAGTCATTATACTAAAGTTTACCATCTAGCACTTTCAGCACCGTTTATGACATCGTTTACGTCGACAATGTATTGCAGTAAATACTAGGTTTCACGTTAGGTAAGGTTTTTGTTTAGTAGCTGGGGTGTACTAATTGGTTTATCCGGAACTGTGTCCACACATTTACAGGCTTTGTGAGAGATGGGAAAGGGAAGGCACATTGATTTTTACGCTGTTAATAAAGGACGAGTATGTAAGCATGGAGATGGGGCGGGTAATCATAGTACCCCTGTCCTAGGACAATGTTACCAAGCACATTTATATCTTTGTAATTATTGCATTATCAGGAGAGGCCGGATTTTACCGATATATATCTTTCTCTTTCTTCTCTCTTGGTCGTAGTTTTACCTCTCCCTTTTAGGATTTAAGCGACCCAAGCCGCCCGGGCCTTGCAGGGCCGCGACCTGTCGGGAGAGGGATTATCTTTGGATCACATACATACTTTAGCTGTGGATAATGTGAAACTTACTGTTTCGGATTGAACTATTTAAAAGGAATATGTCAGTAATGTTACTTTCGTCCCTCTTCTCTTGGCCTTGTCCATCCTAGACACCAATGGATCGAACAATATTAATTTGAAAGGTGGTTTTACTTTCAATACAATAAAAGGTTTTTTTGTCTGTCTCTGCAAAATATTAATTTTTCCAGCAAAAAATGCTAATAAATTTGACCAAAAATCTATTAGGAGTTACTTACGTTCTTTTAGGTTCTTGTACAAGGACATGAAGGGCCTCCCCGGATGAGTGATCAGCCCAATGCCGGGGCCAACTCCGAGACAACACGAACGCATAGGACGATACACACCATTCACACACACACACACTCAGAACAAGGCGAGGAGGGGGACGAAGATGATGACGGCCAGATGATATCCGGGGACCACAAGGGTCTAAAGTTACCTGACATTTGTCTCATAGGTGAGGAAAAACCCCGGAAAAAACCTCACCTGGGCCTTGTCCCGAATATATATTGGCAGAATCCGGATGTCGAGTTGCATTGAATGTAATCCTAAGCAAGCTAAAGGAATATAATCTACTTTATGGGACCCGAAGGTTCATTGCCGCGCTTACCTGAGCCCGCCATTCAACCCTATTCTGTGCTAACTCCATCCAACCATCCCTCTCAAATCCTACTTCTCTTAAATCTATCCTAATATTGTCCTGCCACCTAAGTCTAGATCTTCCAAATGGTCTTTTCCTTCGTGTCTTCCAGTCAAAATTTTTAATATGTCTTTCCTCCTCAATGCGCGCAACATGTCCAGCCCATTTCATCCTCCGTGATTAAATTACCCTCACTATATCCGGTGACGAGTGCAGGTTATGAAGCTCGTCGTTATGCAGTTTTCTCCAGTCCCCATTTTCATCTCTCTGAGGTCGAAATATTTTCCTAAGCCCCCTGTTTTCGAATACTCTCAGATTATGTTCTTTCCGAAGAGTAAGCGGCCATGTCTCACATCAATATAATACAACCGGCAAGATAATTTACTTATAAATTTTTATTTTTAGATTTCTGGACAACAGACGAGAAGATACATAGCCTACATGATTAAACATAGGCCTATGAATACAACTACGCTAGTTTTGTTGTTGTAAGGGAGAAAGCTCGGTAGGTTTATTGGATTTCTAAATATACATCTAACATTCTGCTCTTCCCCGCCCAGCACTAGAAACAGAACAAGAATAAGAAGAGAGTTGTCAGGTTTTAATTGGACTTTGTGTTAGAATGCAGCGTTGACAAATGAACAACAATTGAATCAATGGAAAGAAAATGGAAACTTGAATATGGAATTAATTGCTGCAATTATGCATAAAAACTCGGCCGCATTCATCAGGGGCCCATTCACGTGCAATTAGGCCCTTTTAGCAAGGATTCAATGCGCCGGTGATTGGATTCTCACACAAGCCCGTCTGATGAACTGCTTTTAAATAACGAACGTCTTTCAAATGTGGTTTGGAGTAAGACAAGTGACTTCAGATAATCCTGTCGCTGTCATTTACACAGACAAAGGCTTCTGTTAATTTCTTACTTGCAGAATTATAAGAAACCATGGTAACACGATTTGTGCTTCCTATATTGACGAAAAGTTCAATGTTTGTCTACAATTATATCTCCCTTACAAATAAAGAATGCTTAAAGGTACAGTAGAACCCCGGATATCGTAGACTCTATTAATCAAAATTTACAAGTTATCTTAGACTTTCTACGTACTATAGTTTAAATATAATGTCTACAGTAATTAGGTTTTGTAATATATTTATTACTGAGGTTCGGATGTTTATGGTACGTCATTTTTTTTTGCACTCCTTAACTAACTAGTGGTACTTACGAATGTTGTTGCCGTGGATCGTAAGTTGACATTCCCGCATGCAATCTTGTTGCTATGTGCGGTAAGAGTTCCCATGCTGTTATGAATTTACTTACGCCACACCTCATAATACAAGCCTTTATGGACAAGGCCCCCAGGACAAATATTCGGTTCGCATAACAACAAACACAAGCGAATCAGTTTCTGAAATAAACATCTATCTTCAAGAATGTATATACATAATATTTTCAGGTAATATCACAATTAATATAATTAAATTGATATAAATAATCATCGTGCCTTTATTTTGATATAATATTTATCATAATACTACAATTTTTACAACTATTTAAAGAAATTCCTCCATACTTATTTACAAATATTCGGTTACCATAACAACAAACACATGCGAATCACTTTCTGAAATATAACACCCATCTTTAATAGTGTACATACATAATATTTTCAGAAAAAACAATTAATATAAATAAATTGACATAAATAATAATCGTGCAAAAAATAGCATGCAATACTCGTGCCGTAAGCGCATAACGGATCTCGGAAATTGAAAAAACTCTTTCCTCGATCCGTAAACACCACTTACGGCACTTGTATCGCAATATACTAGACTAGCCTATATCTTGACCTCCATTATCGCCGCAAACACAAATTAAACATGAATTATTGCACATTTGTTATCCTAATCGGACCGTTTTTATTTTGCATATAAAGTCATATTTTGGTAATTTTCATGGTCTTGGTAATATTTAGGTCATATTCGTAATTTAACGTCATATTTCAGCTATAAATTCGGTACAAGAGCATAATTATGCAGTATGTGCACTGGGCTAAATAACCATATACCCAATCATCTAAGCAGGCCTAAGTATAGAAGTTTCTTTAAACTATGTAGATTTATATTATCTATTTGAACATCTTTGTCTAGAACTATATTTCAACCTAGTTGATTACTTTCCTTTTTCAATTCAATAGTGTGGAGATATTAATTTCGTCTTGTGTTATTGGGGGTATAAATGTATAATATATCTATATTTACGGAAAAAAAGAAACACAATTTAGAAGTGTGCTTAGTAATTTTGAATTAATGAAATGTTATAGGCCTAAGGGAAATTCTTTAGATTCTTGAACAAGGTATCACTTTTAAAAGCATCTAAAATATTTGTACAGAAAATTTAAAGTGATATAGGCCTAGTAAGAATAAATGATAAAATTCCGATCTTTTTCTAGGCTTTTTTAATTTTATTGTAAATACAGCTATTCGGATAAAAAGCACAAGATTGATTTTATACGAAGTAAGCTATATTGTAAGTAAGTACATTAAATAAGCAAAATGAAGGGTACATTCCAGTCACTCCTAGCCGTATATAAAACAAAGAATAATTTAAAAATACACAATTAGTTGCCTACGTAAAATTAAAATAATGGGGCACCATAAATATTTCCACAAATCTCTAACTAACTTTAGTTTCAGAAGGGAATAAACATAACAAAAGAGTTAGACTACACTTAAATGCATAAGGGAATGAGGTGTGACATGTGCGAACCCAGGCATTTCTAATCACTTCTCAATTGTCTACTATAAACAGTAATGACAAAGGAATGCAAATCTTGGAAACACATCTTCGGTTGCTACGGTAAACAAAGTTTAATTTGCTCCTTTCATCCATGGGTGTCTTTGGTAACTTTAGGAACCAAAATCTCATTTTACCTTAAGTGCCCATTAGGATTAACATTTTTGGTGTTTAAAAAATATTTTAGAGAGTGTAATTTGTTAAATGTAAAACACATATGTGCTTATGGGATTGAATAGCATAATAATGATTAGGGGGCGGATTTCTATGACATGTCATATTTTTCCCCTTTGCATTATTTCACGTTTCCGACTAATTTAAACCCGATTCCAAGCATCCTGGTGAAAATGGAACGGCTTTATTGTGCATGTAACTGCATATTTAGGAAATTTTCAACTATTGTAGCATATTTAGTATGAATATGTATATTTAGGTCATATTTTTTGCACATTTGTGTGCATATTAAAGAAATTTTGAAGTTTCATATCATATTTGGAAATTTCGCATTATACCTAGGTAATGATACTTTTTGAGAACTTACAGATATTTTAGATAATTAACACTATATTTTATAAAATATATTCTAATGAAATTTTTAAAAAATGTACACAATGTGTAAGTGGTAAAGTCATATTTTACATTTTATTGGTCATATTTTAATGTTTTTTAGGTCATAAATGCATACACATTATATCCTATTTTCTAGTTCATAGAAATCCGCCCCCTAATAATGATCATAGGCGTAACCAGGCTGACCATATGGGGGGGGGTATAACATCCGGGGAGAGGGGGTTAAAAATTAAGATGCAAAATAACGAGTTTTAAGCTTCCCACGCTTTAAACTCATATTAAGTAATTTATAAGCAGATTTTTAATAAGGTGATATATCACAATAATGAAATAACTTGTACAATTTTCCTTTTTTTTTAATCAATTGGGGGGGGGGGTTCAAACCCCCAACCCCCCCCCCCCCCGTCGTTACGCCTCTGATAATGATTAATAGTGTCCGAGCTGAAACATCGTTGTCATTTCTCAAAGACTAACATGTAATATTTACCACTTCAGTTCTGGTTCGCTTATTATTTACAAGAGGCCTATTTCTAGGAGACATTCGGACAAGTTATTTGAAGCACAAATCTGAGCGTCATTACTACAATGCATTATGGACAGTTTGACGTCATGGCATAACACGCGAGCATCAACAATTCAGTTCGTCAGCTCCACAATTACCAACTCACGTCAAGGAAATTTCCCTCCAAGATGGTTTTGAAGGCTTGATGGAATTACTAATAAGCCTACACAACCCGGAAACTTTTGCTGACCCTTATAGGATATTCCTATCCTTGCTGTAAATGAAGAAAAGGGCCCTAAATGGATCCTTGGGGTATACCAGTTAGTGCTTCACTAATGGTAGACAATTCATTGCCTGTATTCGAGATATAGGCTGAGTGCATTTCGCAGATTTCAGGACTAAGATGACCCCTTCTAGTTCATACGGAATATTATATTGCGATACTAGATCAGGAAGTGCTCTATAAAAGAGGAAGTTTGAAAGACGATGCTCTTACGCAGAGCTTTATTTCTTGATTCTCTATTAAGCACTTAACGACCGTGTTTTGCATACTATTTTTTCGACGATTGTGAATAATAAAAGTATTACTCTTTAAAAATGTAATTAAACGTTAACAACAAATACATAACATGGAAGACTCAAGAAGATGCAGGAAATTACAAAAAATTGGTTTTAATAAAACATTTTGAAGATTTCAGTTATTTTATCAGTATGACAAGACTACAAGACAATTCCATTTTAATTTTAATCGTTAATCAATTTGCACGGCCAGATACCCTGAAGATGAGATAAAATCTATAAAAAGTTATTGAGCTGATCGTTTTAAGTATATATTTTATTTTATTTTACTTTATTGATCGAGCTCAACGGTACAATAACATGTATTTTAACGATATCAGCTGTTCAAGATAGCATCAGGTTGCAAGAGTATCAATCATAAATAGTAGTGAGTAACTATTTTAAGGGGAGATGGTAGTTACCGCTAGCAAAATTATAGAAAATATGCCGTATTTTCAAGATGCCATAACTCAGGTGTTAACAGTCAGATTTAGTTGAATTTTTTTATGCTTTGCATGTGCACTCTGAAGTTTAAAATAAGCAGAGAATGGTTGTTCTAGATATCACTGTTTGGTAGGAAAGAATTTTTTAACACATAGGTGACAATTTAGTTTTACGGTTTCTTCCCTTGACATAGGTACGCTTTTTTCCATTTCTGTAGCTTAGATTTTTTTGAAACTTTGGTAACTTAGGCTACTAACAATGGGTACTGCTATTTACCCTACCTCAATCAGTCTAATATATACAATATTACTGCCTGAGAACTGCATGAAAACTTCACGACTACAAAAAAATACTTTTTTTAATAAAAATAGTTGTAAATTCTGTATATTCAAGACTTTCCCCAAAATTCTGGTCAGGGAGATTTGTCATCCATCCATAATGAATTCCTGAAAGTTTCATTATTTTAGCGTGAATAGGTTTTTAGAAAATGGTACCTGAAGTACAAAAAATGTAATTTTACAGGAGAGCGAAAAGAAAATTACATGCATGTTCTAACCTTATGGTATTTTATCCATCCAGGTCGCTCTGCTTGGCTTAATAATAACGCAACATATAAGACCTATATATAAAAATGTTCAGAAAACTATGCTCTATTACATGAGCCAAAGAAAAAATCGATTTTTTTGACATTGTTAACTACCATCTCCCCTTAATCTTCATGGTGATCAATACATCGATTACTTTAGCTCTAGTCGCATCATACTCAGCTGTGTGATAATTAGAATTATATATTCAGCCATAAGCACTAGAATGTGATTTTATTAGAATCTAACAGGATATCACATTCTAGGGCTTAAGACTGAATAGCCTATATAATTCTAATTATCAACTAGAGGAATGAAATTCATTAATACTGAGCTAGCCTACTGGATTAATTAAATGTAAATGTTCGCGCAAGCAACATGTTTCTACTTTAGAATGTTTCAAACTGTCCGCTTGCAATTGTCCCGCTTTGATTGTCATCTTATTCCCGCCTCAAAGCATTGTGGGATCATGCATGACTTGCTAATTTCTTTTGTTATATGTGGTGGTGTAGCGTCACGCCAGTTAGTATTGAACGAGACCTCACGCAGATAACAGTGTATCTAGTAGGCTCGAGGAATTCCCGCTTTTTCTACCAAGTTTCATTAAACTTGCTCTGGAAGCGGTGAATTAGACACAATTGTGCGCAATTGTGGCTCTCAGTAATTATTCATACATAATTACATATAATTCATCAAATTCGCGAGTGAATTCTCCGAGTTACAGAAGTTTGATATTACGCAACAGTTGTGCAACCAACGCTACATGTTCCAGTGCTTATATCAGCTTTTACGACTAAACTACATGCAAAAGTTTAGTATTAACTTCAAGAGCAAGTTAATCTACGCATTTTAAGATATTATTTGTCAAGGTTTTCAAGAAATTAATATTTTCAACCACGTGTGATAACGTACTCTTGCATCTTATGTATCAGTGTTTCTATTTCAATTAGTTTAAATAATTATTGTGTGTGAATCTAGTAAGTTGTGATTATTTCACGTTTCGATTGTTTTCCTTAAGTAGTCCGTGGATTCCTGATACCAGTGTCCTGAGGTTACAGTCTATTGCTCTCATTTTGATTCTTTCGAATCTGGTCCTCACTAGCTATTCAGAGGTGGCTAATCTTTCCTATCTTATGCACTTCCAATTGAAGTCCCTTCCAAACCTAAAAGCAACGTTTTATTTCCTATTTGAGAAGTACCTTAACCTAACATTTGCTCCTTACGGTCCTGACCCTAACATTGGTCCTAAAGACTTACATTGCCCTCTCGGACCGGATATATTTTCCGGCCGTCCCTTACATTGGTTCCTCAACGGACCGGACTACTAAGAAACAATTTCATTATTCACACACATATATATGGTTTGTCTCGTCTTATCGATCTCGTTCATTGTATGCAGACTCAACCGCGACGGCATCCGCGTATTCAAGAGCTACGATTTCTAGTACATAAACTCTGTATCATCTATTCGGCAGTGCTTCAGTACTACAGAAAACACAACAGCTCAAAAGACATCAAGAAAGCAGTGAACAACTGACTCACATATTATCGTGCAGCAGTGGTAGAATTCAACTGTCAATTTCAAGTAATTTCCACATTTCACACACAACATGGAAGGTGATTTACGAGCCTTAATTAGACGTAGAGGCGTTATTAAGCGAGAGCTTACTTTTCTACAAAAGTCTTGTGAAACTGCAAATCAAGACACCGATGTGTTCTTATTAAAAGTTAAATTTGACAAGATAAATGAAATATGGGACAAATTTGATATTGTTCAAACACAAATAGAATCTCTTGTGGAAGCAGAAGAAGATTTGGATGAACATGCAGAATACAAGGAAGGTATGATGAATGGTTACTTCGAGTTAAAAGCTAAACTCAGTGCAATCCTATGTCATCACGAGCAGCAAGTGCATAGTGCAAACTCTGTGAACAGTCAGCGATCTCATAACAGTGCCAATTCACATCATACTTGTCATTCAGCTGTTTCTCAGTGCAACAATAGGCCAATACAACTTCCTGCCATACAGCTTCCAACCTTCTCTGGGGACATAACAACGTTCAAACATTTCCAAGACACGTTTGGCAGTCTTGTAGCCAATAATGCAGCCTTAGAACCGATACAGAAATTGCATTACCTTCTGTCATCATTAAAGGGCCAGGCACACGCACTGATAAAAAATCTACCAGTGACTAGTGAAAATTTCAGTGTAGCATGGAATCTAATATGTTCCAGATACGATAATACAAGAATTATTGCCACAGCTCACGTACGTAATCTACTCTCTTTACCAACGATGAAGAGTGAAAATGTGAATGATCTTCGTAGTATTCTTAACAAATTCCAAAGCAACATATATGCTGTGGGAGCTTTACATGTAGAGATACCATTACAAGATATTATACTCATGCAGTTAATCTTGGACAGCCTTTGTGAGAGCGTACGAAAAGAGTGGGAAGGAAGAATTGATTCTCAGAACTTCACACCACTTCAAGACCTCATCAAGTTTTTAGAAGCTAAGGCAAATTCCCTTGAAGTATTGGCAGATGTAAACAACACGTCCAGCCCATCTAAGCACAAAGGTGAGCAAAGTACGAAGAAGAAGTCAGAGAAACACACTCGTCATTCTTATGTTGCGACAAAAGAAGACAAGTGCCCATGCTGCGATGATAATCATAACTTATTAAATTGCAAGAACTTCCAAGAACTAAGTATATCACAACGATGGAATGTCATTAAATCTAAACGCTTGTGTTTTAACTGCTTCTCTCCTAACCACAGAAGAGATCAGTGCAAGCTAAAATCGTTTTGTAAATGTGGGAAAGGTTTTCATAGTAAATGGTTACACAATGACACACATTCAAGTGAAAAGGTTTCTCGTCAGAATCCTTCTTCAGAAAGTTCTACAGCCAGCACGGCAACAAACATTCCAGCTAGTTACTGTTCTATAAAAGAAAAGGCTAGCCAATGTGAAATTCTTCTTGCAACTGCAGTGGTCGAAATAGAAGACAAAAATGGAAAACTTGTAAAATGCAGAGCTTTGCTTGATTCTGGTAGTCAGATTAATTTCATCACGGAAGATTTGGCAAGGAAATTACAATTACCAACTAGCGCAGTGGAGACTCACATAAGAGGTATCAATGGCACCTCAGCTTGTGGTCACAGCATCACTATTAATATGAGATCCAGGATCCACGCTTTCCAAGCTAACCTAAACTGCCTAGTTCTACCTCACATTGTAAATAAGCTTCCTGCTGTCCAAATTGACCCCTACAAATTCAATATTCCCAGTGAACTTCCATTAGCTGACCCTAAATTCCATGTACCTGGTGATGTACAATTGCTAATTGGTGCCAACTTATTCTTTCAATTAATCACAAACGAAAGAATAGTTAAACCAAATCAGCCTGTTCTGACCAACACCGAGCTTGGTTGGATAATCAGTGGTATAGTTCCTAAGTCTGCCATTAAAAACAAGAAGGTGACGTTCTCACAGCATAACTTGTTTGTAACTGTCGACAACGTGGACAGGCAACTAAGGCAATTTTGGGAGCTGGAAGACTTCCCCAGCGCAGTACACACCAAAGAAGAACGTGAATGTGAAGAACACTACGTAGAAAACACCACTCGTGCAACTGATGGTGCATTCGTAGTGCAGCTCCCCAAGAATCAACCTGTAGATTCTCTGGGCGAATCTAGGCAACAAGCTATAAAACGCTTAGGACACCTGGAACGCAAACTTGAAGCTAACCCTAGCTTAAAAGAAGACTATTCCAAATTTCTGGAAGAGTATGAAAATCTAGGCCACATGAAGAAGGTTTCACTTCCTCAGCCTGGAGAAAAATGTTACTACTTGCCGCATCATGCTGTTATAAAGCCTAGTTCAACTAGCACGAAAACCCGAGTTGTATTCGATGCCTCAGCAAAGTCGTCTTCAGGCAAGTCATTGAACGACATCTTGAAACTAGGGCCAACTATACAAGACGATCTTTCATCTATTGTACTTCGGTTCCGCACCTACAAGTATGCATTTTCAGCAGACATTTCTAAAATGTACAGGCAAGTAAGGATGCATAAAGAAGATCAGAATCTTCAAAGAATTGTGTGGCGTTCAAGTCCTAATGAACCCATACAAGACTACGCTCTAACTACTGTCACTTATGGTACCAAATCTGCATCATTTTTGGCCATAAGATCTTTACATCAGCTTGCGCTAGAAGAAGAAGAGAAGTATCCGCTTGCTGCTCAGGCAGTACGGGAATCATTTTATGTTGATGACTGTTTAGCAGGCCACAATGACATCCAAGAAGCCCTGAAACTGCAAAGTGAGCTTACAGATATGCTCAATTGTGGTGGATTTCCTCTGCGAAAATGGTGTTCCAACCATGAAGCTTTATTGGAATCAGTACCTCCTTCACATCGAGAAACTCAATTGCCCCTGGCACTTGATAACAATGAAAACATACATGCCCTAGGCTTACTTTGGCACCCAGTTAATGATAAATTTCAGATCCAATCACATCCTTCACTCCAAACCCATGTGCAAGGTAAACTAACCAAACGAAATATCCTTTCACTTATTTCATCTATCTTTGATCCGCTAGGATTGGCTAGTCCTATTGTCATAAATGCTAAAATCTTTATGCAATCTCTCTGGATTGAGAAATTAGACTGGGATGAAACCGTACCTGTGCATCTGGTGGAGAAATGGCTGGAAATCTGTAAAACATTAGCTACTATTCACACCTTGCGTATTCCCAGATATGTGCTTACATCTGGTACAGTGCAGGACATTCAATTACATGGTTTCTGTGACGCCTCCGAGAAGGCGTATGGAGCTTGTATATATATTCGTTCTGTAAATAGTGAAGGTGAAACTACTGTTCAATTATTATGTTCAAAATCTAAGGTTTCTCCTCTAAAGAAGCAAACCATTCCACGCCTTGAACTCTGTGGTGCACTTCTGCTAGCTAAATTATACAACAAAGTGCTAAGTGACCTCAAGGTACAACCTTTACAAAATCGTTTGTGGTCAGATTCTACAGTGGTACTTTCTTGGCTCAAAACTGATGCACGAAAGTGGAAAACCTTTGTTTCAAATCGTGTGTCGCAGATACAAGAACTTTCGGAGACTGCTACATGGCGACACATTGCCACACATGAAAATCCAGCAGATCTTGTCTCAAGAGGAATTTCTTGTGAGCAGTTATCTGAAATCGATTTGTGGTGGCACGGTCCTAACTGGTTATCTTCACCAGAGACAGCCTGGCCAAAACAACCACAACAATTAAGTGTTCCTGATTCATCAGAACAACTTGCAAATGTCTGTCTGGTGTCAACAAAGGAGAGAGAACATTTTCTTACAACATTCTCAGATCTCCGACGCCTGCAAAGAGTAACATGCTACATGAATAGATTTATTGCTGCATGTCGCCATGAAACAAAATTTCATGGACCTATTACAGCTGAAGAGCTTCAACAAGCTTTACAAACTTGTGTTAAAAGTGCTCAGCATTCATCTTTTAAGAGTGAAATTGCAGATCTTAAAAATCTGAAAGAAACTTCTGCGAAAAGTTCTATTCATACATTAACACCATTTCTGGACGAAAATGGTCTTTTACGAGTTGGTGGTCGCATAAATAAATCTCATCTTGCATATGATGCTAAACATCAGATCATATTGCCAAGCAAGCACCATCTAACTGCTCTAATTGTAAAGCATGAACATTTTAAGCTTTTACATGCGTCACATCAGCTTACGATAGCCTCGTTAAGACAAGCATATTGGATCCCTTGCGTGCGCAGACTAGTGAAATCTGTTCTACACAAGTGTCTGACTTGCTATAAACTAAAGGCACAATCTGCTCAACAGCTGATGGGCAATTCTCCTAACTACAGAGTAACTCCTGTTAGGCCCTTTCTACGATATGAAATGTCTTGAAAAATGGCAAATTCTACAAAGTCATCACCAAGGTGCATCCGGGAGAAGACGGTCTAATTCGTGTGGCGACAGTTCGCACTCCTAGTGGTGAATACAAGCGCCCGGTAGTGAAATTATGTCCATTGCCAGATCAATAATAAGTGTAATACAGTGCAATTAATATTTCATATCTCTTTATTGTTTTACAAGCAATTATAGTGTAGACAAACCGTTACATTGTAATAAGTGTTATTTGGTTTTCCTCCTTACACAATAAGGTTTTACTTTTCGGAGATAAACTGTGTTATTGTGATGTATATAATAAGTGTTTTCCTTTATGTTATTTGTCCATTTGAATGTATTTTTTATAGCTTGCTCTTTATCTATTTTGTTGAACTAAATAGTTCAAAGGGGTCGGTATGTTCGCGCAAGCAACATGTTTCTACTTTAGAATGTTTCAAACTGTCCGCTTGCAATTGTCCCGCTTTGATTGTCATCTTATTCCCGCCTCAAAGCATTGTGGGATCATGCATGACTTGCTAATTTCTTTTGTTATATGTGGTGGTGTAGCGTCACGCCAGTTAGTATTGAACGAGACCTCACGCAGATAACAGTGTATCTAGTAGGCTCGAGGAATTCCCGCTTTTTCTACCAAGTTTCATTAAACTTGCTCTGGAAGCGGTGAATTAGACACAATTGTGCGCAATTGTGGCTCTCAGTAATTATTCATACATAATTACATATAATTCATCAAATTCGCGAGTGAATTCTCCGAGTTACAGAAGTTTGATATTACGCAACAGTTGTGCAACCAACGCTACATGTTCCAGTGCTTATATCAGCTTTTACGACTAAACTACATGCAAAAGTTTAGTATTAACTTCAAGAGCAAGTTAATCTACGCATTTTAAGATATTATTTGTCAAGGTTTTCAAGAAATTAATATTTTCAACCACGTGTGATAACGTACTCTTGCATCTTATGTATCAGTGTTTCTATTTCAATTAGTTTAAATAATTATTGTGTGTGAATCTAGTAAGTTGTGATTATTTCACGTTTCGATTGTTTTCCTTAAGTAGTCCGTGGATTCCTGATACCAGTGTCCTGAGGTTACAGTCTATTGCTCTCATTTTGATTCTTTCGAATCTGGTCCTCACTAGCTATTCAGAGGTGGCTAATCTTTCCTATCTTATGCACTTCCAATTGAAGTCCCTTCCAAACCTAAAAGCAACGTTTTATTTCCTATTTGAGAAGTACCTTAACCTAACATTTGCTCCTTACGGTCCTGACCCTAACATTGGTCCTAAAGACTTACATTGCCCTCTCGGACCGGATATATTTTCCGGCCGTCCCTTACAGTAAATAAACATTAAAAAATAATAATGAATGATAAATTCAGCCAGAACATTTGACTATATGTCATGCCAGCAATATTATGAATCGAAAATTAGAAGGTTTAATATAATAATGCAAGAAGGCAAAGAATGTAAAAGAGGCAGGTGGGTTAGGACACTAGCACACGGTGCGGGAAATTTAGGTTTCCACCATAATAGCATCAACGGGAAATGTCGCCGAAAACAGTTTAAGGATATCTTAAAATATGACGTACAAAGTAAGAGACTAAAACCAAACTCCGTGGCACTACCTCCCCGAAGGGACAAGGCCTACCACCCGATCGCTGCGTCATCTACCATAGGCAGATGGCAGGATTGGGGGCATGTTGTCAGCATGCAGACATCCACGGCCGTTAATGGTGGTTTCCATGACCGGAGCCGCTACTTCTCTATCAAGCAGCTCCTCAACTTGAATCACGAGGCTGAGTGCACCCCGTTAAAGTAAGAGACACTAGGTCTAATTACAAGATGACCAATATTACATATTTTACATTGCTCCACATTTATATGAAGTTGATACTAAGAATCACAATTGGAAGAGAAATTATTATTATTGATCGCCCGTGGACACATCCTTAGCAGCCCCACTCATATCAGCAAGTTTAATGCAAGCGTCTCAGTGTAAGAAGGATCTAAGTGGCAACGATATGAGCTGTAACACTTGAGACCACATAATCACATTATCAGCAGCCACTCCAACCCGCAGGTCACGTGATCATCACACCAAGGCCCCCTACACAGGATAACAACAAAACCATGCAACTCGGGAATTTGATGTAACAGCCACGTTTAGCGCGAGACCTTAGGAAGGGGCATCAGACCACGTAAACCTATCTGGACACTCTGAAAAACTGGCATTTTCGTTTTAAGGGAATGCATCTGCAAAAAGTAAGTGAAAGAAAGTGTGCGTGGAACGCCACTCGACAGAATTGAAACTTGTTTTCATTTTCGGATGTTTTCAATTTTGGATTGTTGGAATTTTTTATATTGGGTTTTTGGACTTTTCTAATTTTGGATTTTGGATTTTTTAATGTTTGATCTTTTAATTTTTTAATTTTGGAATTTTGGATTCTTTAAATTTTAGATCTATGAATTTTTTTATTTTTTTTATTTTTAAATTTTCGATTTCGATTTTTTAACTTTGGATTTTTATATTTTTTTATATTTTGGATTTTCGAATATTTAATTTTTAATTTTTGGATTTTTTTAAATTTTGAATAAGCCTAATCATTGAGTTGATTGTTTTCTGTGCAGTCCGTTCCGTCACACCTCACTAATTTCATGACGATTTTTAGTGTGACACTAATTTCGTGACGATTTTTTAGCGTGACACAAGCTCTGGATTTACCCCTACCGCGGCTAAAGAAGTTTCACTTCAAAAATGGCCAAATTTCCTTCCGATTTTTGTTTTATTTAGATTTTTAAGGTCTTAGTATTACACCACGCTTCCCACATAGCCTATGGCGACTTAAAGGTCCTTAACGAGCTTCGTTCGTCTAATAGCTGCTGTAAAGTGCAAGACTATCGTCGACGGCGACACAATCGATATATTAAAATATATATAGATTATCACGTTGTAGGCTATTTCGCTTACAATGACGCAAATAGCAATGTGCTTGGTTAATTTTTGTTGTTTTAGTTATCGTTACATGTTTAGTTCTGTATTCGCTAAATAGTCATAATAAATAGAGCTTTAAATCAAGGTCCAAATTCTCTCAAGATAATTTCGGTGCTCGTAAATTTATTTATAAAATCCGGGCCTCTTGTTATATTACCTATTGTTATTTTTATGTTTATTTAATATTTATAAGTGAAAAGTTAGCTTATTTTAAAATAATAGTCTGCTTTTCAACACAATTCAATAGAAATAGTTATAAAGTTATAAAAAAATCAAGGCAAACAATTTCTACATTGATGTACCTTTTAATCAAATGACTCATGAATTTTACGAATATCACTTTGCAATACTTTATTACTCATAACTAGGGAAATCATAAAAAAGGAAAAAAACGCAAAATAGAAAATGCATTTATAAAAAAATTCAAAACTGATTCAAACTTTAAAAAATTACCAATAAATTTAGCATTATTACTTATAATTATTATTTTTTAAATAATGAATAGCTAAAAGCAATTTAATGGATTACAGCATGTTATATATGAATTTACAATATAAAACACACGTATTTTGTTCCTAAAGAAGTAAGTAAATTTATACTACTTGGACACACTTGGCGAAAAAGAAATTCTTTCTGAATTTCCATGCTCAGCGAATTGCCATTAGCAAATATGTGCCATTTAAAAAGAAAGAAAAAATAGTTCTTTATTGCTACAAGAAAAATTGCTATGGTGTTAACAACAAACCTGAATTAAAATTAACTAAGAACACTTGGTGGAGATTCTAAAATAAAAACGATTGCCTGTTGTCTGAAAGTAACGATTTGTACATGGAAAAGCTCCTCTCTACCTCCATTGAAACATGACCTAAAAATGCCGAAAATGACCTATGTCTTGAAATTGACGAAAAATGCAAAATAAAGCAAAAAATTAAAAAACAAATTGCCATTATTTAATCAATTATTTCATGATACATATTTACATATATTCGAGATATATTTTAACCTTTTCATAAAAAAGATGCCTTGCTCTACTCATAACACTGCTTATCACTAAAGAACGCCAATGATCGTGTGTAGGGGTGGTGCTGGTAGCGTGATGTGCACCACTTTGTCGCTAGTGTCGCGTGCCGCGAGGCAGTCGCCCTGGGGTTTGTCCTCACTGCATTATTCACCCCTCTGCCCCTCAAAGAATTAGCTCGAATATCCAATAGGCTACCATGCTTATCTTAACACCGCTAAAACGGTATTGTGTGTAGCTAGCTATACCCGGTATGCATCACAAACTACGAATACCTCAAAATGGTGACAAAAATTTACATGGCAATCACTTGACGATATGTATAGGCCTACTGTATAAAGGGTGTTAATGAATAACACCGAAATATTTTACCTGTATATAGAGGGGACATAGACAAGCAACTTTCATTAGGAGATTTTTGCTGTATGACATAAAATGTATATCCTGGAGAGTGTTCAAGTTATTACAATTTCGTGCTCATAAATCAGTAATTAAGCGAAATACTGTAAGGTTACAATTTTCATTAAATTGACTTCATGCCTCCTTAATGATTGATAAAAACCTGATTCTTAATCATTCATCAACAGCTATGTCATAATTAGGAGTTTTCATAATCTGCAAAATTTGTAGACTAAACACATGACTGGCCTCCACTGCCTTAGTTCTTTTATTCATAACTCCAGTATTAACAACGAAGTTCCTTTGTTTTGCATTTTTTTCAAATGTTAGAAGTCAGTGGCGGCCATGCCCTGGGAGATTTTATGCTGTAAAAAAAATCTCCTAACAAAAATTGTTTGTCTATGTCCCCTCTATACACAGGTAAAATATTTCGGTGTTTTCATTAACACCCTGTATATCTAATTAATGGGAGAAGGTCCTATCTCCACCATGTTAAATTTGTCAATTTCAATGTAGCCTACTTCTTTTTCTCAATGACTGTAAAAGAACAGTGGGCAAGTAAGTTTTATAAATGGCAAGTTCCGCTAGCATAAATATATGGCTTTGGAAGTTGCAATACAGTTAGCTTTGACAAATAACACTATCCACATATGCCTTCATATATGCTTACCAATCTAGACCTTTGTTCTTCTTTAAGTCCTGCTTAATGAATCGATCTGGAGCTTAACTCGGAAATCGATTAAAATATAACTTATGTTTTGCATATCATAATTGCAATTATCACGGATTAAACAAAAGCATTCTTCCACTCTGTTACATCAGTTTACCTGATTTATTATTGTTATTATTATTATTAACCAGGACAGGTGTAGATAGAGTTACACAAGGTACTTTGGCTCCCAAGGGGAATCACACGGGAAGGGTTGTATGTAATCAGGGCTGTACCGTCTTTATTCCTTAATTTTGCAGTCATAAAGTCTCCTTCCGTTCCCCATTCAATTTCTCAGACAGTAACTCGTTCTTCTTTTGTCAGTCACCTCACGGTGGCGCTCAGCGTGGTGAAGCGACGAGTTAACTCCACTCACGTCACAATGTGACACATGTTTAGCGATTTTCAAGTGAAAAGAGTTTTGCATTTTGAACTTTTCTCTACAGAGTATAACTGATTTTATGATCTCACCTATAAAGTAACAAATACTGTGGTCAAACGGTGAATAATAGCTATTAATGTATCAATTACGCAAAAGGTGTTAATAGACGAATCAAATATTATAGGATGAGGTATAGACGAATCCGAATCAGTCCGATGAGTCCGTTAATGCTTTTTCGTTTAGCTGTTTTACTATCATCGCCCCAACGGTTTTGTTTTTGAAGTAACGTTTGTTTAATTCAACTGAAAAAACTAGGGGATAAAGAGGACTTTCGCAGAAAAACACGATTTTTTAATAGATTTTTCACTCATTGCACAGGAAAATAATAAATATGTGAATTTGAGCATTTTAAGAAAAAAATAATAATAATACAAATAAATTTATACAACGCACTGAAATTAACAATGTAGGCCTATATGTCGCTTGTCTTTATAATTTGAAAATGTGCAACCTCGCCGTCGCAGGAAATGAAACTTGAGCCGTCTGCAGTACTTTGAAATCTGCAACTAATCCATTGTCGATTCAACTTAAAAATAACAAGTTGTCGACCAACGACAGAGAAGTATATTAAAGGAACAAATTCGTGACACTCGAATCTACTTATTTTTGTAGTTCGGAAGTGAATTGAGTGGTGTATTGAATAATTGTATAATTAAAGCGTAAATATCTCAATTGTTTATGCTGTTTTTTCAGTGCTGATATAATAAATAGTTACTTGTTTATTTTGTATTTAAAAAATTAAAAACTAGAGTAACTACTGGTACGTCAAAACTATAGGCTAATACAATTTTCGATGTTAATATTAGTGTTCAGTATTATGTTTTATTAAGATGACTAAAATAGTTTGTTTAAAACCTAAAAAGTGATATTCCACAAAAAAAAAGGCTAAAAATTCCGGCCCTATTTACAACATAGGCTTCCATCACTCATCAGTAGACTACGGATTTTAGGTAAAAACCTATTTTAATCCTTATGTGCACGTTTCATAAGTGACTATGCCTAAAACTGATACTTTTAAATTACCTAAAACAGCCTATTTTTACGTTAGAGCCTAATATTGCCTTTTTGCTTGTTTTCCTCTAAAGTTCCAAATAAGTTACTTTTTTTTGTTATAAATTCTAGCATTTATTTTCAGTTCGTACTAAATTTTTAGCTCGGATTGTGCAGTACATGACACATTTGTGACTTGGTTAAATAGTAAGGAATATTTCGTCTTCAGTAGATAAATTCCTTGGAATTCCCAAGAAAATGTAGTGTTTTTCTCCCGACTCCCACATCCAGTTAAAAAAAAAGTAGTTCTCTGAATCACTGAATATATGCTAGCGTGCGTAGCTTCTGGGCGCAGGGATTAGGTTTTCACTGTTATGGTAGTAATACAGGCCCTAGTAATGGGTCTATATAATTCTGTGTACCATAGGCCTATATCTGTTTTATCATGATTATTGATTAATGGTGACTTCAATAAATATAATATTCTGCATTGCAATTGAGATATTTCAGAAAATTGGCAACTTAACGATTTTATAAGAGACTATTTTACGATATTTAGAACCCTATTTTAAAATTTTTAGAGCCTATTTTAGGTACCTGTCAGGACGTAAAAATCCTGGGCACGGAGTCCTCCGGGAGGGACTTTAAGCTGGGGGTCCCGTGTCGTAAATTTACGGCACGTAAAAGAACTCCAAGCCTAAATTAGAGCCTCTGGACAAAATTACTCGGTCCTTTCACGTCCAAGAAATACTTAGTTTCCAGAGGGGGGTTGCGAGGCGATGGGCTTACCACCTGTCCCTCTACTCTCTCTAGGAAAATAAGCATATCAAAATTAGTATAGGTAATGAAACCTCCATTGGAGGCCCCTTCGCCCCACCTGGGGATCATAGGGTACCAGATACAGATTTTAGGTAGGCCTACCTAAAACAGCATTTTTAGCGACCTAAAAGTCCGAAGTCTACTCATCAGTTTGAAACTCGCCTATACGTTTGAAGAGCAATGCTTTATAACATAGGCTCCCAGGGCCCTCCTAGCCTCACGTCACGTCCGCTCCGGCGCAACCTCCATGGAGACAATACCCAGGGGATGCGCCCGAGGGAGGGAGGATGGAAAGAAAATAAGATGACGTACGAATTAGGGAGATGCAGGCAGAACGTGACAATGTCTCGTCAATACGCGCGCCGCTGCGGGCAATTCCCCGACGCGTTGCCTAATGGTCCCCATTCTTCTGCAATTAGACAGCCATGCCTAACAAGCGATTCTGCTGCCAACACAGTTTCGCTAATTCTTTGATGTTATGTGCCCTGATAATGCAGAGGTAGCTTTGCGGCTAACCTGCTATAATGACAACCGACGATTGAAATAACACAGGGCTCAGAGAGTAGTGCAAAATTTAAAGAAAATCGTTAGAGCCGTTTTAGAGAAAATCGAAAAAAAACTTTGTGCAAAGTCCCCTTAAATATAAGAAAAAGTTGTCGCCAATCTTCGTGTCACATCCTTGGACGGTATCTAACTCAAATACAAAATTTTGTTTTCATACGATTTTCAGTTACGCTACAAGAGGCCATATTGCAAAGAGTACGTATTCACAGTGGGTGGCTAATTTCTAACTACCCTTTAGGGAATTTGTTCGAGAAAATGTTTCAAATAAAAGATATAGTTCCTAGAATAAGCAACCCTTGTGCAAAATTTAAAGAAAATCGTTATAGCCGTTTTCGAGAAAATAGCAAAATTTAAAAAAAAAAAAAAAAAAAAATCTTAATGTAAGTCTCCTTAAATATAAGAAAAAGATGTCGCCAATCTTCGTGTCACATCCTTAGAAGGTATCTAATCCAAATATAAAATTTTGTTTTCATATGATTTTCCGTTACAAGAGCACGTATTCACAGTGGGTGGCTTATTAACTACCATTCAGAGAATTTGTTCGAAAAACATTTAAGATAAAAGTTATAGTTCTTAATACAAGTAACCCTTGTGCAAAATTTAAAGAAAGTCGTTTGAGCCGTTTTCGAGAAAATAGCGAAAAACGAAAATTTCTTCATGTGAAGTCCCCTTAAAAATAAGAGAAACTTGTCGCCGGTCTTCGGCTCACATCTTCATAAGCTACCTGACCCAAATTGTGACGGGCTTTTCTTACTTTATGCTATAAAGTTCCTTAACTTCTTGGATTAAATCTTCGCCAAAATTCTTCGCCAAAATCTGTGACGACTAATATGTGATTATTCTCAATCGTAGTATATAAGTTTACTGAACTCCTACAAAACAAGGTCACTCATACACCTGTCGTGTCATCACAACACTGCCTGCATAGTCCACATTCCAACGTTCAGTACAACTACCTTTGACACCGGGTGATTGCAAACTTCCTACTCTCAGTCTACTTTCTCTCTCTTTTAACAATTTACCCAGTCTTGATAATATTGATGAAAATTTATATTAACGGGCGCCATCATCAATACACTTCCTCTTTTCTTTTTGTTATGTATCAGCCCAGACACAAATTAAATTATAGATACACAGGCTATGTACCTACATGCCCCTCGACTAGCTTTTAAGTTAACAGTGGAGACGGGAGTTGGGTTCGGATTTACCTTTCTTTTTTTTATTCTGCTTCTTCTTTTTCTCCTTTTTCAATACTCACTACCAAAGTATGTAACTTAGCACAAAAACCAGCTACTCTCAAACCATTACAAGGATAAGGGTCAAAAATCTGAACTTCACGTTAATTTACTTTGCATAACAATAACCATAATTTATTTAATATATTATTTTTTTTCTTTTTTCAACAATAACAATCTTATATACAATAAATTACATTTACACTACATTAACCATTCAACACTTTTATTGGTAGGATAATATTTGATTATTCAAGGTTAGTATACCCAATTTTAACTATATAAGTACGTTCTCTGTTCAACAATAACAAATCCTTAATTAATTACTTTAATTTTCTTTCTTTGTTTTTCAGGTATCTACTAGAACGTCTTATATTATTCTTCTAATTTACTACTGACTTGTGTAGTCATTTACATTTGCAACTTCAGGATAGTTCAATATATATATTATACTGGGTTTTTTTTTTCTTGAATAAATAAAGGTTTTCAATTCATAATCCAGTCCTTACTCTACAGATTACACTCAATAATCCCACCTATGTCTCCTATATTAGTCTATTTGTCAGCTTAGTCCATGAAGAATTGTATTTAAAGATAGATAGAAAAGACAGTCTCACGAAGAAAGAAATAGAAGTTTAGGCCTATACCCACAGGGTGACTGTGGCGATAGACCACCGATACAGGAGCGACGTCTAGATCTTGAGTTACAAACAATCTGACTCCTCTCCTGCAACCGGGAAAATATTAATGGGCCGCAAACAAAAATAAAATTTTGTAAATCGACGTCAGAGGTCCCTGACACTCTCTCCTAGAGGCACGTGGGGCCGTTGTTCGCCTCCAACATCGATGGCTTTCACAATCTCTCATAAATTTCTTTTCTTTATATGTTACTGGTATAGGCCTTGTCTACTACCAGATTTTATTTGTTTGATTCGGGATACTTCCGGCGTTCCCTCACCTCCCCCTTACAATCTCTAGTACTTGTTCATACTTATCAGTACACTACTCGCAATTACCTATTCTCCTCTTTCTAACCTAACCAATCATTTGTTGTTATCTTTCAACTCACTCTCCTCTTTCTAACCTGACCAGTCATCAGCTATTATCTTTTAACCCCTTTCTTTCTTTAAGTAGAGTTCCCTTCAGCTTATACCATTGATTTAATTCACTCGGTGGTTATTCTAGTTTTCCTACTTCTTACGTTACTACTCTTTAGCATGGGCACCCAATCTTCTTTTGTCTCTAAATTCCCTAGAATTCTAACTGAAACTAATTCACGCCCAGATTAGTAAGCTTCTCTATAACCCCTTTAGTGACTTCTACTTCTACCCTAACATGTAAATTTTCCAATGGTACACACCTAATGCACTACCACTCGTAGGCCTTCTTTTGCCCTTCAATCTTTCCACTTCTTATCCCCCTCTACCATATTCCATACACTTTCGCTTGTAGATAAATCTCTATAAAAAAACATAACTTAACATTACAGGCCAGCATGAAATCTATTTATAGATAGTCACCCGTCACCTGAAAGAAACCCAAGTGGGAGGGGCCCTCGTAAGAAGTACTAAGCATGCCCCTTAATTACTTTTCTTCCTTACTCCCCTCGCGTCCTGTCTCAAAAATAACAAAGTTTCTATGAGCATCACCAATTGCCCCTAGCTATGTATTCATTCGTGGAACAATCACCCAAAAAACCCTAAAGTGAAGAGATCTATCTGTAGCCTTCAGCGGTTAGGCTCTTGACTGCTCTTTTATAATTAACTTAGACCAGAAATAGAAAGTAGTTGGATTACTGGATTTCATCACTTTACTTCTAGAATTCTCACTTCTATATTTCTATTCTATTCTTCTATCATACCCTACGGCGTCTGATTGCCATACATGACTTAGAAACCATCCTTAAAAAAGGAATATCTCAGTTTTCTCACTCCTCAAACAATAAGAAAAAGTCTAGACTATTATACTCAACCAGTGATGTCCAACTTATCCTCCGATCCTGAGTTGTCTCCCATTACTTCCTGATGTCCATATCTGCTCTTATTCAGAGCGAGCAGTCACGACTCACTCTCACAGCTGATGTTCGCTGTAGCGGTGTCTCGTACTGGCCGACTTGGTGTATTCTTCTGATTAATGACTATCTCCATATAGTCGTGTCAAGGAAGTTCACAACCAGAATTTCCTTAGATGGAAGTCTGACACACCATCATGCCAGAACGTCGCTACCGCTGTCACACATCCCAATCTCGTCTTCTCCCTTCTGCCTTTTCAACTTCTCTCACTCGTAGTCAGGCACGTACTCCTAACTGTCTTTTTCGGATCAGCTCTTCTCCCGTCGACTCACCGTCGGCGCATGCGCACTTCTCTTTTTTCTGTAATTCAAAATAAATTCAGGGCAGTATCGATAGTCATAACAGGGTTCAATATCGATTAATCGAAGTCTCCCCAACCCTTCCTTTGTTTAGAAATGGTTTCTTATCGTCTATTATGCACGCAGCCATTCGCTACGTGACATTCTTCCCCCACTCACCATAAAAAAAATAATGTTAACACTGTTCACATTTTTTTTTTTTTTTTTTTTTTTTTTTTTGTTTAGTTTACCAGCCTTAAAGAATGTTTATCCAGGAACAAAGGGTTTCAAGTCTTTGACGTGCCACTTCCCCAACTTTTTGCCAAAACGGTTTGTCAGTTCGTAGCTATTTTCACTGAACTTTTTCTTTATAATATAGGGCCCGACAAACTTTGCACTTAAACCTGCTGTATAAGCTTGTGAGGCATCACTTAATTTAAAGTTTCTTCTTAACACTAGATCTCCTGGACGAAATTTCACCTCTCTCCTCCGAAGATTATAATAATGACTCGAATTCTTATAGGCGGTTTCTAAGTTATGTCTAACCATCAAACGTACCGTTTTCAATTTATTGAGTTTTTCCACCCAAAGTTTTGGGATTTCTTTATGAATCGGTTGGTTTTCCACCCTTTCAATCCTACTGATAATTTCAGGCTCCTTCCCATAATTTAGCATATAAGGAGTGCATCCAGTGGAACTATGCTTAGCCGTATTTATAGCAAAATTAAATTCTCTCAAATACACATCCCAAACTGTTTGATCCTTTTGAATGTAACTAGAAATCATTGTTTTCAATACTCTATTGACTCTTTCTACTGGATTTCCTTGTGGCGAATATACAGGTAAATAACAAGGAGTTATATTAAAAGCTTTAGCTATCTCTCGCATTAATTTACTAGTATATTGCGGTCCATTATCCATCAGCAAATATCCCGGAATTCCCCATTTAAGGATAATCAATTCATAAAATGCTTCCGTAACTGCTCTACTGGTTGCTTTCCTTAACGCTTTACATTCTACATACTTGGTAAAGGTGTCCTGAAATACAATCACATATCGGTTCCCTTTTTTGGAACGTGGGTAAGGTCCCAACAAATCTGTAGCTACAGTCATCCAAGGTTTCTCTTTCTGGTAAAAATGCATTGGTCCTGCTTGAGCCGTTTGTAACACCTTCTGTCTCTGACATATTTCACAAGCAGTAACATACTTAGCAACATCTCTAAACATTCCCGGCCAATAATACTTGTTTGCTATTCTAAAGAAAGTTTTAGCTATCCCCATATGTCCTGCAGTAGGTGCATCATGACATTCCTGCAATACTTTAATCCTAAAATCTTGCGGAATAACTAATTTCCACCTATTCACTGTTCCCTCTAAAGTTTGTTCTAACTGATCTAATCTTAAATGGTACAACTTCTCATCTACGACCTTCCAATCTGGCCAAAATTTAGGTTTACTTTGTACTTGCTCCTTCCGCTTAATATACCAAGCATCTTGTATATTTTCCCATTCCACTACTTCAGAGTTATCAGTCAACAAGAGGCAAAATTCTTCCTCTACCGTTTTCTCTTGAACTTTCCCTTCGTGTATTCTAGATAAAGCATCCGGAACTTTTTGTAATCTACCAGGCCTATGTATTACTTCAAAATCATACTCCTGGAGCAATAAACTCCACCTAGCTAATCGTCCAGTCGGATTCTGTAATGTATTTAACCATTTCAGAGCAAAGTGATCAGTATATACTTTAAAATGATAACCTTCCAAATAAGGACGAAACTTTTGAACTGCCCACAATATAGCTAACAATTCTTTCTCGACTATTGCCCACTTTTGCTCACCTACCGTTAAAGTTCTGCTAGCATAAGCTATTACTTTTTCCTCTCCTTCCTCTCCTGTCTGAATTAATGCTGCTCCTAATCCTGAAAAACTAGCGTCGGTCTGTAACACTAGGGGTTTAGTATAATCTGGACAAGTTAATATAGGACTACTAGATAATTTCGATTTTAATTCATCAAAAGATTCCTGACATTCCTTAGTCCAACGCCATTTCTGATTCTTTTTCAGAAGTGCAGTGAGGGGCTTTACAACTTCAGAAAAAAATGGAATGAATCGTCGGTACCAAGAAGCCAATCCTAAAAATGCTCGTACTTCCTTGACTTTTGTAGGGGCTGGATACTCAAGGATACACGAGATTTTATCTGAATCTACAGCAATTCCTAATGGAGTAATGATATGACCCAAATATTTTAATTCACTTCTACAAAATTTTGATTTTTCCCTATTAATTTTCAGGTTAGCTTTTCTTAATTTCTCTAAGACTTTTTCTAACAAGGACAAATGTTCTTCAAATGTCTCGCTAATAAGTACTATATCATCCAAATAACAAAAGCATTTCTCTCCTATCTCTTCTCTTAATATAGTATCAACTAATCTTTGAAACGAGGCTGGTGCGTTATGGATTCCAAAAGGCATAACTCGAAACTGATACAATCCTCTACCAGGTACGGTAAATGCTGTTTTTTCTTTACTTGCTTCATCTAATGGAACTTGCCAATACCCATTTTTCAAATCTATTGTACTGATATACCTAGCATGTCGTAATTTACTCAAAACATGTTCAATGTATGGCAAAGGATAACTATCTCTTTTAGTACAATTGTTTACTTTTCTGAAATCTACGCAGAACCTCCATGTTCTATCTGGTTTCTTTACCATAACTACCGGAGACGACCAAGGTGAATTTGAAGGCTCTATAACTTTTTCCAATAACATTTTATCTATTTCCGCGTGTATAACTTTTTCCAAAATGGGTGATACTGGATAATATCTTTGTTTTATAGGTTTTGCATCGCCTGTATCAATAACATGAGAAATCAAGTCTGTAAGTCCAGTACACTGATCAAATTTCTGTAACTGATTTTCCAAAAACACATTCAATCTGTCCCTTTCCTGAGGTGTAGGTAAAGTAAGAATATTATGTAGTTGATCTTCTTCTTTCAAATCTATAGCCTTAACGAATTGAAAAATTTTTGCTGGTTCATCTTTGAAATACCAAGTCCCATCTTGCAAATCTACTACTAACCCAATTTGTTTCAAAACGTCCATGCCCAGAATCATATCTACTGCTAAATTTGGCATAATTTTACATTTTATCTGAAAGATCCTGTCCTGCAATTTCATCTCAAAAGTTCTTTCTCCTGTTATAGAACTATAAGTTTTATCTGCTAATTGCACCACCCTAACTTCAGATTCTTCTACTGCTAAATCTAACATTTTACATAAAAAGTCACCCTTCTCTCCCACATAAGTTTTATCTGAACCGGAATCTATTAAAGCAATAAATGTAATATCCTCCAGCAAAATTTCAACAAAACATCTATCTCCATTAACTAAATCTGTAGGATTTATATTTAACATCACGCAAGCCTGATTTTTAGTTAATTGTCGTAAAGAATTTGTAGGCCTAACTTTTCTTTCTTGGGGCATCCTACAATCAATAGACCTATGTCCAAGCTTATTACAATTATAACATTTAATCGTAGTGCGTGGAGTAACTCTACGAGGTGCCTTACACTCGAACTGCCTATGTCCTGTTTTATCACAATTCCAACATCGCTGATTATTTGAAAAACGCAAAGTGGTGTTTTTACCATTATCCCTCGACTCATCCTGTCTCTCTTTATTTTCTATTACTTTAACCATTCTAGAATCATTTACAGGACTTGAATTCCGTTCCTTATCCCACGTCTTTGCAGAAAAACTAACATTGGGTTTCTTTTGTAACTCGGACGATGGAAGTTCCTGTTTTCCCTGAATTCCTAGCGCTGTATGAACTGAAGGTATAACAACTTGTCTCTGAGGTTTATAAGCCGTTTCTTTAATTGTAGCTCTAACCTGCGTTGGAGGAGGAATATATCTCTCAGAATCTAACAATATTTGTTCATACTGTCTACCTACACGTATTAAATCTGTTATAGTTTGAATCTCTGCAGGTCTAAGGTACAATTTTACATCAGGACGCAAATTTTTGATAACAGTCTTCATCATTTGTTGAGGACTCATTGGAGTACTCAGCCTCCTCATTAACGTTTGAATAGCATTAACATAATCAAAAATCGATTCTTTGGGACCTTGCGTTCTCTGTCTAATCTCATCCAAAAGCGAGTCTTCCTCATCAATAGGCAAATAATATTCTCTAAATTCTTTCAAAAAAGCTTCCCATGTAGGCCAATCTGTTAATCTGTTCCTGTACCAAAGTAAAGCTGAATCTTGTAAAATTTCGGGTAATACTGACAATAACTCTACACCCTGTAACTTAGAACTTTGTTTTAAATCTTCCAATCTCTCCAAAAATAAGTAAATACTATCCCCAGGTTTGAATTTAATGTTCCATTTACGAACCAGATCCAAAGTATTTGGTTTATGTGGCTCTAACTGAATTGTAAACGATGGTACTACTGGTACAACTTCTTCTGAATCAGCTACCGCCATGGCCTTCCTACGCATTAACTTAACCCATGTATACACTACATCTCCATATGAATCTTGTGGTACCGTTATATTATGTTCAACTAAATCTTCTTCCAAAACTTCCTGACTCAGAGCAAAAGCCGTAATTAACACTTGAAATGACTGAGGGTTCTTACGGGCATAATCTAACAAGCGTTGTCTTAACTCATCCCTTGTACCTGTGGTCGGTAACTTTACTCTATCACATTCTGCCTCTAAATCCGCCTTCCTCAACTTCCTAATAGCTTGGGTTAGCTCAGCTGCTCTTATTTGTGCATACGGATCAACATAAGTAGCCATATTTATATATTAACAATACCACTGAAAAAAAAGATTAGAACACACAATAGTTCAGTCGTCTGTCTTAGTCATCTATAGAAGTCCTTACTTGTCAATAGTCATTATTCTTTTCCCAAAAATATGTTATTATTATTATTATTATTATTTGTTTTTGAGAATAAATTTCAGTTATACTAACCTAACTCCCAAAATTCTTTTAACCCTATCTCGCCTCACGTTAGGATATCAAACTATCACTGCCTCACGCTATGGGCTATCATAATATGGAACTTCAACTGAATAAAGGTTTCTTTTTTTTTTTTAACAATTTTAACTAAATTAAGTTGCAACAATTAGCAATACTGTTTTGTTTTAACACTACTCAGCCCCACGTTGGGCGCCAAACTTTGTGACGGGCTTTTCTTACTTTATGCTATAAAGTTCCTTAACTTCTTGGATTAAATCTTCGCCAAAATTCTTCGCCAAAATCTGTGACGACTAATATGTGATTATTCTCAATCGTAGTATATAAGTTTACTGAACTCCTACAAAACAAGGTCACTCATACACCTGTCGTGTCATCACAACACTGCCTGCATAGTCCACATTCCAACGTTCAGTACAACTACCTTTGACACCGGGTGATTGCAAACTTCCTACTCTCAGTCTACTTTCTCTCTCTTTTAACAATTTACCCAGTCTTGATAATATTGATGAAAATTTATATTAACGGGCGCCATCATCAATACACTTCCTCTTTTCTTTTTGTTATGTATCAGCCCAGACACAAATTAAATTATAGATACACAGGCTATGTACCTACATGCCCCTCGACTAGCTTTTAAGTTAACAGTGGAGACGGGAGTTGGGTTCGGATTTACCTTTCTTTTTTTTATTCTGCTTCTTCTTTTTCTCCTTTTTCAATACTCACTACCAAAGTATGTAACTTAGCACAAAAACCAGCTACTCTCAAACCATTACAAGGATAAGGGTCAAAAATCTGAACTTCACGTTAATTTACTTTGCATAACAATAACCATAATTTATTTAATATATTATTTTTTTTCTTTTTTCAACAATAACAATCTTATATACAATAAATTACATTTACACTACATTAACCATTCAACACTTTTATTGGTAGGATAATATTTGATTATTCAAGGTTAGTATACCCAATTTTAACTATATAAGTACGTTCTCTGTTCAACAATAACAAATCCTTAATTAATTACTTTAATTTTCTTTCTTTGTTTTTCAGGTATCTACTAGAACGTCTTATATTATTCTTCTAATTTACTACTGACTTGTGTAGTCATTTACATTTGCAACTTCAGGATAGTTCAATATATATATTATACTGGGTTTTTTTTTTCTTGAATAAATAAAGGTTTTCAATTCATAATCCAGTCCTTACTCTACAGATTACACTCAATAATCCCACCTATGTCTCCTATATTAGTCTATTTGTCAGCTTAGTCCATGAAGAATTGTATTTAAAGATAGATAGAAAAGACAGTCTCACGAAGAAAGAAATAGAAGTTTAGGCCTATACCCACAGGGTGACTGTGGCGATAGACCACCGATACAGGAGCGACGTCTAGATCTTGAGTTACAAACAATCTGACTCCTCTCCTGCAACCGGGAAAATATTAATGGGCCGCAAACAAAAATAAAATTTTGTAAATCGACGTCAGAGGTCCCTGACACTCTCTCCTAGAGGCACGTGGGGCCGTTGTTCGCCTCCAACATCGATGGCTTTCACAATCTCTCATAAATTTCTTTTCTTTATATGTTACTGGTATAGGCCTTGTCTACTACCAGATTTTATTTGTTTGATTCGGGATACTTCCGGCGTTCCCTCACCTCCCCCTTACAATCTCTAGTACTTGTTCATACTTATCAGTACACTACTCGCAATTACCTATTCTCCTCTTTCTAACCTAACCAATCATTTGTTGTTATCTTTCAACTCACTCTCCTCTTTCTAACCTGACCAGTCATCAGCTATTATCTTTTAACCCCTTTCTTTCTTTAAGTAGAGTTCCCTTCAGCTTATACCATTGATTTAATTCACTCGGTGGTTATTCTAGTTTTCCTACTTCTTACGTTACTACTCTTTAGCATGGGCACCCAATCTTCTTTTGTCTCTAAATTCCCTAGAATTCTAACTGAAACTAATTCACGCCCAGATTAGTAAGCTTCTCTATAACCCCTTTAGTGACTTCTACTTCTACCCTAACATGTAAATTTTCCAATGGTACACACCTAATGCACTACCACTCGTAGGCCTTCTTTTGCCCTTCAATCTTTCCACTTCTTATCCCCCTCTACCATATTCCATACACTTTCGCTTGTAGATAAATCTCTATAAAAAAACATAACTTAACATTACAGGCCAGCATGAAATCTATTTATAGATAGTCACCCGTCACCTGAAAGAAACCCAAGTGGGAGGGGCCCTCGTAAGAAGTACTAAGCATGCCCCTTAATTACTTTTCTTCCTTACTCCCCTCGCGTCCTGTCTCAAAAATAACAAAGTTTCTATGAGCATCACCAATTGCCCCTAGCTATGTATTCATTCGTGGAACAATCACCCAAAAAACCCTAAAGTGAAGAGATCTATCTGTAGCCTTCAGCGGTTAGGCTCTTGACTGCTCTTTTATAATTAACTTAGACCAGAAATAGAAAGTAGTTGGATTACTGGATTTCATCACTTTACTTCTAGAATTCTCACTTCTATATTTCTATTCTATTCTTCTATCATACCCTACGGCGTCTGATTGCCATACATGACTTAGAAACCATCCTTAAAAAAGGAATATCTCAGTTTTCTCACTCCTCAAACAATAAGAAAAAGTCTAGACTATTATACTCAACCAGTGATGTCCAACTTATCCTCCGATCCTGAGTTGTCTCCCATTACTTCCTGATGTCCATATCTGCTCTTATTCAGAGCGAGCAGTCACGACTCACTCTCACAGCTGATGTTCGCTGTAGCGGTGTCTCGTACTGGCCGACTTGGTGTATTCTTCTGATTAATGACTATCTCCATATAGTCGTGTCAAGGAAGTTCACAACCAGAATTTCCTTAGATGGAAGTCTGACACACCATCATGCCAGAACGTCGCTACCGCTGTCACACATCCCAATCTCGTCTTCTCCCTTCTGCCTTTTCAACTTCTCTCACTCGTAGTCAGGCACGTACTCCTAACTGTCTTTTTCGGATCAGCTCTTCTCCCGTCGACTCACCGTCGGCGCATGCGCACTTCTCTTTTTTCTGTAATTCAAAATAAATTCAGGGCAGTATCGATAGTCATAACAGGGTTCAATATCGATTAATCGAAGTCTCCCCAACCCTTCCTTTGTTTAGAAATGGTTTCTTATCGTCTATTATGCACGCAGCCATTCGCTACGTGACAAAATACGAAATTTTGTTTTCATACGATTTTCCGTTTTGGAGCTAGGCTGTTCACAGACACATACAGACACGTTTCCGAAAATAGCATTTTTGGATTCAAAACGTGTATTTATGTTAAAAAGTCAACTTCGAATTTGGGGGTCGAACACAAAATACTTCCTCTACCTATATAGGCCTACCTATGGTACGGGCAGACGAAGTAAGAACACAGAATTCAGAGAGTAGGCCTACTTGTAGTACATGGAACTTTTAAATGGTTAGTTGATGAAAGATTCCGATTCGATTCTACTTTCATCATGGCCCTGTAAGGCCCGGGCAGCGTTGGCCGCATAAGCATCCCTACAATGGGAGAGGTAAAACTAAGGAAAATAAATAAATAATAGATATATAAAAGTTATATGCTTTGATGATGACACGTCTAAATGCTGCAAAGAAGGAAAAAGATGTACTGTAATTTTTTTCTTCCTGTCACTGGCGAAACGCGGGTGAGAGGAGGGCCATTCAGAGGTGGGAGATGAATTTGGGTAGACAAGCCTTCTTTCTCTCCCGCCAGTCACGACCAAAACGGTAGCATCACTCGTGAATTTTTTCCAAGTATCAGAAATAGACTTAACATGCCATGGATTAAACTGGACCACTTCGTCACACAGATATTAACTGGCCATGGCAACTTTGCCGCTAACTTAATCCGCTTCAATCTCACAGACGACGATCTATGCGCTTGTGAGAACAGCGAACCAGACACCATGTATCATATGCTGTATACTTGTCCTCGATATCGAGAAGCTCGACTACTCCTCCACGAAGCCGCCAGGGCAGAGGAGGAAGCCTGGGCACCGGACCTCACGTTCTGGACGCGTAAAAACACCTTCCCAGCACTTAATACCTTTGCAAAAACAGCACTTCTTGAAAAGTCTATAGCAAATTAACACATCAAAGTAGACGGTCATTTGGCCACTACTCCAGTCCGAACGAGGTTTTTGAGGGGTTTCCCTCGTTCTTAGGCGAATGCCGGACTGGTCAATAATCCCCTCAAACAGATACAAGCACTACAAATCTCTAGAATACATAACTACAAGTCACTAAAAAAACACACTCGGGAAATATTGCACATTAAGACCTTTCCGCACGTAGGTCTATCCTACGCCAAAATACAAAGACACAAGTACACAGCCCAAACACGTCACACCATCAACATCCCCTACGGATGTACATAAGGGCACAATAGGTATACACACATCACATATGGTTACCAAAATTTGGTTTGACCGGAGGTATAGGCTTAATTGCTTGGCACTCCGGGGGCAAGGGTGGGCACACACAAAAAAAAAAAAAGCCTTAGCCGTATACCTTAGCCAGCGCAATGTGACTTCCTTAAAGACTGGCCCACGAATGAAAAATCAACACCTTCAAATGACAAATTTCGATAATGGACTCGTCCAGACTACTGCGCATCTTTCTGCGGCAGGTTCAGGTATAAAAAATCTACTGTAGGTTAGGTTGCCAGCACTAGGTGCAGTAAATTCGAGTTTCCACCACATAGAATGAACCGGAAATGGTTGAAGAAAGCTATCGTCATAGTGAAAGGGTTAATCATCCCAAATCCGCTTATCTCAGTATACAGAAGAGTTAGCTATCCATTGCTAATTCTGCCAAAGTATATCAGCGGGTACTTCAACTAGTACAAAACAATTGCAACTGTTGCGACACATAATTTTGCAAATGGAAGGTGGAAAATAAAAATCTTAATAAAGTAGCACTTAGTTTGTATTAACATTCGCGTAATACGTTAGGAAAGGGGGGGGGGTAGTTCAATATCCTATATTAGATCCTGGCCCATGCTATCATACTTACAGCATTCATCAATGCTAAAAAGAGAAAACTTTTTCCTTTTTATGCTATCCCCCCTTCTGAGGGGGGAAACCACTTCCGGAATGAGTACCAGCGCACTTCCTCAGATTGAGGGAAGCTCTCTACAACCCTTCCTGAAAACATTCGACCCTGAGCATCGATCCAACTTGGGGACTTTCTGGACAGATGTAAGTGTGCCCATAACGAACTGTCCTCTCTTATCATGCCAAACTAGTTAAGGGGGACATACAAGTTTGCTTCCTAAAATATAGGTGAAATTAATTATTTTTTCCCTCAGCAATGCATTACACTAAAACTTTATAATCTGACGTGCATTTTTCCACTATTTCCACAGTTGCACGTTATTTTAAAAATTCCCACGAGAGAATACGAGTTTATCGATATATATCGAAGAACGAAGTTCGAAAATTTATCTGATGAAATCTGAGAGATTATGAGTTTATCGATATATTTCGAAGAACGAAGTTCGAGAAATTTATCTGATGAAATCTGAGAGATTACGAGTTTATCGATATATTTCGAAGAAGGAAGTTCGAGAAATTTATCTGATGAAATCTGAGAGATTACGAGTTTATCGATATATTTCGAAGAACGAAGTTCGATAAATTTATCTGATGAAACTCGTAATCTCGAATAGGATTTATTAAAACTATTCCATGAATGAAATGTAACGCATTATGTAAAAAATTATAATTTTCTTATTATGTTGTCAATATTCTGTCAGCCGTAAGACCACGGCATACTAGATGAATGAACAGTCCACGAATCGATCCGAGTTCCCAATGCTACTAATAGTGCCATTACAAGATTGAGGGCGTCGTGGTAATTACTTACATCAAAACGCTATAAAAACACACGAATTGGCTTGCACCGAATTGAAATTGTGTTTATAATCAATGGACATATTTTATATTATTTCAATTTCCAAACAAGTTATGTTGTATTAAATAATGTGTTTTCATTCTGCTCACTTGCGATATGTGACGTATTAATCACCGCACGTTGATGCCTTATGTGTCCAGTAACGAGCTGTCGTTTTATCAGATAAAATTGCATCCTTGAGATCCGAGGAAGGACACTATAAGATAAATGATCGTGACTGGTATACACCCGATGTATTGGTCAATATCAAACACGCGGCGTACGAGTGGAATAGTCTTTACTAAATGACAGTCAAGTTTCGTGCACTGAAATGCCGTTTCCATGAAAATTTCCACAAATATCAATATTTCTGACTGATTATTTTTCTGTGTAGGTCTATTCGATAATATCGTATGAACAACTCTATCTATAATCAGTGAAATAATTTTATTAGTTTATTTTACAAAAATATGTAAAAGAATACATTATAACTTATAGGCTACTGTAGATATTTCAAAGATCGTAGGATCGATTCCAGATCGCGGACTATCTACCCATCCCGATGTCTAAAATATTTCCGCGCCAACTGTAGTTAGTAATACTTAAAATGTTGCAATAGCTTAAATAAAGGATCAACGAACGGTCATAGCTCTGTTATGCACATATAGGCCTAAACATGGGCTGTGAGTTAAATTTTCATGAGTACAGTGGGTCTTGCATATTAAAGGAAGAAAAATATGTAAGTTTACTTGCCAATTTACTGCCAAGGAATGTCACACTTACCTAGAACAAAAGAAAAAGCATATTTAGAATATGTTTTCAGAACTGACGCAAGCAACATTTTAAACAAAATTTTACATTCATATGAGTCTACCAGTAATAATACCAGGAAAATGAAAGGTAGAAGACTTAGATGCAGGACAATATTAGGATAGATTTAAAGGAAGTCGGATGGTTGGATGGAGTTAGCACAGAATAGGGTTGAATGGCGGGTTCAGGTAACCGCGGCAATGAACCTTTGGGTTCCATAAAATATATAACATTCCTTTAGCTTACTTAGGAACTGTCTATTGTCTTTGAGTAAGTAAGTAATGTATTCTATTGGCCAAAATAAGTCCAATTGGAGTTATCATACTTATTTCATAGTTGACAGTCTGTTTTCAGCGGTTAAATGGTACATTTTAGAGGTCTAAAAATCCGAAGTATAGACCTGGATATTTCAGTACTTAGTAAAAATAATATTGCAGATACGCCTATACGAATTGAAAACTTCCCTCACCGCATCGCAAAACAAAGGCAAGGGTAGATGTGGTGATAAGGGTGGCCGTCACAGATAATCAGGGTTTCAATCTGCAGTTTTAATTTGCAGCGTTAATTACATGCTTATCAGGGGATGGAAAAGAAGGGCTGACGGACACACAATGGTAAGCTGATAACTGAAAACTTGTGTGGCTATGGTCCCCACAGGACGCGACCGCCAGCTAATTATGTCATGGCAACCAATACCTCCACGCTAGTTTTTATATCCTCATACAAATTACATTTTATATTCAAAACGCTCATATATAAATTATAATAATAACTGTAATAATAATCTTTTTATGTTACAAACTCTATAAGAAGGTGGAATGACGGTAAGGTTCTTTGTATGGGTTTAATACGTATCTACATGTTTACCTTAATTTTTTATTAGAAATACTAAAGAAAAAAGGAAGAAAAATGTATATATATAGGCTATATAAGAGGCTTTGTCCTGACTGACTGAATGAATGACTGACTTAATGACAGAGAATCAACGTAGAGCCTAAACTATAATAGGTAGAGACTTGGAATTTTAACAGTACCTTCGTTTCGTAATGTAAGTGCTCACTAAGAAAGGATTTTGCAAAATTTTGATTTTAAATTCCAAAAATAAAATGTTTTTGAGAATACCTAATCCCTTTTTACACAGAATTATCAAATCCAAATCACAGTTGACATGACAACATTTTGTTGCCAGTGGGCTCAGATGGGTTTGGAAATAAATGAAACTAGAATTTGACAAATTAGAGAAGATATCAATATAATTCAAGTTATAAATACATATTAAAGAATAAAATCCACGAAAATAATGCAGTCACATAACTTTCTCTACCCTAGACATAGAGAAAACAGTACGAGGTGTGGTGATATGTTTTGGGGAGAGAAGTATGAAAGTGATATTGCATTTCTGTTTAATTTCATCCCCAAAACCGGTTTATGGTAACATGAGAGTGAGAAATAAAATATTCCGCAAAGACAATACAATTTAATGTTACCGAAATTTCTGTTTCTTCTTATTTGAACCCCTACCAGGCTTGCTGTGTACTGTATAAGCGAGGGGATGCAGAATTCTACATCCTCTATGAGCCATAAAAAGCTATAGGCTATCAAGCGTTTTCTGAGGGAATAGTTTGAGTGTAATAGTCGTTCTTCCTATTTCAAATTCGAAATACCTATATAAGGACATAGAATTTAAAAAACGAAAGTCCTTCATAAGTTAATTTCCAATTACAAAATAAAAAACCCGGGCGACGCCGGGTCTTTTAAGCTAGTATCATATAAATTACAGAATAAAGATGCGAGAAATAAACTAAGAGCCTTATTACTGAGTAAACTGTTTTCATTGCAGTCCGGCGTGTGTTTACATATGAGAAATTTAGTTACTTATATGGCATGCTTAAATATTGTTATTACGAAGAGCCTCAATAACGTGCATTAGCAGTGGACTGTATCAGAGCTAAATGAGTGTGACAAGATTGAATACACGCTATACATTTCGATTGAGTGGATTTATTAATTATAACAATAATAGAATCATTCTTATCTAAGAATTAAAAATAATTTACATGATATTTGATGCGATTAGCACATTAGGTGGTTTCCTGTGAAATCTTGAAGTGATAGATGTTACATACAATCACAGCCGAACTGAAAACTTCTTGAATATCAGTCACTCGCTGGATGATGTCTTGAACTTATTCTGCCCAAAGAACGTAGAAGGTGACAATAAAGCTAAAGCAAAGCCAACTAGGAATGGAAAATAGAAATCATGGCCAGCTAGAAAACGTAGAAGAAGATAATTGTATAAAGGATACATCAAGGAAAAGATTCAACATAACTGAACAGAGCCCAACCTGTTTCACAAATGGTTTTTAATATAGGCTATAAGGGAACTTCTTAATGCATGAAATGTTAGTTCTTTAATAGCTATTTATGTATCAAGTACGCAAAATAACTCTTTAGCGGATGAAACTAGTATGGATGAGTCCGATAAGTTTTTGCGTACGTGGTGCATACAATATTTTTTAGTAAAAGCTCTCTATATTATATGAAATGAAACAAAAATTCCGTGTAATTAATTGTAATGAAAGGCATTGTCAGCCATTTGTTAATGTCATATTCTCGCAGCCACCTGAATCGCAGAACAACAATGAACCTACGTACCAATATGAAATGCGGTATAGATGCATTATATTTGAGACGATTTTTCGTAAACAATAATGGAAACATACTAGTATTTATGAAAAGCTTTTTATTTCCCGAGAAAATTTCAATTCAAGCCAGAAACATTGGAGCTGCTGCCAGCAAAATCACGGCAGCAGTTGACTATGAGAAGGAATAGGCTATATTATTGCACGCTGGTGCATCCATGGTAAGCAATGTTTCTCATGTGAACCAAAATGTGAAAAATTGTTGGCTTACTATTTGTTGTTATATGGTGAAGTAGGCTACCGTGTTTTGCGAAAAACCCTGGTAAAGTTTCTTACTACCATAAAGAAGCACGTTGGCTTAAATTTGTTGTGTTATGACTAGGGACCGGATTCTTAGGTTTTTACCTATTTTTTTCCTTACTTCCAAAACAAAAAACGCTCATACACTTTTCCGAATCATGTCCATAGGATTCACCCACATTAATTCTATGGCACCTAAAAATACCTAAATGGGGTATAAAAACCTAAATACACCTAAACGGGATATAAAACCTAAAATATCTAAATTTAGGCTACTTTTTTGTCTTTTTTGTTTGTCAGTTGAGAAATCGATATTTTGCGGAGAGACAATAATTTTTGTCGGGTTGAAATTAATACCACCAGCGTTTCGTTCAACCCATTGTCATCTAGGATGGACCAGTGGCGGCTATTCAGGGGAAGTAGGTGAAGTAGCACTTCACCAGTATTTTTCCTTTACAATACGTATTTTTAAAGTTTATTTTCCATATCACGAATGTTTGTTTTTACTATAATGTATTTCTACAATTTTGAATTTCCCTCCACTACTGGTGTCAACGCTAGGAGGCAGTGAGCTCCCAAGTCCTCCTAGCATTGAAGCTGAATATTCCCAGATGTTTGGGTAGTCTGTTCCACTAAAATTAGCTAAGGATCCACTAAGGATGGCAAAAACACGGAGGAGTGCAAGCAGCAGTTTTCTCGCTTATCCCACGTCCGCTAGGTGACGAGAACAGACTACCCACGAAGCCGTCCGTCCCTCTTGTTCAGGTCGACAGCAGCTCACACTGTCAGCTCGGAGAAAGAGGTGGGCACGTTAGATCTTCCACCGTCTGATGGTCTGACGCCGCCAAATTCGAATGTGTTAAATTCAGAAAAACACGGATTCCACAACCCCGATTAAGTATTCTGTCGCACTGGGAACACTAAGCGACTTCCTCTACCTCGATCATTAAAAATACTATTTTCTCGTCTCTTATTCCATTTCGGGGAACTCTCACGCGATTTTCCTGCCCTAATTATTATTATTATTATTATTATTATTATTATTATTATTATTATTATTACTATTACTATTATTATTATCATCATTATTATTATTATCATTATTATTGTTATTATTATTATTTTTACTTCCTCTGCCCGTACCATAGAGGAAGTATTGTTTTCGACCCCCAAATTCGAAGTTGAGTTTTTGATATAAATGCACGTTTTGAGGCCCCCTGAATCCAAAAATGCTATTTTTGGAAACATGTCTGTGTGTCAGTGTGTCTGTCTGTGTGTGTGAAAAGTCTGTGAACAAGCTAGCTCCAAAACGGAAAATCGTATGAAATCAAAATTTCGTATTTGGGTAAGGTACCTTCTGAAGATGTGAGCCGAAGATTGGCGATTCCCTTATTTTTAAGGGGACTTTACATGAAGAAATTTTCGTTTTTCGCGATTTTCTCAAAAACGGCTCTAACGATTTTCTTTAAAATTTGCAGATGTGTTCCTTTTGATGAGAGCTAAAACTTATATTTGAAACTTTTTTTCGAAAAAATTCTCTGAAGGGTAGTTACAAGCCACCCACTGTTCACCCACTATTTGTAGAAAGTTTGTCTTGCGTGATGAACAACTGAATATGCGCTCTTTCATGGCCTCTTATTCTATGAGAATGTGAAGTGATAAAAATGTATTGTTGGCCATGCATAGAGTAAAGAAGTATCTGAAGGAAATATTCGATAAATTTCGGAAATTATTCTTTACGGCGGAAAGTTCAATAAACGTCTGCAGTCACTTGTTCTTTTTTTTAAGTTTGTTATATAGCCTGTGCTTTTAGTCGCATCGTTGAAAGAAGAGGTATTTATAGGATAATTAGCGTAAAATTGTGTCTTGCGATTCTGTACAAGGATATGTGAATTATTTGGGCAGAGGAAGTTATGTGACTTTCACATCAGATTTTTTTGTGCTATTTTCTCTCGTCACACAACTCACACAACGTTCGACGAGACGAGAGAAATTAGCAAAAAAATAATTAGGGTAGAGAAAATCGCGTGAGAGTTCCCAGAGATGGATTAGGAGACGTGCAGTTTAGATATGCCTACTAATAATTTTTAAAAATATTTTAAGTTTGCTGTATGAAATGGTATTTGCAGCACACCCTCGTTTTGAGCCACGAGCCGCTATTGGGTGAATTCCATTATTAACATAAGCATGTGGCATTTTTTTTTCTCTTCACCTAATTTTTCGGCCACGAGCCGCCACTGGGATGGACAGTATCCAGAGAGGAAGTGTAAGAGTACCGGTGTATTCTTTTTAAAATATTCGTACGAACAACCATTGGTGCCGTGTATGAACAAGGATATTATAGATTTCTGTGTTTTAAAGCGCTTGTTTGCTTTTATTACTGCCCTGTTATTCATACTTAGTGGTCACACTATGAGTTCTAAGAAGACGTGTTAATTATGACGAAACAAATTAAATCGAATTTAATCCGGCAGTGGATTGGCGACGACCTGAATTTCACTACAGATGGGAAAGTAATATTTTGTCAAGCCTTCCAGAAACACTTAAGTATTATTTACCTTTCTAGAAAAGGGGGAACTTTTCGTCCCTAGTTGAACTGTTGTGCGGTTAGCATGCGCAACAACCGAAGAAAGGAAAATAATCAGTTTCACATTAACTACATCCAACCATAAACTATTTTACTCACCAAATTAGAAGCATCGGATTCGAATCCTGAGAAGGGTAGTGTCTGGATACAGTATTAACTATTAACTAAGAGATAACAGGAAGAACTTCACAGTTGAGAATCTTGAAAGATATTTAGTGATATACTGTAACCAGGAAATGTGAGGCAAACTTATTTTCACTGCTTCTTTTGATTGTTTATGCTTTCTTTCTTCAATTGTATAATATCCTAAAGCAAGTTTACACAAATTTAAGTCAATTTTGTTAAGATAAACTTTACAAGTATTATGTATTAAATCCTATGTAGCACATTCAAATTCATTAAACCAATTATTCTACCCGAAAACGATATTTTGGAGAAAAAACCTAAAAAAAACTATTTCACCTAATGGAAAACCTAAAACAGTGTTTTTAAAAACCTAAAAATCCGGTCCCTAGTTATGACCGCTTAAATCCATGTAAAAGTAGGTGTGACTGGTCAATACCATCTGGATTTTGTTTATAGATTGCCATGCACTTTTATGCCTTGTTAGCGGCCTTGGTCGCTAAAATGCAATTTTTCGGCGTGTTACCAGTCCGACAAGCAGCTCTTTTAGAGAGCGTGTACTAAATAAATAAATAAACTATACAGGAGACACCAAATTCTTTGACAGACTGTGCAGCACTCATTGGTACGCTGTCTCTATGGTGACTGTATGGACTTACGGTATCGAATTGGACGCATGTTTAAACAGTCGAAGTGCTATAGTATATTGCGATACAAGTGCCGTAATCGGTGCATACGGATCGAGGAAAGAGTTTTTTTTCAATTTCCGAGATCCGTTATGCGCTTACGGCACGAGGATTGCATGCTATTTTTTGCACGATGATTATTTATATCAATTTATTTATATTAATTGAGATATTAGCTGAAAATATTATGTTTATACACTATTGAAGATGGATGTTATATTTCAGAAAGTGATTCATATTTGTTGGTTGTTATGGGGACCGAATATTTGTCCTGTTAAAGTCGCCACAAACAGCCATACATCTTCTACTCCACTGCAAACTACAGGATAAACATAGACCACCTTATATGAAAGTTTCCAACATAGTTCTGCAAAAAGTGATCTCATCTCCACGAACAATCAAGTATATATATGAAATCTACAAGACACTACCTTAAAAATTTAAAATGATTAGTTTATGTAATTCCATAGAACACTAACTCAGACAACATGTAATATTTTGTAAATACTATGTATTCTTTTGACTAAATATCCTGCGATATACCCTCAGGGTAAAACGCAGGTTGTAAATATGTAGCTAAATAAAAAAATAAAAAATAAAAAAAATAAAAAAAAAATAAAGTCGCCACAAACTGGGGGGGCCTTGGTTCCGGTCTTCCATAAAGGCTTGTATTATGATGGATTTACTTACGGCACTTGTGCTATTTGTAATTTTTTGCCGCACGGAGATTTCGTTTGTTTTCATAGCAACCAGATTGCGTGCGGGAATGTCAAGTTACGATCCACGGCAACAATATTCGTAAGTACCACTAATTAGTTACGTCGTGCAAAATAGCTTTAAGAGACTTCTAACATAGCATACTCAGGCTAACGTTAAACTAACTGCTTATTTTAAATTTTCAAATAATAGGCCTAGTATAATTTATGTTAATAGGTTTGGCTAATTTCATTCGCGGCAATGCAAGAGACAGAGGTAGGAAACGTAGAGAGATAGAGAAGGTAAGTAAAATTAAGAACGGACATAGAGAAAACAGCGAAATAGTAGCCTAATAATAGGAAATAAATAATGAAAACGAGCAAAAAGAAAATTAGATACCGGTATGGAAATTTATATGACATTATTATAGTATTGTATGATAAAAATGAAGACTCAGGACACAGCGAAGTGTACTCACGAGGGGAAGATGTTGAGTCGATACCCCAAACCCTCCCAACGGGCTAGGGCTGTATTAATTATTACCGCCCTTAAAACCACGATACGCACAGTTCTGCTGTTCCAGGAACAAAATCAATCCCTGGCTATTTATATGCGATTTGAAAATATCTCAGTCATATGCGAACATGCTGGCTTTCTCCCACACTCCTGCTGCATGGACAATATAAACTAATCTAAGTAACGTAAAATTGCTCATAATTCCATATTGCATGATTCTATCATAGGTCATGAAAAGAGTGATGTCTTGAGAGAATCTGGACATCGAGTTATATTTTTTATTGTGACTATTTAGCGAAACTAAAACAATTAAGAACGCAAGGAGTACTATTAAAGCCATGCAAATTAATAAAATACATCGCAATTTGTGTCATTGTAAGCGAAATAGTCTATGTTGGGACAGTCGATATATTATAATAAGACTTCGGATTTTAGGTAAAAACCTATTTTAATCCTTAAGTGATATATGGACGAAAACTTATATATGCATGTTTCTTATGTGACTATGCCTAAAACTGATACTTTTATAGGGCCTAAAACAGCCTATTTTTACCTTAGAGCCTAATATTGCCTTTTTGCTTGTTTTTCCTCTAAAGCTCAAAATAAATTATTTTTTGTTATAAATTCTAGCATTTATCTTCAGTTCGTACTAAATTTTTAGCTCGGAATGTGCAGTACATGACACATTTGTGATGTGGTTAAATAGTAAGGAATGTTTCGTCTTCAGTAGAACAATTCCTTGGAATTCCCAAGAAAATGTTTTTCTCCCGACTCCCACATCCAGTAACAATAAATAAATAAATAAATCACTGAGGGATACAAGGGGTTGAATATGCTAGAGTGCATAGCTTCTGCTCGCAGGGATTAGGTTTTCACTATTATGGTAGTACTACAGGCCCTAGTAATAGGTCTATGTAATTCTGTGTACCATAGGCCTACGAGTATATCTGAGTTTTATCATTATTATTGATTAATTTAATGGTGACTTCAATAAATGTAATATTCTGCATTGCAATTGAGATATTTCATAAAATTGGCAACTTAACGATTTTATAAGAGACTATTTTACGATTTTTAGAACCTATTTTCCAATTTTTAGATCCTATTTTAGGTACCTAAAACAGCATTTTTAGTGACCTAAAAGTTCGAAGTCTATAACGTCTATGACGTCGGCGATAGTCACGCTTGGTGCGACTTTTCATCAGCTGTTTTATTTTTCTGATTTTTCGTGCATATCAGGTCCCAATTAACAAAGATAAAAAGGAAGTTTGCTATAAATATTTTAAGTGTGACACATAAAAGGTTTTGAATCGATGTGTTAGAGTATTATCGATCCACCCAGGACTCACGAGCCACCTTGTGCCTCCCCCATGCAAGATATGAGAGGGTGCAGTCCAATTAGGCTAACTGGTACACAGTGTTTAAAACCTACCCCTCCTACAAGAGATAATGTATTGGACCCACCCCTCATATTTTCCATTTTACGAACGATTATGCACTAGGCACTCTCTCCTGGATTTCTCTCCTACATTCCTAGATAAACTGACCAAACTGTACGAATAAGGGGCCATGTTAGGCAATGTTTACATTAAAATCCGTCGTTTGGAAATGGGCACATATCCCCTAAAGCAGCGTTTCTCAACCTATGGTCCGCGAAGATGGTGCAGATGGACCTCAGACATAATTAAAAATATCATAAAGCAAGTGGAAAGTTAAGTAATTTTTTTCTCACATATTTCGTTATAATGACCTATAATTAATACCCCTAATATTAACCTTCTTTTTAAAAATGGGATGTAAAATTAGGGGTCCGTAAAATTTGTTACACATTTTAGAGGTTCTCGGGTTCAAAAAGGTTGAGAAACGCTGCCTTAAAGTATAAAGAACTAAAGTAAAGAATAAATGAAACAAGGAAATAGTACATTCTGCAAGGACCCTATAAGGTACTTAATAGTTATTCCTCAGGTTCCCGAGCGACCCCTGGTGATCCCGTAAGGGGATATTCTCAGCGTATTTGTTACTGGGGTGCGCCAGTCCCCTACCTACTTAAACCTAAGGACACATACACACACCCAGTCCTGAACCCGGGAGAGGAATTTTTCACTACTGAAAAATTCCCGACCACTTTTATGTTAAAATCATTGCTTTTGTATAAGTTTCAATTATTTTTATTTTACTTTTCTTCTTTTTCTACCTATTATTATTATTATTATTATTATTATTATTATTATTATTATTATTATTATTATTATTATTATTTTCTCTCTAATTTGTTCTACTTACAATTTTGAATTTTCATTATTAGACTATAGTTTAATACAGTTTTAATTATACTCCTCGCTAACATTATTGCAGTTCAGATACTTCGGTAAAAAGAAATAAACAAGATAACCAAATTAAGTATAATAAATGACAGATTAATTGCCCAAATTTATTCAAACTAAAATCATAAAATCTCATAGCCCGTGTTTGGTCTCAAAATGACCGTGAAAAGACGGAACATTCATTATAAATATTATTAACTAGAAAGAAGGCAAAGGTAAAAAGTTTAACAACATCATTTTAAATAACTATTAAAATGAGATTGCAGTGGATAGACAGAGATAGCTGGGAATTTCCCTAGCAGACCTAGCGGGTGCGAGATAATGCAATGCAGTACTCAGGTACAATGTATCGGGAATCTCCCAAGATATAATCAAAGGGTACTGATCCACTTAAGTAATTCTAAGAAGTCGGCTATTGAGTTCAAGCCTTGCTTCTGATGTTGCTACTGATACAACACGCTGTCCGAACCTTCTTAGAAATCCGAGACGCTAAGTTGTGGGTTTTGAGAATAAGGGAAAATCCAATTGATTTCCGTGGGAAACTAACATATTATTATTGGTCGGGAGATTTGCCAATAAGAACTGGTCTATAGTACCACGTGCCGGGATTCACGAATAATAATTAAGAAGAGTAGGGATAAATGTTTGTCCAAGAAAGTTTTCTTTAGGCCTAACGTGGCACTGTAAAATCACTCTACTTCAAGGCCCCGCGCCTATAACAGTCATATTCAACTCTACTTCAAGGCCCCGTGCCTAGAGCAGTCAACAGGACTCTACTTCAAGGCCCCGTGCCTAGAACAGTCAAAATCACTCTACGTCGAGGCCGCGTGCCTACATCAATCACTCTACTTATCTTTGAGGCCGCGTGCCCACAGAATTAATTGGACTTATAAAATTTTAGCTGTGGAATTAATCGACTTAGAAGGATTCTTACTTTCAATCGCGATTAGTCAAAATCATATACGGCAGCAATTGTATCACTAGTAACGATCTACCGAGAACTTGTAACAATATTAATTATTCACAAACAAATTTTGTAATTATTGTCAATGACTGGACTTGTATTTCCAACGTTTTGAATAAACAGAATATTCCTTCAGTGTTCAAAGAAACTGCATTATTATTCAAGCAATAATATTAAGGTGTTCTTCGCTTCCTACCCTGAAGCTAGAGGGAAGTGCTCAACGATCGACTGGCAGACCGGAGGCGGGTTCAACAAATCAGAAATATTCAGTATATGCATTATACTGTGGCGCCCAGGTAAACATCACATATCAACACCGAACCGCTGTACATGGCGCCCAACGTGGGGCACGAGTGAAGCTGGACATCAAGGATCACCAACTTCAAAAATCATCCCAAAACGGAAGGAAGACACCGCAGAATTTCTAGAACGTCACCCGTAAAGGCACCGCTGGAATTCAAGATCGTGGTACATCAGTTCCGGAGACCGCCGCAGAAAACATCAAAAATCACCAACAGATAAGAACTTAAATATACATAGAGTTTCAGTAAAGTAAACAATTTTATTATCAATAATTTAAGAAACAGTAAATATTAATTAAATAAATTAGTAAGCCTGACATCAAATAATATTTTTTTAAAAGTTTGCAATTTAAGATCAAAGTAAAATTAAACTGAAACTCACTAAGTAAATTAAAGAATAAATTCAAGTAAAATAAAATCTTTTTCAAATTAAAAGAACTCAGGCATATCGAATATTTATTGTGCAAGGGTATAATTATACATGTTATGCATTATATGTTGAACTTCTTAACCAAAGGTAAGGTAGATCGTAAGAGTGTATCAGTACCCTTATAATTTATGTATGTGGCTTAGAAACGGAAAAGTTACTAGGAATAAAATTAATATGGAAGGTGGAGAGGGGCACGACTTGCTTACTGGTGAGGAAATAAATAATTGTAGAATGGAGATTAACAATGAGAACAGTGTCGCGACAGGTGACGGGGTTTTGGAGCAGGGAGTTGATAATAGGCAGGAAAATATTGCAACAAATATTCAGCTGACCGAGAATGATAGTGTAACTGAACATAGGCCTAGGGAATTGAATCAAACTATAGACCCGAATTCTATTGCATATTTGATAGCTATGATGAGGGAATCTAAGGAAGCTATGATGAAGGGACTAGAAAAATCGAGTAAGGAAACTAGGGAAAGTATCAATGAACTAGAAAAAAATTCTGGGGAAAAGATAGAGAAACTAGGAGATAGGATAGAACAATCGAGCCAAGAACATAGACAGAACATAGATAGGCTTGAGAGGGAGCTAAATAATATAAAAGAGGTCCAATCTAACTTATGCAACGAAATCAGGGGAGAATTCTGTAGGGAACTTAAAGAAAGTGAAAAAGCAATGAGGCAAGAAATTAGTGAAAGTCAAGGGGAAATTAGGTCTGAATTAGAGGCTAATATGGCATCGGTAGATAGGAAAATAGAGATTCAGGGCAAGAAATATGAAGAAAAATTATTCAATGAAAGGAAAATTTTGGAGAAGGAAATACAGAAATCGGAGTCTAGCTTGAAAAAGAATATGGAGACTCAGGTGGGAAAAGTAAAAGTAGGGTTAGGAGATAAAATCTCAGAAGTAAATGACAAGGTAGTGCATTTAGAAAATATATTAGCTGAGAAAATAGGAGAAATCTCTAAAGAAGTAAGCACGGTAGCTAAGGAGGTTGAAAATCATAGGCCTGTAGCAAATAACTATGCTGTAAATTGTAGTGAGGGTATATGTAATGGAATAGGAAATACATATAGGCCTCCTAGTGTTGCAAATGAGTCCTGTAATACAGTACACGAGACGGTAGCCACCAGCATGCCGGTAGTTAGCGATAATAGGATTAATATATGTAACCTAATAGGAAATGAGGTATCACTTCCCAGCTTCAATGAGAGCAACACGAGCCCTCAGAGTTTCTTGAAATCTGTTGAAGAGTATTTTACTTTGCGGTCTATTCCATCTCAGTACAAAATGTTGATCCTCGGTAGAGCCTTAAAAGGAAAAACAAAAGAGTGGTTTGAACTTACAGTACACCCGGAGTGCAACTATGAGGATTTTAAGCAGTTATTCTTAGCAAGATATTGGGGTGAGGCGAAGAGAGCTTTAGCTAGAAATGAGGTCTATAATGGGAGATATTCACCTAGGGGCAACGTCTCTCTATCGGACCATTTCTTAAGAGTTATAGGCCTAATCAAGTTACTAGACCCCGGAATGCCAGAACGAGAGGCCATTCAGCTTGTGACGAGACATTTTCAGCCGGAAATATGTAATCTGCTTATAGTATCATGTCCCCAAACTTATAGCAAGGCTTTGGAGTTATTATCTAGTTTCGAAGTAGGAACTAACAGAGAAGAGCGTAGCGATAATAGGAGACAAAATGGACCGGATAATATGCAAATGAATCAAGATACGAGAGGAGGTCCAAATAATGACAGAGGTAGATGGAACCAAGGACATGCCAACAGAAATGCGGAATCGAACAGAGGACCCCCTAATAATAACTCATATAGAAATAATGGGAACCAAAACTGGAGGGGAAATAATCAAGAGAATAGGCCTCAAGACAGACAAGTAAATAATGTTCGATTTCATGGCAGGATGCAGAACGAAGTAGGAGAACGAATTCCAGAAAACCAGGGGGACATTAACATAGAAGGTGAAAGGAATCAGGCGCATAGCACGGGAAACCACAATGATATTCAGGGAGACATTCGTCACAGAAATGACGAAAGGCATGTAGCGCAAGACAGGCCTTTAAACTACTAGGAGACGCATTTGGAGGTCGAAATGACGTCACACAGACCGAGGGATTAAAAGGATTAAAAAGACCTGATAATGAAAATAAAACACGAGAGAAGGGGTGCGTAGTAGGATGTGCAAATAGAGAGGGTATAACACCCACATATCCGCCATTAATAAGGGTAAAAATAGACCAATTTGAAGTCGATATGTTGGTGGACACTGGCTGTACTTTTTCTCTAATAAACGAAAAATTCTATGAAACGCTGAAAGCAGCAAGAGTGCGCGTTCAGGAATTGAAAGTACATGGCCTATACGCACAAACTGCAATTGGTGCCAAATCCCATAAAATTGAGCATCAGTGTATGTTGCCGTTGGAAATTGAGGGAAAGAAGTTAGAAGTCTACTTTTTGACAATAAAACATTTAGCACATAAATTAATTCTGGGTTGTGATTCTATGACAGATCAACTAATGAGAATAAATTTTGAAGAAAATTGGGTAGAAATGGAATTAGATGAGAAAGAAAAGTTACGTGTACCGTTTTTATCTAATGAGAATATAATTACTAAGGAGTTGGAGTGCCAAAATGAAGATGTATTATTACGCGAGCCTTTCGTGGTGGAATCAGTTGTAGTACAAGAGGGAAATAGTATCGACGAATATAGGCCTATGGGAATTAAACCGGCCGTATTTATATATGAAGGTGATAATGAGGCTGATTGTGACGAAAGTGTCGCAGAGTTACAGGGAATGGAATCTGATATTGTTTGGGAGGACGAAGAATATGATCATTTGTGCATTAAGGGTTCTAATAATTATGTAGATGAAAATGAATGTGAAACGGTACACGCGAATTTTACTAACATTAGTCAGAATGGAGGAAATGAAGAGGAAAATGTTGATATCGAATTAATTCTCAGAGAGAAAGTAGAAGAAATTGATGTGCTATCAGATGGTCAAAAGTCGACTTTATATAACATGCTATATAAGAACAAATCAGTGTTCAGTTCAACTCCAGGCCTATTTCGGGGTTACCAACGCAAATTGAAATTAAAACAAGATATTCCTGAGCGTCGCTATAAGAGTAGGCCTGTACCAATTTCAATGATGGAAGAAGCCTGTAAGCAAATAAATCCGATTTGTGGTGTAGTGAAAGCACATGGAAAACTACGCTTAACCTTTGACTCTAGTTATCTTAAATTATTCATAGAAGCAGAAAATTTTTGGGCAGAACCAATAAAGGATATAAATCCGTAAAATGTATTCAGATGATCAGTGATTTTTGTGTGACGTCATTTATCGACAATGTATTGTAAATATGAACAAATTAGAGGAAAGGGCAGAATAACCGAAAGGCATTGTACTGAGTTGGAATAATGTAGGCCTATAACCTGCAATGTATATTTTACGCGGTAAAATAGCTACTGGCATGATAGGTTATCAGTTCCACATAGGTTTAGGATTAGAGGAATGTGTATAAATGAGAGTAAAATATACGTGTGTGTATTGCATTCTTTATAATATAGTGCAAGTGTAATGAGAACTGCTTGATCGACCTTGTCAAAGTCTCATGGTAAAAGAGTGTTTCTTTGCATTCTTTATAATATAGTGCAAGTGTAGTGAGAACTGCTTGATCGACCTTGTCAAAGTCTCAATATAAAAAAAAAGTGTTTTTGTTTTTCTTTATGCATTCAATATATTTTATAAAATTTCAGTGAGAACTGCTTGAGCTTAATTTTCATGGTCTCACGAGGGTATATCGGTAAATTTATGGTGTTTACGTAAAATTTTGTTGTAATGTCTTGGTCGTGCAATAAACCAAGTAATACGTACAAACAACGTAACACTACAGAAAACCGCAAGATGTATGAAGGCATGAATGTGATAGGTTCAGAAAACTTGTACATGTGGGACAGGATTTAAGGTGAAGTCTCGTGTCAGGATAGGAATTAAATTACTTATGTATTTGTGTAAGATAGTTGCAACACTGGAGGAAAATAAGGTATAATATTTTGTGGAGAGATGCAGTATATTCAGCCAGTAAGTCAATCATAGGCTATGATGATTCCTGTCTTAATAGACTGGGGCATATATTGCAGTTCAGATACTTCGGTAAAAAGAAATAAACAAGATAACCAAATTAAGTATAATAAATGACAGATTAATTGCCCAAATTTATTCAAACTAAAATCATAAAATCTCATAGCCCGTGTTTGGTCTCAAAATGACCGTGAAAAGACGGAACATTCATTATAAATATTATTAACTAGAAAGAAGGCAAAGGTAAAAAGTTTAACAACATCATTTTAAATAACTATTAAAATGAGATTGCAGTGGATAGACAGAGATAGCTGGGAATTTCCCTAGCAGACCTAGCGGGTGCGAGATAATGCAATGCAGTACTCAGGTACAATGTATCGGGAATCTCCCAAGATATAATCAAAGGGTACTGATCCACTTAAGTAATTCTAAGAAGTCGGCTATTGAGTTCAAGCCTTGCTTCTGATGTTGCTACTGATACAACACGCTGTCCGAACCTTCTTAGAAATCCGAGACGCTAAGTTGTGGGTTTTGAGAATAAGGGAAAATCCAATTGATTTCCGTGGGAAACTAACATATTATTATTGGTCGGGAGATTTGCCAATAAGAACTGGTCTATAGTACCACGTGCCGGGATTCACGAATAATAATTAAGAAGAGTAGGGATAAATGTTTGTCCAAGAAAGTTTTCTTTAGGCCTAACGTGGCACTGTAAAATCACTCTACTTCAAGGCCCCGCGCCTATAACAGTCATATTCAACTCTACTTCAAGGCCCCGTGCCTAGAGCAGTCAACAGGACTCTACTTCAAGGCCCCGTGCCTAGAACAGTCAAAATCACTCTACGTCGAGGCCGCGTGCCTACATCAATCACTCTACTTATCTTTGAGGCCGCGTGCCCACAGAATTAATTGGACTTATAAAATTTTAGCTGTGGAATTAATCGACTTAGAAGGATTCTTACTTTCAATCGCGATTAGTCAAAATCATATACGGCAGCAATTGTATCACTAGTAACGATCTACCGAGAACTTGTAACAATATTAATTATTCACAAACAAATTTTGTAATTATTGTCAATGACTGGACTTGTATTTCCAACGTTTTGAATAAACAGAATATTCCTTCAGTGTTCAAAGAAACTGCATTATTATTCAAGCAATAATATTAAGGTGTTCTTCGCTTCCTACCCTGAAGCTAGAGGGAAGTGCTCAACGATCGACTGGCAGACCGGAGGCGGGTTCAACAAATCAGAAATATTCAGTATATGCATTATACTGTGGCGCCCAGGTAAACATCACATATCAACACCGAACCGCTGTAACATAATTTACATTTATATAATTCAATCATGTTTCTCTTTTTTATATTTTTTATTCTTTATTAGTTTATTTGGTAAGGTTTGAATGTATCCACCTCTGGTTAGTGGAAGAGAAGGCCTCAAGTCCTTAACTACACCAGAGGGAAATATAAATAAATAAATAAATATAACGAGGCACAGAAGAAAATTCAGTGACAGTGCATTTATGAGATTTTATGAATTGTATCTTCTTTTATAAATGTGACAAAATGCAGTTTTGATTTTAATTATTGGAACTCCAAGCCAGCAAAAAGATGCCCTGAAGATGGTGCAAGCGCACCGAAAGGCCTAGGTGACGATTAACAAAATAAATCATAGCTGAGCAACTGGTCTCACATTTATTTTGTTTCATTGATCGAGCTCAACAGTATAGGGCTTGTATTTTAATAAATCTAACACTGAAATAATTTGCTGAAGTAAATATAGGCAATATTAAAGATATCATTTTTTTCAGCAATAGTGTAAGCCCATTATTTAAAAAAAAAAATATATTGAAAAGTCTAAAGTTAAATTTAACGTTTATATATATATATATATAATATACAGCATTATATGTATATTTAATATGCAATATTAATTCATGAACGTGCAGAACTGAATTTCTGTTACATGACCCTGATTTGGTACAGTTTTTAACGTATTTCTGGCTCGTTTGTTTTTAACAGTAATCGATTATTTTTGTATGTAACCTTTTGCATATTACAGTGATGCTATCAGATAATATGGATGAGATGTATACTGACAGATATAACTATATACCCTATACTGATAGGGATTGGAATTATTCTTAGCGCGTGGATCTATTTCAGGATAACGAGGAGGGAAATCTCACTTTCGCGTGCCAATCCTGGAGGCTGCATGCATTTGTCATCAGTGCTAAATACATAGACTCTTGTCTCGAATCTTAGGAATATTGGAGTCTTCTACAGTACTAGTAAAAGCTATTCAGTTTGTTTTCTGGGCGGTCCGACATATCATTATTAACAAGCATTTCACGGAACACTGATATTCAAGAAAACTAAACTTAAAGGTCGTCTTTTTGTTTAGGTAGATTCTACCTATTGCATTCGATACCATGTCATGACTTTTGAAAAATTCTTTCATATCTTTACGTTTCCTGCCTCCGTAAGTAAGAAACCACCGCCTGTTCAAAATAAAAAATAAAATAAAAAATTGAAGATATTTGAACCAAATTTTTTTTATGTTATTTCTAGGCCAAATAGTTCGGACAGGTTCGTTAATGAGCAAAATTGGCCCGAGGGGGGTCGAGGGAGGGGGTTGAAATTTAAAAAAAAATATATCTCAGCCCCTATGAAGTATAGAGAGAAACTTTGTTTGAATAAATTAGAGTACTCCCTATGCCGTTCACAGTGACACCAACAATTCGGAGGATTTGGGGGTACGAGTGGGGGGTGGGGGTGGGGGGATGGAAATTCGAAATTTTTGAAACCACCTCTTGTGGGGTATCGAAAAGCTCTTGATGAGTACTCTACAAATCAGTAACTAGTTTCTCGATAGTTGTCATATAAGGCAAGATTTGAATGTTTGAAAAAGTGTTCTTTCCTCTTTTTTGCAGTTAGGCCCTATTATTGCGGGTTTGTCAAGCCAAGGCTAAAGAAGAAGAGTGCTGCGGAGCGACAACAAATTAAACCAAAGGATTTCGAAATCTACCTCAGCTTGTAGGCCTTCCTGAAGGGATTTTTTTTTAGTTTAGGGGTTTATCTCAGGATGAATTATTGATAGAAAATACAAAGATAAATTATTAATATTTGGAGCAGCATTTAGATAAAAACGATTCAAAACTAGAATAATTAATGTAATGTTCGACATGCATATCATTATCAAAATTGCATCACTTAGTTCAAAATCCCGTTCCTAATGAGTTAATTTGGTAATTTTTTTACTTACCTATGGCCCATTTTAAATTTTTTGGGGGGAGGGCAATTTTGAAGAATTTTAAAATTAAAATGCCTTATTAATACGACACTTTCTGATAATTTTAATTAACCCACAGCCAGGTTAAAAAAAAAAAACTCGTTGTAGTATCCTTTACAATAGTGAATGGCGAAGATAATTACAAACTATCCATCATCATTACTAATATTATTATTATTATTATTATTATTATTTTATCACGACGAGGGCAGGATGTGTATTTTTATTTAATTACTGCCAACTTGAGAAGAGACGAGACGGATAGCGGAGACAGTGGTGCCAACACTTTTTTATGCACTTCCTCACTGCTTTACAAAGTTCGCCAAGCTCGACCTCCCAGCAGGGGGGTAAAGGGGGGGACTTTGTTACGTTTCCTCACATGCTGGTCCGTGCATCAACTGTTTAACAGCCACCAAGCCCGTACATAATATCTCAAACGAGACAATAAAAAATGTTACTAAGTGACTACTTCTAGATAAAAGCAACTCTTTTTTAAATTTCTTCACTTTAAGGAGAAGTTACAGTAGTGAAAAGTTAACTCAGATGAACAAGAATAGATCATAAGTAAATTTGTTTATAAAGTCTTAAAATATTTGGATAATTAACTTACGTTTAAAATAAATTCTTAGCTAAAATAAAATTATATATATATATATATATATAATAGTATTCATGTAGTACTCATTTCAACTTGACCAAAGAAGTAAACAAATATCTGATTAGTTTGATAATCATATGTGAAGGAATATGGCATAGCTAACTGTATTGCAACTTCCAAAACCGTACATGAACACTGTAAAACAATATGTCATGAGAAATACCATAAAATAAGCACTAAATTGGGCATTATTCTTGTACCGCTCAACCGATTTGGTCCAATATCAATAGGCTTCTTTCCATGGACATTATAAATGCGTAAACCAAATTTCATGAAAATCTGATAACGCGTGTTTGAGTTATCGCGCATACAGACACACGAACGGATGGACAGATATTTTCCCGTCCCCCACACTAACATAAAGTATCATTCTGGCACTTAATATAGTAGTAGTACTAATAATAATAATAATAATAATAATAATAATAATAATAATAATAATAATAATAATAATAATAATAATAATAATAATGATAATAATAATAATAAGCCGAGCGAAGCGCCTTCCTTCTGTAACTCATCTGTTCGGCATTTTGTCTGTTTGCAAAATTCTGTTCGGTATTACGATCAACTGCATTGTCCGATGTACTCGGATTAGGCAGAAATCTTTTTGAAGACAATAAAAGCGACCTACTACCCGCGCGCCATATCTTGGGCGCTGGATTTACGGGGAAGTGAGGGTTGGGGGGAACAAAACATAGCTAATCCGCCAGTCTTTCTGCAGTGTTGTCAACCAAAGAAATCACATTTCAGCAGAATCGCGCGTATGGTAAGCGCACGTCAACAGCGTGAGTGTGGATGCCGAATTGGATAATTATTTCCAATGAATCATTCTCGCTATTTTATGTAGTGACATTTAATAGACAACGATTTTAATGCAGTCCAATAATATAACGTGGTGACGGTATTGCGTAACAATTAATAACACGTCATAAGGCTTTAGTTATCAAATAAATCATCTTCCTCCGGGAAGAGAATGTTATATAAATAGGGTCAATATTTTTACACTGGGTGACTAGTTTTAAGCATAAAGAGTCTTAGCAGAACATGCTTCACCATTTCGTGTTGTAAAACATAAGAGAGCTAAGGCATCTAAAAGTGGAGAAAACTATAGGCCTAATTTTAAACGTATTTAATACGTTTTGTAAAAGTTCGCTCAACTTTCAGTCCATGAAATTGACATCAGAATTCACGGGAGTATCAGAAATTAGCACATACGGAATTCTTAAAAAGGTGAGGAAAGTGTTGGATGTACAATGTCGTGTTTGTGAAATAATCAATTCGAAAAATTGTATTTATCCCCATAACTCCATGCGTCAGAAAAGATAATGTCAATAAATAAACAAGGATCCTGAGACAGAATGAAAGCTTAGTATTGAAGCCACTAGATGTCAGGGTGTATAGCGTACTTCGTGTTTCAATGTTGTCAGCTTTACCTACGAAGTTGAACGAAACCTACCGAATGAGGACTAGGGAGCCGAGCGATCAAGAAATCGCGCGCGGGTAGTATGTATGAAGATTCATTTTTTATTCCTTTTCAAGGTGGTGGCCCTTTTAATGGTTCCGATTCGTGTAATGTTCAGTTTCTTTTAATGATTCTAGCCAAACGGTTCATGCAATAAAATTTGAAGACTACTTCCATTCTCAAGTGTAAAATTTTCTACACCTCTGTTCCAGTATATTTATTACGTAAGTAATACCTTGTCGGCATTTCTTATGTTTGTAAATTTGTTTGGTACGCAGTCACGATCAAACGCGTTGTTCGATTTCCTTCCAATTTGGCATACATGTTCCCTGAAGTCATTAATAAAGACGTACGGATTTTATTTTCTTATTCCGTTTCATGGAGAAGAGGAGATCTTAGATTTTCTTTTGAACGCGAGGTCTACTATTCAAAGCACTTCTACTACTACTACTACTACTACTATTACTACTACTACTACTACTACTACTACTACTACTACTACTACTAATAATAATAATAATAATAATAATAATAATAACAAAATCATGTGAATTGATATAAAAAGGTACCAGAATGCTTTTGTTTTATCAGTGATAACTCCAATTATGTTATGCAGAAAATAAGTTATTTTTGTAATCGACTCCCGAGTTAAGCTCCAGATCGATTCATTAAGCAGGGATTACGGAAGAACAAAGGTCTAAAGTTCGATAAGCGTATGTGAAGGAATATGTGGGTAGTGTTATTTGTCAAAGCTAACTGTATTGCAACTTCCAAATCCGTATATGAACACTGTAAAACAATATGTTGTCATGAGAAATGATTTGCACTTGATAAATTCTGTAAAATGTATTATCATAAAATAGACACTAAATTGGGCATTACTCTGGTAACGGTCAACCGGTTTTGTCCGAGATCAATAGGCTTTTTCCCCATGGACGTTATAAATGCGTATACCAAGTTTCATGAAAATCAGATAAACTTTGAGTTATCGTGGATAGCCAGACAGACATTTTCCCGTACCATTTTGGCACTTAATAATAATAATAATAATAATAATAATAACAACAACAACAACGACTACGTCCCGGGTACCGGTATTTTCATCTTATCACAGCCCCATGTGACGCAAGAAAAGATTTAAAATCGATGTCCCATGAATGATAGACAGTTTATGACAAGTGATATCATTTCCAATCCTAACTTGATGTTCGGAAAACAATTTTTCAGTCCAACTAACCTAACCTACTTTTTTTCGGTTCCGTTGTATTAGCATAATACCTAAATCTCGGCCAAGTCCTCAACTTTATTGTGACGCCGCCGTCTCAGCGTCGCCATGGTAACGGCGTCTGCAAGGCCACGTGCGGCAAAAACAAGCTACTGTCAATCCGCGGAAACAAGTGAACAAGTTGTCGCGATTCCAAGTTTTAATAAGACTTCCCGTGTGCAAGAAAAAGTGACAGGACGTGCAAAGAGTCACACGACTTCCTAGAATGTATTGACGTTAATCAGCAAATAATATTAATTGCAGTTACATATGGTAGGCCTATAAGAAATTTCTCTCTTCTTTCTTTATGTTAGTTTTACCTCTCCCTTTTAGGATTTAAGCGATCCATGCCACCCGGGCCTTACAGGGCCGCGACCTGTCGGGAGAGGGATTATCTTTGGATCAAATACATACATTTTTGACCAGACAAGGACATGGAGGGCCTCCCCGGATGAGTGATCAGCCCAATGCCGGGGCCACCTCCGAGACACGGCAGTCACACACACTCACTCCGAACAAGGCGAGGATGTGGATGAAGATGATAATGACGGCCAGATGATATCTGGGGACCACAAGGGCCTAAAGTTACCAGACATTTGTCTCACAGGTGAAGAAAAACCACAGAAAAAAACCCCATCTAGGTAACTTGTCCCGACCAGGCATCGAACCCAGGCCTGCTGCGTGAGAGGATTGAACGCATCCCCAGAGCCACAGCGGTGGACTATAAAAAATTTACTACATTTAAAAAAGTCTGTAAACTATTTTCAAAAACAGTTTTAGAATTTTAATGGCCGGTTTCTATAAACTCGCGAATTACCTATGTGTAAATTACCCAATGGACAGAATTTACACAAGAATAACACCACACAAACACAAATAATTTAAAGATAGCAATCACATACACTTGTGACGAGTTTCTAGATAAATGTCCTCTGAGTAAATATGAAAATGACAGAAGAAATGTTCCTACAAACTCGGGCTAGATCTTTCCAAGGGTAAATCGTCGGGTTAAATTATCCATTCATGGATGGCTGGATAAAATCTAACCTCTTTGTAGGATCAATAACAATGAGAATCAAAGCCTTCTGAATTAAATTAACTGTACAACTCCAAGGCCATGCTCAATATATCATTGTGGTTGAAATGGGACTAATTTATCCATGGATAATTTACCCATAGGTAATTCACAAGTTTGTAGAAACCGGGCATAAGAAAACGTAGGCCTATAGGCATAGTATTGCCGATAAATTTGTGGCTTGGTCCTATAAGGGTCGAAGTATTATTATTATTATTATTATTATTATTATTATTATTATAATTTTTTAATGATACTTATGCATTTTTGAGCTTGGCTAGTCTTTATGTTTCGTATACTAAAAGTGCCAATGTCTGTTGCTATTAATAAGCATAATACAGACATGTTAGGGGCCAATGTCATAGAACTCAGCAAAAAAAGTTACTTCTAATAAAGGCTTCAAAGTCAGTTATCTCCAAAGTTTTATGACATTGGCCCTTTTAGAACCAAACCACAGAAATAGGTCTACCTTCGTTTTTTTTTTTCAAAACCCACTTCAGTTAACATTTAAGCAAATTCCACTTGTCTTTCTATTTCTTGCGTTATGGTATTTGCGAGTCAATTCAGCCGATGTTGACTAACATATACAGAGTGTTAATGAATAACATCGAAATATTTTACCTGTGTAAAAGAGGGGACACAAACAAGCAACTTTTATTAGGAGATTTTTGCTCTATAACGTAAAATATGTATGCTACAGAACATTAAAGCCATTGCAATTTGGTGCTTATAATTCAATAATGAAGCGAAATAGGGTTAAAATTTTCACTAAATCGACTTCATGCCTTCTTTGTGATCGATAAAAACTTGACTCTTAATCATTCATCAACAGCAATATCATAATTATCATAATCTGAGAAATTTACAGACTAATCACATGACTGGCCGCCACTCCATTGTTGGTTTATTCATAACTAGCCTACATAACAAAGTTCCTTTGTTTTTCATTTTTTAAAATGTTAGAAGTCAGTGGCGGCCATGCCCTGGGAGATTTTATGCTGTAACAAGAAAAATTGAAACCATAGAGCAAAAGTTTCATAATAAAAGTTGCTTGTCTATGTCCCTTCTATGCACAGGTCAAATATTTCGGTGTTATTAATTAACAATCTGTGTAATATGTTAATAAATTAGAGTACTGTATGTTTGTACGTATCCACCACTGGTTAGTGGAAGAGAAGCCCTGAAAGCCTTAACAGCACCAGAGGGAAGTAGACTATATAAATAAATACAAAAATAAATGAAATTCTACAGGGTTTGAAAAATAACCGCGATAAAACGGCAATTATACGAACAATGTAAGAGTGTTTAAAGAAAAGCAAGCAGAATTGAGTGCAACGTAATTAGATTGTTCAACGGACGATAATGAGGCAAGGTTTGGAGATTTCATCCCATAATGCAGATTGAATCTCAGTTAATCTGCATGGTGCATAACAAATGACATTCTACAGGTCCCTGTGTAAATTGTGCAGTACAAGGCTGCAAATTAGATGCTAACAAACAGAAGAAAAAAATAAAAATAAAGGAGGAGGGTTGAGGGGGTGGCTTTTAAGAGAATTGGGTGAGTTTCCGTCCTTGTCACAAATCATAACCCCGAAGGAAAGTATAAGAAACAACCATTAACAGCATTGCTAGACGAAGAGCGCAAATGTTCAATTAGGTAAATTGAACATTAGGTGAAATGAGCATTTTCGGAAGCGTCCATTAGCGATGAAGGTGAGTCGAGGTGTTGATTAATTACTAAGCTAAGCAAATTAGACAAGAAATGCATTAGAGGGGCGCTCTAAATTAAATGGCGGCAGCCAAGCTTGCGTTTCTTTCACATTTGCTATTATTTTAAAGTTGGATCAGAACATAAATTTGGAAAGCATACACACTCAAGTTACCAAGAGTTCAAGCACCTACAATTCCTACAACCCGGAGTATGAATTTGGCAACATGGTGAAAGAGAAGAAGAAATGAGACTACTTTTAAGGGGGAAATATAGCTATAGAGGGTGTTAATAAATAACACCGAAATATTTTTCCTGTGTATAGAGGGGACTGTTTTTTGTGTGCCCTCCCTTACCCCCGGAGTTACCTGGGATTTTAAGGTAAATGCCTATTTTGTTCCTTATGAAATAACATGAAAATTTATAAATATGTTGACATTTCATGATATATCACTTATATTTACAGAGTTTTATAGTGCCCTAAAATGCCTATTTGGACCTGAGGAGCCTATTTTTACCATTTTAATGCCTATTTTGTACATTTAAAATAAAATTCAACTTCTGTAACTTTTACAATAGTTTAATGGACATCCCTGAATGAAGGAGAGAACAACAGATGATGGGTTTAAAAAAAAAAAAAAAACTCGATTTTCCCAAACAGTTGTCGCCAAAGGAATGCTGACTGGGGGGGGGGGGAAGATTCGCTCAAAACAACAAGTAGCAGGAATATATTGGACATACTGTGTCAATTTTTCATACAATCCAAAACTGTTTCTGATAAATGTATTTCTAATTCTGTGTTAATTTTACTATTATTTCCGTTAAGAATAGGTATACCACTTTTTTACAGTAAAAAACAAGATCACATTACAGTTTAAGCACGTATTGCAGTATTTTAAAGTATATTTTCTGTCTAATTACACATTTTTAAAGGTTATTTTAAGTGCCTATTTTCTCTTTTAAAAGCCTATTTACTTGTTTTAAAAGCTTACTTTAGGTGCCCAAAACTATTTTTTAGAGCCTAAAATCCCAGGTCTACTTATTACCTCCGGTCAGACCAAATTTTGGTAACCATATTTTCTTTGATGTATTTACCTAATAGTGCCCTTATGTACATCCTGATGGGGTGGGTGGTGAAATTGATATGTTTGGGTTGTGTACTTGTGTCATTGTGTATTAGCGCGGGTTTGACTTTCTTGCCTAGACAAGCAACTTTACATGACAGTGACGCCAAATGATGTGTCCACATACTAGAAATGCCACACTCTCCCATGACAAACAACATGGCATGGTACCACAGCTTTATACTGAGAAAGAAAATAATTGCCATAATTTATGATCCACTTCTCAATTGAATGTAAAGTTAATCATTTGACAAGGGATAACATAAACGACCCTTGGCAATTGGCATAATGATCACATTCCACAATTCGGAAGACGAAATTAGATGAGACAGCGGTTGGATGGTAGGCCATGAGCCAACATGGGATGCAGCCCCATAGACTTCAGTTTAACGTAGAAGGTCCTACTGCGAAGTTAATTTGTTAAGTGCAAGTTTGCAGAACCTAGAATGCCAAGCAGATGAACATCTTTCTCTGTCCTGTATACGGGAGGACCAATGAAATGTTAAAACAAAAGGCGGCGTAATTAATAGAAGAGGGCCATGGATTAACGCAAGTGACGTCATCAGGTTAAGAGGTTGTGTTCAATAATTGATTGGAGCGTTCTCACACGCACTCTCACAACAAAGTGGCTGCCAGAGAAGGCAGAGGAAAAATCATGGCCCACTACTACTGTAATGGCTTAGTGGTTCTGTTAACATCGCTACCTATAACACTACTTCCTATACAGTCCTTTAATTCATGTAATGGTTCGTAATGCACATAATCAATCAAAGAAAATAGATCAACATGATTATCAAGTATAGTTTACCTAATTAAGAATTTAACACATTGTTTTATAGTCTATGAGATGTACGAGGGACGTCCATAAAGTAAGATTCCCTGGGGCCGTTTACAGAAACAAAACACTTTCTTGGACATATATATTCCAACAGATACACCAATTATTCAGGTAGCCTATTATTCAACATAATCGCCACCGGAATTGAAACATTTATCATACCGTGGAACCAACTTCTGAACACCTGTGTCTTACAAGTCTGCCGCCTGGGATTTGAATCACTGTATGACAAATATCTCCCCCTCTCTGTCATTCTCTGTCATTTTTTTAGGTGTAGGAAAAGATGGAAATCACTGGGAGCGAGGTCCGGGCTGTGGGATGGATGTTTAAACCCTCCCAGCCGAACATCTGCAGGAGGCTTCGTAGCCTAAAGCCCGGACTTTGCTCCCAGTGATTTCCATCTTTTCCTACACCTCAAGAAATGACAGGGAATGACAGAGAAGAAGAGATGTTTGTCACACAGTGGTTCAAATCCTTGGCGGCAGACTTCTACGACACAGGTATTCAAAAGCTGGTTCCACGGTATGACCAATGTTTCAATTCCGGTGGCAAATATGTTGAATTTTAGCTGAATACTTGCTGTATCTTTTGGAATATATCTATGGCTTCGTTTTAAAAAGGCCAATGCCAATTTGTTGCAAAAATGAGATCTACTTATCCATTATTGAGCTCGGCTAGTCTTTATCTTTCGTATAATAAAAGTGTCAATGTATGTTGCTATTAATAGACATAATACAGAAACCTTAGAGGCCAATGTCAGAAGTTCTCAGCAAAAAATGTTACTTCTAGAAAGGCTTCAAAGTCAGTAATGTCAAAAGCAAGTTTTATGGGCCCCAGGAAACTTACTTTATGGATGCGCCTCGTAGGCCTATGTAGGCCTACGAAGGCTTAATATCACTATAACAGTCCTACTAGAGGATGCAGATCTATTGCACAGAACGTGCTACGCCGATGCTCTTCTGTATGGAATAAGAGCGTCATGCTTGTTGCCATAGACACGAACTCAAACTAACCATAACAATTATTGGAAACAAAAGTTAGATGAATGCTTGAAGGCGCACACGCAACAATATAACCAAACAACCAACCACAACCTATTAAATTTCACTTCCCCTAGAACAAAACTTTACATACATGCTTCTGATATTATTTTTTTTTTTTTCCAACTTTGGCAAATTAAATTTCGCGTAGAAGGGTGGAGGGCAATTCAGTGTAAGAGCCAATTCCACTGTTTCCACAGGAAATCGTGTGCAATCACACAACATGGATTTTATTTATCATTCCGATGTTTGTGGAAAGTTCTAGCAGTTTATGGTGTATAAACTCGTACGAGGTTTTGAGTTCTATTCTACAGAAATGCACACAACTCAAGCAAGCAAAACATTATATTTCAATCAAAATGTTTTGCGGCCAATAAAATTTACCTCGATCATTAGGAAGAGAAAAGGTTGGGGATGTTTATGTAGACCCATGCCGTATTTAGGCCTAGCAGACTAGGCAGCTGCCTTGGGCATCAGATTTCAAGGGAACTGCTTCTAAGCAGGGAAATTTACGAGAGAAGTAGGCCTATAAGTTGACCCTCTAGTGATTTCTAAAACTATTTTTTGTATTTAACAGAGTTAAACAAAATTTTCACAGTACATTTCCAATGTTTTTGTATGTATATAATAATAAATTTGGAATAATTAATTTTTACTGCCATACCTTTTAGTATTTTTGAGCACCTGTGTTTTTAGTCATATTTAGTCATATCTAGTCATATTTAGACCTGCTCACATGCTAATCAAATCAACAACAAGTCTTATTAGACATGTTGTATATTCGACTGATGATAACACAACAAGTGTATTGGAACGCATATCGTCTTCTGAAGCAACGATATCCTACTGAGAAAGGAAAGGAAGACAAAACACCAAGCTTCTTATCAATTCTGAGTGTGTTTAAAGATTGCATAGACAGTGACATCCCTATAATACAAAGCCACATGGCTGACTGACTGACTGACTGACTCACTCACTCACTCACACACTGACATTAATGTTTGCCCACTTCCAGATGAGCTAAAAACTTGGAAATTTGGTACGCATATAGCTTTAGGCTGTAAACCAGAGGAAAATTCCAAAAAGTTTTTTTTTTTTTTTAATTTTTAGTCCTAAAAAACCCGAAAAAAGGGCTCGGTTTCCATGACAACGGTATTATCAAACAGTGTTCACGTAGGGCTCTGAAAGTTTAGAAATAATTATTTCCGTAAACCTAACGGGGTGGTCGAGATAGTAACGTCTTGGACCGCATTCTGAAGTCTCAGGTTCAAAATAATTAAATCCAATTAATATATTTTTGTCCAGAACTAACAAAATTTTCTTCTGGGGCTGGAGCCCCTAACGAGCGAAGCGAGTATTTTATATAAATACCATATGTGTATGGTATGAATGTGTAAACATTTAATATCCAACTGAGTTTCCTATCAACATACTCAGGAAATTGCATGTATAATGTCAGATGACAGGATTGGGGCGGGGGCATGTGATCAGCGTGCCGATACCCACGACCGTTAATGGTGGTTTCTATCAAGTAGCTCATCAATGTGAATCACGAGGCTGAGTACACCCCGTTCCAGCCCTCCCTACCTCAGAAAAATCCAAGGAGGTATCGGGGAACGAACACGGGCCGACGGATCTGTAGTCACAAGATCATGGACACTTAGGCCTACCTAACACAAATATATCAATTATATTACAATATCTGTAGGGATTACTTAAATCTATATAGCCTATGTGGATTTTATGCTATTTTTTTTGTTTTCCTTTTTACGATGAATGACACAAAGCACAGTAACATTCTTGAATTTAATGTGAGACCTAAGACTGTTTATTGATCACTGAATTGTCAATACTGGTATTGTAGTTGAAATTAATATTTTTTTTCCGGGCGGCCAAAAATTAAACCACGGTCCGAATGCGGCCCCCGGGCCGCGGGTTGAAGACCACTGCTGTAAATCAATCAGAATTATACTTCATAGACCTATATGTATGTATGTCTGTATGTATGTATGTATTTATTCATTGCAATTGGTGGCAGCGTTTCCTAATACTACAATACTACAACTAAGACTATTATATTTACACATTAACGAGTAACATCACACGAACGATTAACATTTCATAAACAAGAACCATTACATAAGAAGGCAGCATTACTTAATACACAAAGAAGACCTTAAGTTATTCTTAAATTTCTTCAGGGAGGGGGGGTTTCCCTGAAAAGCTGCTACAGGCAATTCATTCCATTCCTCAATGGTTCTATTTACAAATGAAAACTTCCCTACATCTGTTCTATACCTTCTACCCTTGATTTTGAGGGAATGGTCGCCTCTTCCATAATACGATCATATGATTATGCAGGGTCTTGTACAAGCTACAAAGCGCCTGACTTATGTCGCGTAGGCAACACGCAGTACTGCGTTGCAGGAGAAGTTGCCGCCGAATAAGCACGGCGCTGTGCAAATTCAGATTCATTTCCGAACTAACTGTTAATTCTATTTACAGGAGAGAGACTTCATATGGGGGCGTGAACTCTTGCTAGCTCAGTTAGGAGAGCATCGGCACAGAAATCCAAAGGTCACGGCTTCGAAACCCTGTGTCAGAGGAACTTTTCTCCTAAAACATCCGCATACAATGTTCATCAGAAACAATGTTATATGTCATATCACTCTCATTCAGCATTCTGTGGTTTCATGAATACATATCTACGTTATAGGCTTATTCATGGGCTTTAAAAGCTAATAGGCTCTCTAGAAGAGCTCGTTTTGGTTTGATAAGATGCATTCCACGAAAACATTAAACGTTAAATAGATTAGTACAATAATAAGGGTGTATTTCAGAGAAGCTAGCCTGGACTGCTTGCTGTATCTGAGAAATGAAACTGGATGATGATGATGAGATGCGCTGGGCAGCGCTCCTTTGTTTCTCCCCTCCCCCTCCGCTCCGCTGCCGCTCCCCCACCCCCGGCAGGAGGGAGGGGGTGGCTCTCTAATTAACTGGTAAACTTTCAGGAAACCCCGGGCATGTATCAAGGGCTAATTAATGTAACTCCTTCCCACCGCCACGCATATGCCACGAGTACCAACCCCCGAAAATAAAATATCCCTAAGAGACGCCACTCTCGATACAAACCCAGCTTTTAAAAATATCTCAGTGTAATAGAGTTTTTTTTATTTTTCTACCACACGACGTGGTTTTTTGTTAGTTCGTTTTATCGTCGAGTTGAATCAGTTTTCACGCTTTAAATTCGTAAAGAAGGGAAAATCAATCCATTATAAGCGCTTAATAATTGAGTGACTTTACCTTTAATCGTTTTTGTTTCTTAAATTTAGAGAGATTTTACTAAAAACTATTGTATGCACCACGTAAGCAAACGCTTTAGCGGACTAAATCCTACTTTGCTTAGGAACTTGAGATAAAAATGACTGGAATTAAATCTACATAGGCTAATAATTGTAATTAATGTCCATCCAAATCTACGGCAGGCAGAGGTTTGAAATTTTAAACATAAATAGCGGAAGTCCAAGCCGATTTTTCATTTTCCTGTTCGTTCGCCAGTTATGAGCGAAAAACTGGCGGAATAAGTCATTTTTAGCGCTTACCGATGCACTGATAAATATAGACCTAAATGTTGAGGTCTTCGATTTTAATACAGTGGACGCCGCTTAATGTAATCGTGAATAATGTTATCAGTCGGGTAATGTTATCACTTTTATGAAGTCCCGTACGGATTAATACTGATACATTGAAAAAATCTGTTTATTGTGATGAAAGATTCGGTTTATGTTATCACATTTTTTCTTTTTTCGGCTTTATTTCCAAGTACTGTATGTCACCCAAAATTTTGTTTTTAAGGGTTTCGTTTCTTACTCAACTGCATTGTGCTGTACTGGAGGTAGCAATTCTGTTCCCAGCTCACAGGATGACCAGTTCGAGGGGGTGGCATTACCTAACTTTCTGTTTTAAGCAATTAAACATGTTTCACCCCACAGTTAAGCTGCAGCTTTTGATTTATGAAGATAACAGTGTTGACATGCAGTGATGGCTTGCGTAAAATGAAAAGACTTGAACAGACAGATGTTAAATGTTTTGCTACGCGTTTTTTACCACACATGAGTATATACTTTCAAAACACTCGTAACTCGTAACTGACTATGGAATATTAGTTAATGGACTCCTAAAGGAAAGTAAAAACAATTAAAAACTTTGTTACTGGCTGAAAAAATACTTGCTTGCAGTCTATTACTGTATTAGCCTATGAATGGTTCAATATTTCACAGTTACATAATTATGTTATGAATAAATATCTTTAATCGTGTTTTGTAGTGTATTATCTTATAAATGAGTAAATAACCTTCATTTCATTCCTTCGGCTACTATTATCAATCGGTTAATATTATCAGATTATCTGCGTCCAGAAGTGATCCCAATAAGCGGCGTGCACTGTAGTACACTTTGATTAATTTGTTAAAATTCAGCATTAATTATACTCCTTTGACCAGGTCATATCAGGAGTTCAGGATACTGTATGTATACCAGTAACCATGCATCTATTGATGTGCAACTATACTAGTTCCAACTAAAGAATAAAGTAGATGTAAACAAAACCACGTGACATGATGGGTTCTGATTGGCAGTTGGACGCACAACCCTTCAGGCTCTTGCTTGTCGTCTTCTTCCGAGTATTAATGTAGTTTCTTCAAAACATAAAAAGTAAGTAATGTATTTGATGTAGGACTAAATTAAGCACGTTTCTCAAGTTTGTAGCAATACTTTCTATGTGATTTAAGCAATACCAATGCTATTATTTGATATTATCGATTGAATGTAATGCGAGGCGCATGCCTGAAGACAACAAAGGTATGAAAAAATAACACAGTCACTTGTCATATATTCCTCGAAGACAGTTAAAGTTGAATTCATACGGTGAAAACAAGCTTACCACAGCTATTATAAATAATAAAAGACAGCAATACAGTTCAATGGCTCAAGCTAATCAGGCCTCACCACCTCGTGTTGTTAAGCACAAGCGGGGAAATCCGTTAAATAGTGGCAAAAAAACTGTGATCTTGAATGTTTTTAATACATTTTGCAGTAGGTAGATTTTCATTATGACATTGGAATATTACAATGCATTAGCATTTTAGACGTAGGCATATGTAATATTTGTGAAATCCAGCTTTGTTTCTGTAGATGCTAGCTTACTTTGATCAATATTAACGAGTTCCTCTTGCATTGAAATTGCAACGTCTGCAATGTGTCAACGAACACGTGGTCGCGGAGTAATACATATCAGTGTGTTTGTTTACATCTACTTTATTCTTTAGTTGGAAATAGTATATATTGTTGAAACGTATATGGCGTCTGTTAAATTTCAAATGAATATGATACAGAATGAAATAGTGGCGATGATTCGTGGTAGATATAATATCCAATCCGGCATTTGCCTTTACGATTGGGAAACCCCATGTCAAATTGGCCGGCCACGGAGTTTGAACCCGGGACTTCCCGAATTCGAGTCCAAGACCATCTCGGCCATTCACTCAGTTCAATGATGTCAAAGCATGTTTAAAACCTTTGAAGTTACTTAAAATTCAATTAGGGTTATCTCAAAAGTAACATAGATGGACATCCCTTGATTTCCCCTGATACCTTTAAGCACAGGGGATGGAATAAGGTAATATTTTCCTGCTCTATGCGAAAGAGGGTTTAGAAGAGCCTCAGCCAGTGGCGTTGGAAAGGGGAAGGTCCAGGGGGTCCATAAAAGGTAAGGACCTATACAGGCCATGGAGGCCCCGAGGGTTCCAGGAAGTTGAGGCTCCCAAATTTTTGGACATTCGGCACATGAAGGTGGTAAGGTTGTCAGCCTTACGCACCGGCCGCCTTTACCCCCAGGATTACTCCTGATACTCATTTCTTAGACCAGGGGTCCGTACCTCCCCCGCAATTAAAACCTAAAATTATATTTAAGTTATTTAAGCTCTATTTTATCAAATATTTAATTATTTTCTTAAACAATAAAATACTGAACTTGAAATTTAGGCATATTATTTTCACTGTTCCATGTGTTATTTAACTTTTCTTATAAATAGTAATAAGTATTAGGCCTATAGCTTAGGTAACGATTGTTTATTTAAGTTGGTATGTCTTAGAGTGTGGTAATAGTATATTGCGATACAAGTGCCGTAAGCGGTGCATACGGATCGAGGAAAGTTTGAAAAAACGAGGCGCTTGCGAGTATTGCATGCTATTTTTTGCACGATGATTATTTATATCAATTTAATTATACTGTATTACTTGGGACATTAGCTGAAAATATTATGTATATACATTGTTGAAGATGGATGTTATATTTCAGAAAGTGATTCGCATATGTTGGTTGTGATGGGGACCGAATATTTGTCCTGTTAAAGTCGCCACAAACTGGGGGGGCCTTGGTTCCGGTCTTCCATAAAGGCTTGTATTATGATGATTTTACTTACGGCACTTGTGCTTTTTGTAATTTTTACCGCACGGAGATTTCTTTTGTTTTCACAGCAACCAGATTGCGTGCGGGAATGTCAAGTTACGATCCACGACAACAATATTCGTAAGTACCACTAATTAGTTACATCGTGCAAAAAAAAAATTGCTAACTAGTTTTTCAGTGCGTAAAATGTGATTTTCATTAGTTCAATATTTAAAAATCTTCCGAGGGTGAGCCCTCAAACCCCCCTTTCTTTGGGGGGGGGGGGAAGGTGTAATCCATACTCCCAAACCCACCGATACTTTCGACCTTCCCCGAAATTATTTTCTGGCTACGCCACTGGTCTCAGCCAATCCAATGGAACCTGGAAATACGTATCGGTTTGGAAGTATCTCCAGTACAGTATCAATAATAACAACAGGAGGCACTGGATTGATTGGATTTGCTGATGTTCTAATTAAGCGGCCGAACAATTGAAACTCGCTTTCATTTGTCATTCCTTTGCCCCTATTTACCAGTCAAACAGTCGAGAATCGACATGAAAAATACATACAGGCCGCTATCCACAGGTTTACTTAATCATAAGCAGGCAATTGTTCCAGCGGTCAAGAAATTAAATTACTGCCATTGCAGATTCGAATCTGTACGTGATAGCATGGAAAACAGACATCTTGTCGCATTATTATTATCATTATTATTATTATCGCAGATTGCTCTCGAGAGGGGAGCGGGGAAGGACGAGTGTC